>CAJQZJ010000199.1:546295-571868 GCA_907164525.1 Lophiomys imhausi
TACCTACTCTCTCTCTCTCTCTCTCTCTCTCTCTCTCTCTCTCTCTCCTTCTTCCTTTCAGCACCCATTTATTCATCCAACTTGTATCCTTCATCACCTGTCAGAATTAACTCTTGAAACAGCATGGACATTCTATGTCTCTGTAGAAAGTTCCTCGAATTCCTAGCCACCTCTGGCTTGACTCTAGTATTCTTAGTTGTCTCCTAGCTTAGTATATGGTGACTTTCATGTTTCTACTATATACAGTTATCTGTTGCATTATATGGAGAATTGTTTCATGACTCCCATAGATACAAAAACTCATGGATGTTGAATATCTACCTATTTTTAATCATACCTAGATGGTGTTTAACACCACTTCTGTTCTAGAAGACAGAAGCTCAAACTGTGGCTCTCCAGGCTGAACTTAAGACATTGGCATAGCCACTATATTGTTAGATACTTTAAGGAAGAACCCAATTTCCTTGACTTTTCTGGATACCAGAAGCCACTCACTGTAAAAGGCAAGGTTTTTTCTATGCCCACCCTAGCTCTGAATAATGACACAGAGACCTTATTAAAAGCTTCAGGTACTATAGCTGTGTAGATACTCAGCTATTCCAATCTGACAATTCTGGTGTGGCCTACTTTCCAGCCACAGGGTCCACACTTGTCATTTTAACCTCACCATGGCACATCCTTCTTCATTCATGTTCTGATGTTGACTCCTTCCTTTGTTCTCCACCTGAGACCTCCCGCCTGGGCTCAGGCATCCTGCTTTATCCTCTCCTGCCCAGCTATTGACTGTTCCATTCATCATTTAACCAATCAGAAGGTGATGAAGAAAATATTTGCAATATACCAAAACTTTGGATGCTTCATTTTAATGACAATGCCAAAGGCAAAACTGCAACCAGCTCTCTGGGTATAGAAATCTGCATTTGAATACACAGTGAACAAAAACATTCTCTAACAACTCACAGTCCTGGCTGTCAACCACATCCCATCCTCAAGGCTAGCAATTGCATTATTTCTCTGGACTCTGATCATATCTGCAATCCCAAAAATCATGAGGCTAAGACAAAAAGGTTGTTGTGATTTTTGTGTTCAGCCTGGACTACAGATAGGACCCTGTGTCAAGAAGAATTGGAAGAGAGAAAAGAAGAAGATGAAGAAGAGGAGGAGAAGAGAAGATAAAGAAGAGAAGAAAGGAAAAGAAAAGAGAAGAAGATGACAAAGAATAAGAGAAGAAGCAAAGAAGAAGAAACCAAAAAGTCATTATCTCTTTCATTGATTAACTTATATCTTCTTTGCAAGGACTCATACAATAACTAGGTTTAAAGAATAACTAAGGATATTCTTCTTATCTTCAGACCCTTAATTCAATTATATCTGTGAGAGTTATGTGGTATAAGGTATATATATATTAAACAAACTATGTAGTCTCGTTACTGATATAAACCTCCCCTTTAATGTAATTTGTCACCAAACCAATTCAAACGACTTTTAACATATCCTTCCATTCCTTTTATTCTTCTGAAGCATTGGTGTTAGGTTTACTAGGCACTATTACTTTTCTTCTAGCATGCCTTTGTAAGTGATATATATAAAATGTGTCCTTAAATTATGCAAGGACAAGGAGAATCCCTCCCTTAAACACTTTTAATACCTGAACCACACTCAAACACAAAGCTAAGCAGATGACTTTTCTAGAAGTGGTCTTGTAGCAACTAGTACTCAGCTTTACATAGAAAATGTGAAAAGTTCCTCTCCTGGTAATCTTTCCAGCTAAAGGTGGTTTAGGGGACCTTCTGATCTGTAAGATATACTGTGTTTGTCTCCATTAGTTTCTTTTCTTATTGACCTGACCAAGTGTATGTACCAGTCTAGGGACTAGCAGAAAAGAAAATGTCTGAAAATAAATTCTGTTCAAGCCTAGATAAAACCTATAATTAAAGCAAGAAATTCAGCAATATTTTTCAATCAGTGCATTCTTACATTACAGGTAAATATTTAGTAAAGTTCTTTTATTAATATACTTTGAAGCCCTTGAGCACATCTCTGAAATCTAGATTTATCTGTTTAAGTAACAAGCTATTTTAAATATTTAATATTTTAATATCTAATTGGCCTTAGAAAACATTCTGAAAAAAATTTAATTAAAAAAAAAAGAAAGCATTCTGAGCTTTTCTTTCAAATGGCTTACCCTTAGTAAACTGAACCACTGGGAATATTAAGCTTTAGGTGTCTTAGCTTTGTCTTAGGGATGCATTGCTCAGCTCAGGGTGAATAGTATGTGATAAAAGATACTGGCTAGAATCCTGAGATTGAAAGCACAAATATGTGTCCATGCAACACAAAATCGAGTCTAACTCCATGAAATATAAGTATTTTATTTTGCCTTTGAATTCTATTTTTGATTCTATTGAATCAGCAACTATCTGTCTCCTGATTTATTAAAATGTACAGCTCAGATCAGCTCCCAGCAGAGCTATACCTGCCACCCAGAGTATGGAGGTCTCCAAGTATTCAAGGCAGAGCCAAGGCCAACAGTTCCAGGGACTATCATAGCAAAGCACCAGAGACTGGATAATTTAAACAACAAAAATTTATTCTTACAAGCCCAGGGTGTCTGCAGGCCTGTGCTTCTCAGGGTGTGGAAAGGATCTTCTCCTAGCTTCTCCCTTGCTTCAAGTGGCTCTTGAATTATAGCCAGCATGATCCTATGTATGACCATCCCACAAAATTTTTCCTATATATGTGTCTGTCCAAACTTACCCTTGTTTTAAGGGCACCAGTAATGTTTAGCAGGTCTATCCTCTGGCAGTAAGACCACATGTTGTATAACAGTTTCCCCCAAGATTCAAACATTCCATCCTGCTCAGAAGCTCTGTAGGCAAGAAGGTGAAATACCTTCAGGAAGTCTCTGAAAATTATCAGATTTACTAGGCCCCTTCCTGCCCTAGTGAGCAATAAAAGCTGAGAGTGCCTCTCAGAAGATAAGAGCAAAGCTGCAGAGAAGACTCTAAGACGAGAAGAAGCAGAAACCATCTGAGTTGGCTGGAAATGGTTTGGGTCAAATGAGTTATTTGGAAAAGGCACTCTGCAACCTGATGAGCTTCTGCCTAAGCAGTGTGTTCCAGGTTTCCAGATGTTGTGAACTATCATCCATGCTGGGGTGGGCTTTGATGATGCAGATGTCTGTAAGTCATTTCTGTTCCTGTAAGTAACCCTAATGAAACTCATGGTGGACTGAGTAGTACTTTGGTGGTATCTATACATTGGTCGGTTGTGGGCTCTCTATCTGGTGTGAGTAGACAGGTATGTTTCATTTTCCCATGAAAAGTTTTATCAGACAAGAACAGATTTTACCTACTTGAGAAATGCTCAACATCCTTAATCATTAGAGAAACGCAACTCAAGACGACTCTGAGATTCCATCTCACACCTGTCAGAATGGCTAAGATCAAAAGGTCAAATGACAGCACATGCTGTCGTGGTTGTGGAGAAAGGGAACACTCCTCCATTGCTCGTGGAAGTGCAAACCTGTACAACCACTATGGAAATCAGTCTGGTGATATCTTAGAAAATGTAGAATAGCCCTACCTCAAGACCCAGCTATCCCACTCCTGGGTATCCACCCAAACAATTCCTCACCAAACTACAAGGACATATTTTCATCTATGTTAATAGCAGCCTTATTTGTAATAGTTAGAAACTGGAAACAACCCAGAATGGATAAAAAAAAAATTGTGGTACATTTACACAATGGAATACTACTCAGCTATCACAAATAAGGAAATCATGCAATTTGCAGCCAAATGGATGGAACTATAAAAGCTCATCCTGAGTGAGCTAGCCCAGACTCAGAAAGATGCAGATGGCATATACTCAGTTATAATTGGATTTTACATATAGTACAAAATATCTATCCTACAACCAACACACCAAAAGGATCAGGAACATAGACTTTGTTACCTATTAATGGGACAATTTGCCCTAGGGGTTCTACCATGTAGGCCCCCAGTGTAAGAGCAAGCCATTAACTCTCATATGACTGTTGTACTGAGAGGGGCTGATATGTAGGGACACTCCACATTGGAGGAGTGGGATGGGTGGAAGAGGGAAGAGATGGTTGGAGGGTAGAACTGGGAGGAGTAGAAAGAGGGTACTATGATGGAGATGTAATTTGAAGTAATAAATAAATTTTTTTTAAAATCAGAGAGGAAACAGAGACAAACCTAAGTGATGAGAGCTCTGTATCAGGCCTCCTCCCAAGGCCTTCTTAAATTCGTACTCTCTAGGACAGTTTGATTCCAGTTCATAGTGGAATGACTTATGGCTTACATTAAGTTTCTCATGGTTGTCACCTAGTCCCAGAAGTTGGTTCACATTCTTGGATAGATACATCATTGTTACAAGACTCCAGATCACTTTCTTCCTATTTCTTGATTGTCACAGTTCTAACCTTCTATCCATGAACACCTCATTTATTGTGATCCCTTTTGTCAGGAAATCCTGCTGAGAAGGTTGAAGTCTGCCCTTACCAGAAAGTCCCTGAGCTAGGTGCAAAAAGCTCAGAGACCTTTGCCAGCAAGGTCTCCCTTCTCTCCTTGGGGGTTCCTGAGCTGCCAGACCCCACACCCTCTATCTGAGGAATGTCACATAGCCCTCAGGGAAATAACATGTCCAACGTTTTTTTTTCCTGATAAGAAATCTGTTCAGCAGCACCTGGAATTCCTGGAAATACCTCCCCATGCTAATGGTAACTTAGTACCTTGGCTTTCAGCCAATGACCTTTTCCCATGACTCTAGCCATAACTGGAATCCTTCCCCCACCACACCCTACACCACCACCCCCATGCCCATAGGATAATGGGTACTGCGTTTCCCTTCTTGTGATAGGACCATGCTCATGCATGTAGCATCCCTGGCACTCCCTGACCCAGTCAATCAAATGTGTTCACTCCCAGAAGCCCTCCTACTGCCCAGGGTTTATAATATCCATGTTCATGAAATAAATGATTCCTTCCTTCTTTCCTTCCTTCCACCATCCACTTCATCAAAGATTGTCTGAGTCTCACTACTTATTTTGTGTTGTAACACTTAGGAAGGAAGAGCACTTCCTCCCATAAGAATTCATCACTTTACTGTTATAAGAGAAAGAACCATTTGTTGGATTGAAAAGGGAAGCTGTTGGGGGGGAAGAGGGTGGAAGGGTGGGACAGGAAGGGGAAATAGGGAAGGGTTTGTGACTGAGATGTAACTTGAAGAAAAAAAAATAAAGTACTTATATAAAATTTAAAAAAAAAAGAATTCATCACTGGATCTTTGGATCTGCCTGCCTAACCAGGTCCCTGCCACTGACAGCCAGAGCCTGGAGCACAAACTTCCACCTTTGCCTTGTCATCACAGCCACCCTCTCCACAAACTGCTCACCTTCTCCTGGGTCAGCTGCAGTGCTGGTTTGTAGGGCTGTTGTTAGCTTTTCCTGAAGCAGCTGCAAGATTCACCTAAACCGTATGCTCAGGGCAGAGAGAGTCTCTCTCTTTCCTGCAGTTTTATCTGAAAGGTGTAACACTTTGCAGTGGTTCTCCTACCTCTCCCACTGGACCTTGTTCCATGATCCATCTTTTTCTGCTGGGAATCCAACTGAGCTCAGACTTTCCGGTGGAGAAATGTGCACTTGTGGCTTCGTGCCCGACAAGGCCCGAGCTCCCAGGAGAGGCAGAACCACATCTTTAACATTTTCAATAGCTGGCTATTCTTTTCTACGTGTGTTGCTTAGAAGTATAGAATCTAGAAAAGTAAGTCAAATGACCAAGGCAATTCTGAGTGGACTTGAACAAATAACTTTCTTCCTTTCCTTTCTTCCCTCCATGTCCTCTCAAGTCTCCTCCCTCCAACTCTTTTCATGTCTCCTCCACTTTTAAATTGATAACCTCTTTTTCTTTGTTCACAATTGTTACATACGTATACATGAATACAATTATGCATGAGTATATAAATACAACCTGCTGAGTCCTTTTTGTTGTTTGTGTATGTATGGTTTCAGAGCCGATCAATTTGTACCGAATTATCGGAGAGCTCATCGTTAGAAGAAGCTGATTCTCCCTCTCCCAGAAACCACGAGTTGTATGTAGTTCTTTTTTCAAGGTGTGGGACCCGTGAGACTTTTCTCCCTACCACATTAGCATGTCTCCTGATATACCATTGTTTGGGTCTTATTTATGCAGCCGTTTTTAGAAGACTATTTCACAGTAGGCTTCATGGTATTCTGTATCTTAAATCTTTTAACTCCCTCTTCCAAGGTGTTCTCTAAGCTATAGGTGCAGGAGTTAAGATGTAGATTTCCCATTAGGGCTGAGTTTCCCATGGTCCATTGTTCTCTGCATTGTGTCTACTTTTGATCTTCTGAAATGGTCATCATTTTCTGTAAAAACAAAACAAAAACAAAAACAAACACCAAACTTCTTTGATGAGGAGTGATAGCTATACTTATTTGTGGGTGTAAGGATGTTTTTTAGATGGTAAATAGGAACTCTGCTGCCCTAATAAAGTGGTGGTGATAGACTTCTAAGATTTATGACCTCACTAGCCAAGAGAAGTGGGTTTGGTTTTTAGTATCGGGCATGATTTCCTTCCCATTGAGTAGACCTTAAATCCACTTAGACAGTTGTTTATTAGCACCAACATACGAGTAGCACATATTGCAACTTCACGGACATCTTGTCATACTAGTCATTGTTCTGGTTCATAGGTATCACAGCTAGGTAACACTATTAATTGCTTCCTTCTTTTGAAAGCTTGAATAGTATTTTTGAAGCTAAACCAAGAAAGTAAGCTTTCAGTTTTGATCCAGATGAACTAATCTGAGTCCTGTGTTCTAAGTGTGTGACAGATCCCTTCAGCAATAGAAGAGACAACCAAGGGCAGCAGCAATAAATTTATATTGTTTTGGAAGTTTCTTGGGCTACTTTTACCTGGCTTTTTGTACCAGGTACTGGGGGTTTGGTTTACAAGTCTTATGGGGAACACTATTAGTCCAAGAGACATATCTTCCTTTAAGCTACACCTGCACACCACACACATGGGGGGGGGGGAGCTCCACATACACTTATATGTATTGTGTGTAATTTTAGATAGATATGAAATGATGACTCCTTAAGGCTTTATCGAACATTCTTGGTGTTATTTGTCCCTTCTCACTCTTTCTCATTCTCCACTGACCTTCTCCCTCCCTTCCCAGGTTCCCCGAGTGACCATTACAATGAGGCAAGTTTGAGAGATACTATATTAAACATCTCTTTTATCTTAGATCCATAATTCTAGAAACTTTCTCTCTTTCAGTGAACCAAAGAACCTACATAATCTTCACATGCCCCATACTTCTAAAAGGAAATATTAGTATTATGATAATTCTTTGTTTTGGCCATTTAGAATTTCCTGATTTTAGGTGTATAATTTTCACAACTTAGAAGTAACACAAGATCTGTGGAAAAAAAATCTTTGCTGAGGCATAAACTTTTGGCTAATGATCTGAGATCCTAGAGTTTGATGCTTTCTATAGCATTTAAGTCTAGTGAACTACTCCTGGTGTTTAGATCAACACATATTTTTACATTGCAGACTTTTATTTCAGAAGATTGTGGCTTAATAGTATTCACCAAAATTGTAGAAAGGATTTGTCACTTTATCCTCTTGAGGATCTTTCATATCTCCTTGTAACAGAACTCAAAGTTTGCTTTAGATGAATCACGTTTCAGTCAGCTGATGTGCTATACACAGACTTATGTCACTCCAAAATTTTAAAGTGGAATTCAGTTGGCTTAGGCCTACTTGTGTATCTCATGCCTCTGGCTAAGGAACTGCTTGATGAAAGGACATAGAAACTAAACAGAAGGAGCAACATGGAGTAGATATTTTTTGAGCTTCTGGGACTGAAGAGCTTCTGTCTTCCATGGAGGGCACAAGAAGAAACTTTTCACAGGGGAGATGTGAAGATGCAAGATCTAGAGGCATTGGGGTAGCATGAAGACATTGGTGGCATGAGGTCTCTGTAGAGTCTAAGAAGAAAGGCTCCACAGAAGACAGGGACACTGAGATCAAATCAGTTCTAAATGCTGTAAATTGCCACTAACCTTGACTGGCATGTCCAAACCTGTGACCCTATAAACTTTCTGTTCTTTGTGGCACAGTGATTTGTGTCTTTTAAAATCTAAAGGTTCCTGATATGTGAGGCCCTTGGTTATCTTAGAATGGTCCTTACTGAAGGAGAGGGGAATAAGGAAGACATTAGTGGAGCAAGGCCGTCTGTGATTATGACTCATCTCTTGAAGCATGATTTTTGGACAAAAATGTAAAAGATAACCCCATTTGTAAAGAATACCATGGTACCCAGTAACCATATTCTCAAACTAGATATCCATAAACATAATCTAGCATTTTGTCTGATTCATTAACTCATTACATAAAATATCAGAACAATATAAAACACTGAAATCATATTTCATTGTCTTTCACTAATTGCCTTTATTGGAAGGAAAATAAAACTACATGAAATTGAGTTTATCACAGAAAATTTAGGGCATATGGTGTCTATATCTAGGGAACATCCACCTTTTTTATTGGAATAAATTATTGTTAAAATGAACACACTGTTAGAAAGGCTGTTACCAGTCTGCAGGTCATAAAGATAAAAAGAGCTAACCAACCTCTCAGTGTGGAATTGGCAAGTGAAAAGATGTTCTCTGCACACAATAGGTATGAAGTGAATATATTTGACTGACAAGAACCCTGTTAGGATTAGCAGTGAGCTATTTAAGCCCTGCTGATTCTTGTTGACTTTGCCAGCCATGACTGCAGGTAATGAGGAGTTTATAACCATTAACAAGAGCCCCGAGCTACATCTCCTTTTCTTCCACTTGAAACTTCCACAAGCCATGCAGTCAGGTGCTGGGCATCAATGGCTGATGGGTTGCTAGAGTCAGAAGCAAACATTTTTATACTGGTGTATCTGCTGAGGAAAAAAATGTCACTGTGCCTCTGTCAACAAGCCTATTACTATGGAGTTTGTAAATATATTCATTAAACTGTAAAATGATAGCCTTGTATTGAAATTGACCTGCTTTTAACCTATGTGTTTTAGACATCTGGCACCTAAAAATGCTGCTACACAAAACAAATCATTGTAGATGAAACCAGTTAGATGAGAATAACAAGCAGGGATCAACACTTTCAACTTCTGGAAAAAAATTACATTAGAAAAAAAAGTACAGAGATACGTCTGAAATTTGAAATTACAGAAGATTTTTCTTTGGAAAAAAATAAATGAAAAATATGCTGTTTTTCATACATATAATGGGTACACATCCTACCTTCTTAGTCATGTATGTTTCATAATGGGAGAAATATGAATCAACAAAAGGTATTACAAGTGTAGTCTTTATAATACAAAGCAGTTAAGTCTGGGAGGGTAGCAACTATATTTTCAGGAATGGAGCAAAATGTGCTGGGTCCATAAAATATCTGTAGAAGCATCAGCAACGTGTGCAATCCTTACATCATGCTCCATCAAGATTGGATGCTCAAATGACCCAGTTTAGCATGTTACATCCCAACCTCCCCATGGAAGAGCCCATGACCACCATAACTGTTCTTGGTCATTTCAGCATCTTTTGTCCCACTCTCCATGGCTCTCCTTCTCATAGGAGTAATGGCCATTTACCATGCAATTAGTAAGTACTAAGAAGTGTGCTGTGTGAGTTCCATGTGCCTTCTCTTTATAATAAGATATGTGCTCCTTTTAGTCCTTTGGCAAATAAAGAAACTGAGGCTCAAGGTCAGAACCTAGTAAATAAACAACACTTGAATTCTTTTTTTTAATTAATTAATTTTTTCAAGTTACATCTCAATCAAAGTCCCCTTCTTCCTTCTCTCCTGGTCCCTTCCTTCATTCCTTCCTCTTTCTCATCTCCACCCTCTCATTCTCCTCAGATGAGGGGAGCCTCCACATATCAACCCCCTCAGTTCATCAGTCGCATGAGGCCTAAGAGCTTCCTCTTGTACTGGTGCTTGATATGGCAGCCCAGCTAGGGTAAGGTGTTCTGCTAACGAACAACAGGGTCCATGACTCACTGCTGGATGGAGTTTTTAATAGGATAGTTATGCTAGGTTCCTTTCTGGGTCTGTGGGTTGTAGGATGGTTGTCCTGTGCTATATGGTTAATATTCACTTAGAGTACATACCATGTGTATCTTTATGGGTTTGAGTTACTCACTTAGGATGAGTTTTTCTAGATCCATCCATTTGGTTGCAAACTGCAAACACTCCTCTATTGCTGGTGGTAGTGAGAACTTGTATAATCACTTTGGAAATCAATCTGGCAATATCTTAGAAAATCAGGAATAGTTCTACCTCAAGACCCAGCCATACCACTCCTGGGCATATATCCAAAAGATTGTCCACCAAACCACAAGGACATCGCCTCAACAATGTTCATAGCACTTTTATTCATAACAGCCAGAAACTGGAAACAACCCAGATGTCCTTCAACTGAAGAGTGGATAAAAAATAACTGTGGTACATTTACACAATAGAATACTACACAGCCATCAGAAACACTTGAATTCTAACCCAGCCTGTGTGACTCCAAATCTTATGGTCTAAATGACTACATAATCATTGTTACCTATTAAAGGCCTATTTTAGGCTTATTATCTATTATAGACAACTATTATAAAGGAAAACATTCCATTGGGCCTGGCTTACAGTTTCAGAGGTTCAGTCCATTTTGAGCATGGCAAGAAGCATGGCCGCCTGTAGTAAGACATGATACTGGAGGAGCTGAAAATTCTACATCTTGATCCGTAGGCAGCAGAAGGGGAATGGATATGTTTCACACTGAGCGTAGCTGAGCATTTAAGACTTCAAAGTCCCGCCTCCACAGTGACACACTTCCTCTAACAAGGCCACACCTCCTCCAATAAGGCCACATCTAATACTGCCACTCCCTGTGGCCAAGCATTCAAATACATGAATCTGTGGGAACCACTCCTATTCAAACCACCGCAGTAGTATATACCCAGCTATGTAACTTGGTACCAATGTATAATGAAAGTGTTCTGATTAACTACTGATAAACTTCTGATTGACTAAGCTTAAAAGACAAGGAAAGACGCTAGGGAGATAGCTCAGCTAGAAAAGTGCTCACTGTGCAAACATAAGGACCTGAGTTCAGATCTAGAAGCTGTGTCTTAAACCTGCAATCTCCAGTGCTAGGGAGGCAGAAATAAAAGGCTCTCTGAAACTTGCTGACCAGGCAGTCTAGCCAATGAGTTCTATGTTCAGGGACAGATCCTGTCTCAAAAATCAACTTGGTATACACATTGAGTAGGACACTCTCACAGTATGTGTAAGACTCTGGCCTCAACACATATGTACTCACATGTATACACACACACACACACACACACACACCCTGCACACACACAAACATGTTCATGAATACAAAGAGAAGACAAAAAATATAACACTCAGTATGTAACTGTGGCTTTTAGAATTATCAATTTTAATTAGACAGAATCTGGCAGTTGAGATGCTGAGAGAACACACTGAACTTGTACATTGCCCATTTTAGGAATTATCTGCCCGGCTTGTATCTGATTCCATCTGAAGTTCATCAGCACTCTCTCCATCCAGGAAGTTTCTCTTTTCTTTATCTGCTAGTTTCACTTGATGTTCTCACTCTGCTTTTCTTGAGGAAATTCTAATGATTTTGGAAGGCCAGAGACTGTGGTGTGGCCTCTGAATATTAAGACAGCAGTGCTATTCAGATCACCTTACTATTCATCTCTACACACATGTAATTTCCTTTTCTCCTTTCTCATCTCCTCTTATTACTCTCCTTCCTCTCCATCCATACTTCTCCCATGCTAGTCATTCTTGTCATGGTCCCAAGGCAATTATTTTTTTATTCTTATGATGAAGTACATGACCATGTATATATAAAAGATCTAGGTCCTGATTTTGATCATTTTGCAAACAAAATATCAATCAGGCTTGTCGTTAATTTGAAGATGTAATTTTCCCCCACTTTAGCAAGCATTCATAAGATCAGGCACAGAGCCAACGCATTCCAAGTTTCCTTTGATTTGATGAGGTATAGTGTGGATATCATCACATAGACAACAGTGGCATGTCCAATGTAGCAACCCAAACACACTCCCTCCTCCCCAATTTCAAACACACCTACACAAGCAAAAGTCCCTGTAAAATTCTCAAACACCTTTGCCTGTTTTCCCTTCTGCATAGAATATGAAACATGATCTTGGTTGTTTCTTGGTTTTTTCAGGCTCTTTCTGCTATCTTTGAATGCAACTTGGTTATTTTTTTTCTTTAGGAAATTCATAACAACTTCCCCTTTCAAGTCAGACTTCAAGATATATTGTTTTTGTTTTTCATACATTTTCAAATATGCTCAGCTCCCCCTTCCTTCTTCCCCTTCCCAACCCTCTCTGGTATTTGACAAGGTGCAAGCTGTTGTGAACCAGGGTCCTAGGAACTGTTGCACAGCATGTGCACATTTTTTGTGATCACCATCTATCTCCTGCAGCCAAGGCTGGCAAAGGAAGCAGGCCACTTCTCTCCACTTTCTCTGATAAGCACATGGCTTTGCACTTGAGAAATATTGATCCTTGGGGCTCCAGGGGTAGGGGCACATCCTTGAGAAAGGCAGATTCACAGTGTGACTCTAATTCCCCTGTTAACTTTTTCATCTCCCTGCAGAAGTTGCTTCTGTCCATATTTTTACTTCAGCTGGGCTGAGTGGGAGAAAGAACTCAAAGGGAGGTTGAAGCAGATGGTTGTCACAAACTGCATACGGCAATTGAGAATTAGTGTGCAAGCATATGCAACCTGGTACAGTATGAAGCATTCCAGCATATGAGTGCTGAAATAAATCAAGCCTGGAGAAGATTGGGATGGTGAAGTGATGAGCTCTTCTTTCTCTGTTACACATATATATTTAGGCTTGCTGAATTCATTAGGAAATGCTCCCTGTTTTCAGGAGGCAAGCTAACACCTACATTGAGCAGATTCCTGTAGGTTCTGCTGTCTTACTTGTTTCTCTCATCCAGTGTGCACCCTAAAAAGAAGTATTTCTGAAGAGAGATGCCTCTTTTTCATAGAAGGCCTGGAGATGGTGACATCAACTTGTCTGTACAAATTTATTGCTCATAATAATTAGTGGGCTATACACAATTTGCATTTGCTTCCTAATTTACTAACAACAGCTCTGCCAGGCACATCTAGTCCACTTATATGTTCCAGGCATTTTTCCTTTTCCATTTTGTTTTTAGTGTTCTTGACCCTGTTGGGAATGAATCTATTGAAAACAATCTATTGACAAACCTAGACACATTCAAGTATTTTTTTTTCTAGCAATAATGGTCCTAAAGAGAGAAATACACCAACAGTCATTTGCACCACAGACAGTCAAATGCACCACAGTTAACAGGCAGCAGTATCCCATTCACAGCCTGTAGGTCTTCAGTGGAAAGACGTGTGTACACATTGTCTTTTAGCATCAGAAACCACTAATGACCATCTTATTTGTATCTCATGGATGACAGGAAGAAAGGTGAAATGAACGGGCTCCCATTTAAAACGCAGAAACAGAAAGAAAGTTTAACTGTCATCATTTTCCTCCCTGATGAGCAAAGGGGATTCAGCAAGGTTGTTTGCTCTCTGTGGGCCACCTGTGGCTCAGCCCTGGTAGGCTGAATTTCCAAGCTCTCCTTGAAGACCTAGACTGTTTCTGCCTGCTCTTGCTGTCAGGGAGACTATCTATTCTTCCTCAACTCACTGCCCAAGGAGTCATGAAGAAGGCACAGTTGTTTTCAACAGACCCCCACTACCTTTGCCTCTGTGTCTTGTTCACCTTCACATCTATCCTCTACAAGACATCAAGCAGGGTTGGGAGGGGTGCTGATAGGTACTGGCTGGAGAACAAATATTGAGTTACATATCAGTAGACCAAAACACAAATCAACTCAGAACTACAGGACTCCACCAACATGCACATAAATCATTTATAACGATAATCTAAGACTAAGTCCAAAACTCATTAAAATATATGAATCCTTAATCTATTTTGGCAAAAGAGCACCAATAGACATTTTTTCTTTTTATCATAAATTACAGTTCTGTGGCACTGTGCAAATATTACCAAGCTGTAAGACAGCTGTGCTCCATTAAAATGTGTAATGGTTGCTGATTTCTTACAGCACATGGTCATCAGGCTGAATCTACAGCCAGTAATTAGGAAGATGAAATGTTTAATTGTGCCTTAATTTTGATAAAATTTATCTGTCACACATCCTGCAGCAGAGCATTATGCTCACAAATCAATGTCATCAAGCCGAGCAGGAACTAGAGCACCAGACTCTTGTTCCTGACAGATTCATTTGAATATGTAACTGCTGCTGATGAGTAACCAGGCTAAGGAAGAAAATGAAAACCTTCCCTCTGCTGCAGTTCTGATGAGATGGGTCCTGGTACTTCCCTTAAGGAAAAGTAAGGAGGTTTGAAGATCTGTCTGGTCTTTAGTGTTAATGCCACTAGGCCTGATCACATAAAGAGAGACAATCCCTAGGAGCCTGTTTAGAAGAGAAAGGTAGACAGGAGAAGAAAAGACAAGGAAGATATATCATCAAATTCAGTAGTGTCCTTCTAAGCCCATGCCTTAATCACCTTATTTGGGTACAGATCCAAGAGACTAGCAAGTGTCACCATTTCAAACTGAGTAGCTGAACAGCTCCAAATTCATAAACTATTAGAACAGTACAGCTGAAACTCACCTTACTATTTATATCTAAAGCTAAAGACAAGAAAGATGGCTCAAAGACATGAACATCTTCAGGAAGGTCCAGAACTCATTCTGCAGTCACAGAGAACCTATGTCTTGCAGGAGAGTGTATAATCCTCAGAAGCAATATTTGCCAACCATCATGTTGAATTCCTTTTTCAACTGGCAAGCAATGCTTTTTAAGCACAGAGAAATGTAAGTACAAATACCTGCCAATGCTGAAAATTAATTTATGTCATGTTTGCCCTACAAAATGAAGCAGCAATCAGTCTTTCTCACCCATAATAACTATTGCTCACCATCCAAGAGAACTCAACAAGCATATGTCGGGTTACACTTTACATTTTTATTTTACATAGATGTGGAATTTAAGATAATTGAAGGAGACCATGCAAGATGATGAAGTTGAGGTAGATGGGAAACAAGGAGAGCAGGTTCAATCAAGGGGGACCCTCATCTTGGGCATGAGATTAACCCAGGGTCCCTAAGAAAAAGTGATTGGTCACATGAAGATCAGTTTTCTGGGGCCAGCAGATTCTGAATATGATTTTCAAAATGTAGGAAAACACTTTGTTAATGGACATTGGTAAGTTTTCTGAGGTGACTAATCCCTTACTAGTGGCTAATGAACCAGCTAAAGCCTCAGAGAATGCCAAATTACTTTACAGCAAAATAAGTCTAAAGACCAGGAATAGAAGAGTCTTCAAGGAGAGCCAAATGGCATTAAGCTCTAGCCTGCTAACAAGCCTCATTAAAACACTTCTCTAAACTTATCCATGGAAATAGGTCCAAGCTAAAGATATCCTACTCCCTACTCCCTTTTGTACTATTTCCATGGGCAGATATATTTGGGGATTGGGTTAGAGGATAGTATTCTGGTAAGATAGTTGTTTTTAGCCCATTGGCATACCACTCAAGCTAAACAGAAGCAGGAATAAGTAGGAGGGCACACACGTCAAGGAGAGCACAACTTAGTATCTGTCCTGCCTGCCTCTGTGAGCAACACACAGCTGCCACAGGCACTGTCTTATTCACACTTGAAGAGGTAAGAAGGGTCCCCAAACCATAGGCACTAAGAGCAAGCCCACAGGGCATCCAAGAACAGTCACTAGTTAATTGGTGGGTCATGTGAGTATCCAGAAGATGCTGAGGATGAAGGACTGATTCCCAACTGGGGCAGGATCCAGCCAGCAGTGCACTCATTCACTTCATGACTTAGAATGAGGTACTAAAAATTACTAGTTTTTGTTTTTATTTCCAGAATTTTCCAGGCAATATTTTCAGATCACTGTTGGGTTTAGATAAGTGAAATCACATTTTTAAAAATATGGTTTTAAAAAGGGAGTCCACCTTACTGCCATTCAGGCAAGCTGACTTCGGTTCCCATTAGAATGGCATGGGGAAGGGAGATGGGGACTCTTAGGTGAGGCCCTCAAATTTTGGGCCAACTATTTTCTAAATAGTTGTGTGTTCATCTTACAATTATTGCCCACACAGTAAACTAAATCAAGGATTCCTCAGCCTTTCATTTATCTTTCTACCATCTATCTACCTATCTATCATCTAGCTAGCTATCTTTCAGACTTTAAGTTTGCCAGTCACTCACTGAGACCTGGTAAGCCTCAATTCTCTGTTCAATCTAGGAAATCTCATAGCACTTTCCATTTTGTTTTATGATCATAAGTTTTTATGAATAAAAATTCTTGTTAATATCTGTATAAATGAGAACAGACTTAAAAATCATGGTCCTCACATGTTAGAACTAGCCTCATGAAACATCACAAAGGTGACTCTTTACAACATAGCCTGAATCCAGTGTACACAAAGGCACACTGGGAATGAACGGCCTCCCTAGGCAAGCCATGTCCTGTGACTGGGCATTCCCTACAACATAATGAAATGACATGGTGCTTTAGACCATTGGAACAAGGGTGGGGGTTGGTATTAATTCCTATTTCCAGTTTCTATTTTCCATTGTTGGTACAATCTACTAAAACCTAAAGTTCAATTAATACAAATTATTTACAGGTACTTGACATGCACAAAAATTGTGATATGTGAGCCTCTCTCTAATCCTCTGGCCATCCAGGCTTCCACACCAAAATATCCAAGAATAGGCTAGAGTATTTGAATGACAAACTTGATAAGTTTGTGTTTTCTGTTAATATGTACCTCAGCAGGTTTATATCAGAGTTATTTAGTTCTTCAAAACGCAAAGTATGGAATAGCATCATAGCATTCATAAAAGCCAATGTCTTTTTTTTTATTTAAATACTTTATTTTTTTTCTTCAAGTTACATCTCAGTAACAAACCCTTCCCTATTCCCCCCTTCCTATCCCGCCCTTCCACCCTCTTCCCCCCAGAAGTTTCCCCTTTCAGTCCAACAGATGGTTCCTTCTCTTATAACAGTAAGTATTATACAAAACAACAGATATAAATATGCCACATTTATGAGAGTTAAATGGCCCAGTATACCTTCCCCATGTCCAGTTTATACATATTTGGCCCCTGACTTTAACATTCTACTATCTAACCATCTCCATGAGTTTAAAGGTCTATATGTGACTCAACATTCATACTAACTTGCAACACACTTTTAAGAGTATCTTCTTAGATCTATAACACCCTCTTGATTCCTAAACAACTCAAAATTTAACGATGAGACTCTAGCTGTCTATTCTTCAACCACCTCAGAGACCTGAGAGGGATAAATATATTTGCTTATATAGGAAGTACAGGGCCTGCAGCTTCCAAAACTAAGAAAGGACATACCAATGACTGCCTGGACAGTTCCCATTTTCTCTCCATACATTCCTGCATCAGTCTTCAGCCTTTGGGTCCTGTTTCTCTGACAGACATTTGTTGTAGAGCAGGGATTATGATTAATATATATCCTCAAACATTTTATTGTAAGATCATCTTGTATTCATTGTAAAAATTAAATGACTAGAACAAGGCGTGACAGACTGGATAGTGGTCCCACAGAAATATTTAGCCACAAATTCCTAAGGCCGGTAAATATTACCTTATATGGCAAGTGGAATTTTACAGATGGTGCTCGAATAATATTGCAATTGAAAGATTGTCCTACATTGTCTTATGGAGCTGCAAATGGAATCAGAAACTTCCCTGCAACAGGGAAGCAGAAACTTGGAAGAGAAGAATCCAGGACACCAGCAATAATAAGAAGCTATTGTGAGGATCAAGAAAAGAGCTATGAGTCTAGGAGTGCTGAGCCTCTTGGAATGAGAAGAAACTGAACTCATTATACCCTGAAGATGCACAAGGAGTGAGCCCTTTTGAAAAACATCTTGACCTTAGTGTGATGAGTCTGACTGTAGATTACTCACCTCTAGAATTTTAAGAGAATAAATTTTTGTGGTTTCAAGCCACTGAGTTTATGGTAATATAACAACAGCAGCAATAGGAAACAAAGCAAATTAATAAGTTCATTAAATGTCCAAACAAGAAGATGTTCCATTGTTTACTATAGAGAAATCACCCAACAAGCATTCCAAAGAGTACTTCATGATTCAAATTATAGTCATATTGTGATTGCTTTTGCCATAATTAACTAACAAGAATCTGTAAAACCATGAAGAAGAAATGTGGGAAAATCTAACAAATGAATGCACGAAGTTCTAGAAAGAAGATGGAGAAATGGGGGGATAAAAATTAAAATTTGTTAATATAATTTATTAAACAAGCTTGTCTTGTTCACTAAATCATTAAGGAAGTACATTTAAAGTTAGCCATAAGGTACCATTTAAATGTTTATAATTATTTGCCTTGTAAGAACTTCCTCTTAAAGTGAATCTTTTAATAAATAGATGTTGAGACCTTGTGGATAAAGCAGTGATCTAAATGGTCTTGAACTCCGCAAAGAGCTCATAATATAGAAAAGCAAATTTTAAAAAATAATAAATTTCAAAAATAGTATAGAAGATAATTCTAGAAAAGTACAGCTATAGGACAGCCATATTAATGTTCATCTTTAATCCCATCACCTGGGGGACAGAGGCAAGCAAATCTCTGTAAATTCAATGACAGCATGGTCTACAAAGTAAGTTCTACATCAGCCTAGACTATACACAGTGAGACACAGTTGTAAAAAACACTGCACAGTTATATTATACATAGACTTTGAGATATTTAATTCCATGTTACAATGAGAATTTTGCTATTGAAAAATTAGTTCAGCCTAAATATTTTTAACAAAATAATCTGACATTGAGCAGATAGACCAATGTGCCTTCTTAGCCAATATGCAAGGTAATTTATAACACAGCACATATAAAACTATATGTTGTCTGAGTATTGATTATTTATGACTTTGTTATAGAAAATGCTCAAAAATATATAGAAAAAGTGATTTTTAAAATATTGGGGCTCATAACTATGACTTGGGCCTAAGGGAGTATGAAGCAGCCTTAAGTGACACTGAGAAAGGAACATATGTGTGGATTGTAGTTGGCCTCACTGCTGACTAATGAATATTTTTCCTGTACTCCAGTAATATAACAATATGGCAGTAAATATTATACAAAATTATCTGAACTCATAGATCAATACTTAACAATATGAAACACTTCTCTTCCTTGTGTTACCTTGGGATGGCAGTCCAGTTTCTTCTAGCATTCCAGATTAGTCTTCCTAGCCACACCCTTTTATCTTTTCATGTTGGTTCAAAGACTTTTCTTCCTATTTAGTGTAGGTATTAGTGCCATTTAGATGTATACAGGATGATTTTATTATATCAGAGTTAGAGAATTCTTACTGTCTACTTGAAATTGAGTATGACGGGTATCTAATTGACAAGAAGCAGATGTATGATGTTTAATTTTATGTGTAAAATCTACTGAATTAAGGGATACCTATATATATATGGTGAAGTGCCATGACTAGGCAAGCCTGTGTGACATTGATTTTATAACATTTGAATCAGTGGAATGAATAACGACCCAACTCTACAGTGGGGGAGGGCATCATTCAACTGCCCAAGGAGATAAAAGACAATGAAAAGGTGAGTTCTCTTCCATTGTCTTCTTGATTTAGGACATGCATCTCTGAACAGGGACATATGCAATCCAGGTTCTCAGACTTCTAGACTTCAAGACCTAAATGAACATTCTTTCCACCCCCACTCCCAGACCTTAGAGCTTTGGACTTAAATTGAAGTACACCTACTGTCTTTCTTAGGAGATGGGGCTTGTTAGCTTCTATAAATCTCATAGTCCATTTCTCTCTCTCTCTCTCTCTCTCTCTCTCTCTTTCTCTCTGTGTGTGTGACACACACACACACATGCATACACAATGTTACAGTTCAGATTACATCTGTGTGTTGTGTACACAACTGCATGTATGTAACATCCTATCAGTTCCATTTTCCTGAAGAACCCTACTGTCCTACAGACATCTTCATTTTACTCTTTTGGATTTCTGAACTGCAAAACTGTCATATATAAAATCCTTGTTATAACCCATAAGTTTGGGATACTTTGTTACAGCAACCATAGAAAAGTAATATATTTGGTGTACCCTGTTTTGATTTGATCATTAATCCTATTGTGATGAGAGAGTACACTGCAAAATGTCTGTTTAAATTTGATGGCACTTATTTTCTATAAGATTTATTTTAAAAAGCACACCATGTGCATATAAGATTTATTTTAAAAAGCACACTATGTACATATGTTTTATTTTGGTGAATGTGCTGTATGCGAGTAAAAAGAATATGTGTTCACATTTACACAATGTCATAGACTACAGGTGTCTATTATCAAATCAAGATAGGGATGGCATTAGCTCTTCTCTTTCATTATTGAATATTTTTCTAGTTCTTTCATCAATTCCTAAGAGAAGTGTTAAAATAAGCCGACTTCTCTATTTAATTCTGCCCATTTTCTTCTGTATTTTAAGGCTAATTTAGTAAAAATATATATTCACAGTCATATATATTCCTAGTGAATGTCCTCTTGATCATACTGAACTATCTCGTGTGTGTGTGTGTGTGTGTGTGTGTGTGTGTGTGTGTGTGTGTGTGTGTGTGTGTAATCTGTTTTGTCAGGTAAAAATGGCCACTGTAGCCTTATACACTTACTGTATTTATGATGCAACTCTTTCATTAACTTTACAGTTTACTTTTACACATCCATTTGAAATCTATGAGCTGTACTGAGTAGGGTCCTTTTGGTTTATTTCTTTCCATCTTACAGAAGAAATCTAGGGCTTTGGGATCACTCTACCCCTGACCTATATCCACATCCTAAGATTTTAATATTAGTTATCTTCATCAAACTCAATCATACAATAAAGACACTCAGACTATTCACATTTAATGAAGTTAGTGCAGTCTTTTGTAAAATTTTGATATTGTTAAGGACCCATTTTAAGTCAATCACTTTTCCTTTTTTACTATATATCATGGTATTTTTCTTCCAGTAGTTACCATGAGGATTATGTTTTATATATTTCACCTTCCACAGCCTACTTAGAGTCAATGCATAATTACTTCACACAAAATAGAAACTCTGAAACCATGGAGGTCTCTTTCTCGGTCCCACTTTCAACAGCCAATTATCCTACTTAGGTTTAGGTCATAATTTCAGATTTATCTTTTCTAAGCTACTATTCAGTCCAATTTGTTAGCATTTGCTACTTGGTTTATATCCAAAATGGTCAGTCATTTTCCAGGAATGAATCTAAAGCTTGTGAGCTGGGTTCTAACCACAGTTCTGTTCAGCAAATCTTCCTGAATTGCTTGGTTCTATAGCACTGGGAGTTTAGCCCATGACTTGTGTGTTATGCAGAGAATTTGGGTGTTCTACTCTTCACTCCTTCTCACAAGCTTCCCTCCTATTCCTCCATTTACATTTCTGTCACCTCTAGTCACAGGTAAATTGCCCTTGGCATTTTAGCTGCCTGTCCTACTATGTCAGTGAATGTCCAGGACAAGCCCTGGGAATTTCATTGGCGGCAAGAAGCTAACGCCTTTGATTATTGTTTCTCTAAATTTGATTCCCATTCATGCTTCCCTTGATGCCCTCATATCCTCAGGGTCTGAAGACTGAATTGTTTCTGTTTTCTTGTTCTGGATTTTAACTGAACTAAGCTTAGAGAATGAGTTGAGGGCGGCTGGGGCACCACAGGCAAAAAAAAAAAAAAAACAAAAAACAAAAAAAAAAACAAAAAAAAACAGAAATATTTCTAAGTCTTTAAATAACTGAGCAGAATTAAGGAAATTAAAATTGACTGCTCGGATCATTGCAGAACTATAACAACAAAGACATGATCAGTGGGCAGAAGATGAAAATATTAAAATGCACAAGAACAGATAGCACCCAATGACACAATCTAGGGAAGTTATGAAAATAAATAGAATCCAATATTCATCTAACAGAAAATGGTTGAAGAAATATAACCATAGAAAAGAATAATAACAGAAATAAAGAAGGAAATCAAAGACTTCTTAAAATCCAACGAAAATGAAGACACAACATACCCAAACCTATGGGACACAATGAAAGCTGTGCTATGAGGAAAGTTCATAGCACTAAGTGCCTTCAAAAAGAAAATTGTGACAGCTCATATTAGCGAATTAACAGCTAAACTGGGTGAATTGGAAAAAAAGAAGCAAACACTCCCAAGAGGAGCAGAAGGCAGGAGATCATCAAACTCAGGGCTGAAATCAACAACTTAGAAACAAAAAGAACTATACAAAGAATTAATGAAATCAAGAGTTGGTTCTTCAAGAAAATCAACAAAATAGATAGACCCTTAGCCAAATTAACTAAAAGACAGAGGGAGAAAACACCAATCAACAAAATCAAAAATGAAAAGGAAGAAATAACAACAGACATTGAGGAAATCCAGACAATATTTGGGTCCTACTTTAAAAATTTATACTCCACCAAATTTGAAAACTTAAGTAAAATGGACAATTTTCTTGATAGATTCCACCTACCGAAGCTAAATCAAGATCAGATTAAACAGCCCTATAACCCCTAAGGAAATAGAAACAGTCATTAAAAATCTCCCAACCAAAAAAAGCCCAGGGCCAGATGGCTTTAGCATGGAATTCTACTGGAACTTCAAAGAGGAGCTAACACCAATACTTTTCAAACTCTTTCACAAAATAGAATCTGAAATAACATTGCCAAACTCATTCTATGAGGCCACAGTCACCCTGAATCCTAAACCACACAAACACCCAACAAAGAAAGAGAACTTCAGACCAATCTCCCTCATGAACATAGATGCAAAAATACTTAATAAAATACTAGCAAACTGAATTCAAGAACACATCAAAAGTATCATACACCATGATCAAGTAGGCTTAATCCCAGGAATGATGGGATGGTTCAACATACGAAAGTCTATGGACGTCATCCACCATATAAACAAGATGAAAGAAAAAAAAACCACATGATAATCTCGCTAGATGCAGAAAAAGCATCTGACAAAATCCAACACCACTTCATGCCAAAAGTTCTGGAGAGAACGGGCATACAAGGACCATACCTAGAAATAATAAAGGCAATATACAGCAGGCCAGTGGCCAACATCAAATTAAATGGAGAGAAACTTGAAGCATTTCCGCTAAACTCAGGGACAAGACAAGGATGCCCACTTTCACCATATCTCTTCAAAATAGTACTTGAAGTTCTTACCAGAGCAATAAGACTACTAAAGGAGATCAAGGGGATAAACATCGGAAACGAAGAAGTCAAATTATCCCTACCTATTTGCAGATGATATGATAGTATACATAAGTGACCCCAAAAATTCCACCAGAAAACTCTTACAGCTGATAAACCTTCAGCAAAGTGGCTGGATACAAAATTAATTCAAAAAAATCAGAAGCCCTTCTTTATACAACAAACAAATGGGCTGAGAAAGAAATAAGGGAAACAACCCCCTTCACAATAGCCACAAACAACATAAAATACCTGGGGGTAACTCTAACCAAGCAAGTAAAGGACATGTACAACAAGAACTTCAAGCCCTTGAAGAAAGAAATGGAAGAGGCCTTTAGAAGATGGAAAGATCTCCCATGCTCATGGATAGGTAAGATTAACATAATAAAAATGGCCATCCTACCAAAAGCAATATATAGATGCAATGCAATTCCTATCAAAATACCAACACAATTTTTTATAGACTTGGAAAAAGCTATTCTCAATTTCATATGGAACAACAAAAAGCCCAGAATAGCTGAATCAATCCTGTACAATAAGAAAACATCTGGAGGTATCACCATCCCATATTTCAAGCTGTACTACAGAGCAATAGTTGTAAAAACAGAATGGTATTGGTAAAGAAACAGATCAATGGAATCGAATTGAAGATCCAAAAATAGACCCACACACTTATGGCCACCTAATTTTTGACAAAGAAGCCAAAACGGCACAATGGAAGAAGGACAGCATCTTCAACAAATGGTGCTGGTCCAACTGGATGTCCACTTGTAAAACAATGAAATTAGACCCATACTTATCCCCCTGTACAAAACTTAAGTCCAAGTGGATCAAAGACCTTAACATAAGGCCGGTCACACTAAATCTACTAGAAGAAAAAGTGGGAGAAATTTATTGGCACAGGTGACAACTTCCTGAACAGAACACCAACAGCTCAGGACCTGAGATCAACAATCAATAAATGGGACCTCATGAAACTGAAAAGCTTCCATAAGGCAAAAGACACTGTCATTAGAACAAAACGGCAGCCTACAGACTGGGAGAAAATCTTCACCAACCCCACATCTGACAGAGGGCTAATATCCAAAATCTACAAAGAACTCAAGAAACTAAATGCCAAGAAACCAAATAATCCAATCAAAAAATGGGGAACATAGCTAAATAGAGAATTCACAAAGGAGGAATCCCTAATGGCTGAGAGACACTTGAAGAAATGCTCAACATCCTTAATCATCAGAGAAATGCAACTCAAGACGACTCTGAGATTCCATCTCATATCTCTCAGAATGGCTAAGATCAAAAGCTCAAATGACAGCACATGCTGGCATTGGTGTGGAGAAAGGGGTACCCTACTCCATTGCTGGTGGGAGTGTAGGCTTGTGCAACCACTATGGAGGTCAGTCTGGCGAAATCTTAGAAAAATTCGAATAGCTTTGCCTCAGGACCCAGCCATACCACTTCTGGGTATACACCCAGATGCCTCTTCACGGAATCATAAGGAAGTTTCCTCATCTATGTTTATAGCAGCCTTATTTGTAATAGCTAGAAACTGGAAACAACCCAGATGTCCCTCAACTGAAGAATGGGTTAAAAAACTGTGGTATTACTACATAATGGAATATTATTCAGCTATCCGGAACAATGAAATTATGCAATTTGCAACAAATGTATGGAACTAGAAAAGCTCATCCTGTGTGAGCTAACCCAGACTCAGAAGGATGCATATGGCATCTATTCACTTACAGTAGGATTTTAGCTATATAGTAGAAGGTATCAATACTACAAGTAACATACCAAAGGGAAGTTGGACACAGACTTTTTATTTATTTATTTATCTATTTATCTATTTATTTATTTATTTATTTATTATATTTATTTATATTTTTTCTACTTTTAGTCTTTTTTTTCCATTTCTTTTTTTTAATAATTTATTTTTTTATTTCTTCAAGTTACATCTCAATCACAATCCCCTCCCTACTCCCCGCTCCAGTCCCACCCTTCCACCCCCCTCCCCCTCAGCCCCACCATCCT
>CAJQZJ010000199.1:571968-592083 GCA_907164525.1 Lophiomys imhausi
TCCTCTTCCCTTCTTTTTTTTTTTTTTTTTTTTTTTTTTAGTTAAAGGTATTTATTTTTCCCCCCAACAGCTCTCCCTTTCAGTCCAAATAATGGTTCTTTTTCTTACAACTATAAATACAATACAAAACAACAGAAATAAATAGGCCACGATTATAAGAGTTATATGGCTTAGCATACATTCCCAATGTCCAGTCCATATGTATTTGGCACCTGACTTTAACATTCTACTATCTAACCATCTCCATGAGTTTAAAGTTCTATATCTAACTCAGCTTTCATAGTAACTTGCCTCATAATTTTAAAAATATGTTCTTAGATCCAGAACACTCTCTTGATTCCTAAACAACTCAAAATTTAACTATGAGACTCTAGCTATCTATTCTTCAACCACCTCAGAGACCTGAGAGGGATAAATATATCTGATTATATAGGAAGTGCCGGGCCTGCAGCTTCCAAAACTGAAAAATGACATACCAGTGGCTGCCTGGACAGTTCCCATTTTCTCTCCATACATTGCAGCATCAATCTTCAGCCATTTGGCCCCATTTCTCTGACAGACATTGGTTGTAGAGCACGAATTATGAAGGACTTGCCTACCCTGTCTTGGCAGAGCTAGGCTGTCGACTTACCTGCTTCCAAGTTTTGTCCTTTTTGGACAGAAGTCTGTCTACAGTTGAAGCAAGTGGTTTTTCTTGCCAAGAGAATGGCTTACCACCAATTTAATCATCTCCCACTGGAGATTCTTCGATGCTCATCTTCTACTTGGAGTAGAATAGGGGGTGCTGTCAGGAGCTGACATGTCTCAATATCAAAAAACCTTAAGTTAAGAAAACATCTTTGAATGCCATATTCTGCAGATCTCTTGAGGTTTTTGAAGATGCCCTATCTATCTCTTATATTTAGATAAGCAAATATTGCTTATCTCTTAGCAACTTGATTTCTGAGTAGCTTAGAAAATAACTGTGATAGACTGTCATAGTAACTAACAAAATGACACGTTTTCATGACTATTAGTTTCTGTTTCTTAATTATCCTGAACAGTTTATGTCAGTTGGTAGCGAGAGGTCAAAACTTGACATTTCATTTTTAAGTATTACTACAAACAATACCTTTAAGAAGCGTTACCCTTAATTTTGTATCAATATACAAAGATCAATACCAATGTGGCCAAATATAATCTTAATTTTATATCAATATACAAAGATCAGTACCGATGTAGCCCAATACAATCTTAATTTTACATTAATATACTAGGGTCAATACCATTGTGGCCAAATATAATCTTAATTTTGTATCAATATACAAAGATCAATACCGATGTAGCCCTATACAATCTTAAACTTGCATTAATATACAATGATCAATACCAATTTAGCCAAATATAATATTAATATTTTTTCTATTTTTTAGTCTTTTTTATCTATTTGTCCGCTTCTTTGTTTGTTTGATTTTTAGTTCTCTCTCCCAGGCAATGGGACACTTTTCACTGATGGTACTGCCTCGTAGACGCCCAGTGAATGAGGAGGCTCTTGGCCCTCATAGGACCTCTCAAATGAGATAGAGGGACTGTTATGTAAGGACACCCCACCCCAGAGAAATGGGATGGAAGTGTTAGGAGGTAAAGAAAAAAAAATGAAATGTGATGTTTCGGCCTTTTACTACTAATTGTCATAAACTGTTTAGGATAATTAAGAAATGCAAACTAACAGTTATGCAAGCCAGTCATTCTGTTAGGTACTATGACAGCCTATTATAGGTATTTTGTAAGCTAATCAGAAATAAAGCTGCTAAGAGACAAGCAACATCTGCTTACCCTAATAGAAGAGATAGACTGGGCCTCTTCAAAAACCTCAAGAGATCTGCAGAATATGGCATTCAAAGATGTTTTCGTAACTTTAGATTTTTTTTATATCAAGACATATCAACTCCTGACAGCACCCCCCATTCTGCCCTAAGTAGAAGATGAGCATCGAAGAATCTCCAGTGGGAGATGATTGAATTAGTTGCAAGCCTATCTCTTGGTAGGAAAAGCCCCTTGCTTCAACTGTAGACAGAATGCTGTCCAAAAAGGACAAAACCTGGAAGCAGGTAAGTCGACAGCCTAGCTCTGCCAAGACAGGGTAGGTAAGTCCTTTATAACCCCTGCTCTACAATCAATGTCTGTCACAGAAACAGGGCCAAATGACTGAAGATCGATGCTGTAATGTATGGAGAGAAAATGGGAACTGTCCAGGCAGCCACTGGTATGTCATTTCTTAGTTTTGGAAGCTGCAGGCCCTGCATTTCCTATAAAATCAGATATATTTATCCCTCTCAGGTCTCTGAGGTGGTTGAAGAACAGATAGCTAGAGCCTCATAATTAAATTTTGAGTTGTTTAGGAGTCAAGAGAGTGTTATAGATCTAAGAAGATGCTTTTAAAATTGTGTTGCAAGTGAGTATGAATGTGGAGTTAGATATAGAACTTTAAACCCATGGAGATGGTTAGATAGTAGAATATTAAAGTCAGGTGCCAAATACACATAGACTGGACATTGGGAATGTACGCTAAGCCATATAACCCTCATAACTGTGGCCTAATTACCTCTGTTGTTTTGTATTGTATTTATTATTATAAGAGAAAGAGCCATTTGTTGGACTGAAAGGGGAAAATGTAGGGGGAAATAAGATATACCTTAAGCTTAAAAAAAAGGGAAGAGGATGGGGGGTTGAGGGTGGGAGGGTGGGACTGGAGGGGGAATAGGGAGGGAACTGCGATTGAGATGTAACTTGAGGAAATAAAAAATAAAGGAAAAAAAGAGAAAACAACAACAACAACAAAAAGAATAATAACAAATCTGTGGCTGGGTTTAGCTCAGTGGGAGAGCCTGGCACATTCAAGGCTCTGATTACAATACAGTAAACAAATAAAAATAAAAAAATAAAGAGCTACAGTCCTATTGCCAGCCAAGTAGAGTTTATTTTTAGCAACTTTAGTGAGAGATGATTTTTGTTCTCTCTAAGTCAGTCATTTAATGTAGACAAACAATGATCTTTTGGACATTCACAGGTATGTGAAGCTATCAATGCAATCAAATTTTGATAGTGTATACCACCTTAAAAGAAGTCCCATATCCTTTAGCTCTCACAACTAAACCCCCAGCTGCCTAGCCCCAACCCTGAGCAGTCACCCATCCACCTCAGATAGAACCCCAACTGCCCTCCCCCAACCCTGAGCAGCTCCTTTTCTGTCTCCATGGATTTCTATTATTTGAAGATTTGCTATGAATGTTGTCTTCTATGGCTAGCTTCTGTCACCTAGCATAATGTATTCAAGGTTCATCTATGTTGTACAATATAACAGTCTTTCTATGGTCAAATAATGGTTTCTTGTATATTTATATCACATTTTATTTATCCAAGTGATGAATATTTAGGTTGTTTCCATAGTCTGGCTAATGGTGCTATAAATAATTTGCACATATTTATGTAAGCACATTTCATTTCATATGTAAACTTACATATAAAACTTACATATATATCACAAACCCATGGTTTGGGAACATCTTCCCCAAGACTCACATACAGGAAGCTCGGTGTCAATGTGGTTATGCTGAGCTGATAGAGCATGAAGAGAGGCTTGGGGAAGTTAGATCATAGAAGCTGTGTACTAACCTGTGCACCTGTTCTGATACACAAAGTGTATTGGTTCTCATAGGAGTTAGTTCCCTGTATATTGATACAAAAAATAAGGTTACTTTTGATTCATTGGTATAGAATTTTGTATTTTGACATGAAACCAAACTTTTTAATTATTCAATAATTACTTATTAATAACTACATTCACTTATAAACATTCACTTAACTACTAACCCTACAAATGACTACAACCCCTCTTACCTACCACTAAACCTATTAATAACTATTACAACTATTTTCATAACCTTTTAGAAGGATACATACATTCTCTGGGGAAGGTCCTCAGTCGTCAGGAACACAGTCTCTGGGGTAGACCCTTTAATGCACTTAGCAGTCTTTCTTCTAGAATATCTCAGACATAGATCTGTCAGGGTAAATTGGCTATGGTAGTTTCACTTTAAAGAAGGCTTGAGGCTTTCTTCTCTCGGGAAGAACTCAGCAATCTGTAGGCCAACTTATTTACTTTGTATCAGCAACTCTGCCACTGTGCCTCAGTCTTTAAAGCTGGCCACAGTTCCATTCAGGCCACTGTTCGGACAGGTCAAACCCCTCTAGGCAAAAGCTGAGCCACAGGGTTTAGTCCTTGGCCTTTTGCTGTTTTGCTGAGACTTTCTATGCTCACCAGCTTCTTTCTGCCTCAGGGAGATCTGGCCATCAGCCCACCAGCACTTTCTTCATCAGAGGATACAAACTACCCATTATCCTTTCTAGTGTGAGGTTTTGCTAGCATCCGAGCTCTCTAGCATGGGGCCCCCCTGGGCTCCATCCACTTGCACTTAAATAGGATCTCTCCTTGTTCCACCTGCCTTCAGCTTAGTATGGGCTCTGCCCACTTAGCTGAAAACAATGCCAAGTCATAAACCTTGTTTTTAGTCCATAGAGTCTCTCCTTATTTCACCTTACTTCATCCTTGTTTTTAGTCCATAAACTGATAAGCTTATTGCCCACAGCCAAGTTGATCTTCATGCCCTGGATTAAGAGACTGTATCAGAAACCCTTAGATATTTAATAAATCTAACTTATATTAATCTATCTTCCCTTACATTGACACACATATATGTATATTTCAACTCTTATATAAGGCGTTGTGCCTATACAACTCATTTAAAAGTACAGGGTTACTCCCAATCCTTGCTATTGAAATCTACTTAGGAGTAATACAGGTTGATGGCTGACCAGTCAAGCTCCTGATTATGTCAAATACTAGTTTTCACTTATCACAAAGTAGGCTTACTAGATTAAACAGATAGTAAATAGTTAAAAATATACAGTTTGCTTGTTCAAATATCTATCGATAGATATTCTTGTTAACCATATTCTCTCATTGGTTAAATAAATGCTGAGGCCTGAGATTGGGCAAAGATGCCTCCAGTAGTCAGAAGAAGCTTCCAACAGAACAAGAAGCAGCCTCCAGAAATAGAAGAAGAGAAGAAGCAAAGAACAGGAAAGAAGACACATGCCAGAAAAAAAAAAAGAACCTCATTCCATGTGGCCAGGAACATCAACAAAGCATGGAGAATAATAGTCCAAGGGGATGTATGTATATGTGGAGTCATATTTGGGGAATAGAATTAAGAGCTATCTTAGATGGACAAAGGTATCCATGTGATCATTTGTAATGACAGGTTAAGGATTAATACCCCTGATCAATTAATGAAAATCTAAATACTTTTAAATAATTTAATTAGTCATTTTCTACAGTTCCCATAGGACTGAATTGAACATGCTATCTCTTGCTTATTATTTCATTATATGACTTCTTTTCTAAACATCCTGCTATTATGATACTATCAGTGTGAGCCCCTTGCCAGAGCTGAACAGATATCAGCACTATCCCTGATCTATGAGCCTACTAAACATTTCTTTGGAGAATATCCAGTCTCAGGAATTTGTGAGAGCAACACAAAATAGACTAAAAATGAAAATGTTCCCTGCTTGAAGAACAGTCAGATTGCTTTCCAAAGTAGCTACACTGTTTTGTAGTTTCACTTGTACCATGCGAGGATTCCATTTCTTCATTGATACTGTGGTTTCACAGCCTTCTGATTCTGGCCATCCTCATGCATATGCAATAATGGCTCCCTGTGGTTTAGTCTTAACATTTTCTGACAACAAATGGTTCTTAATATATTTTAAAGTAACTTGTTGGTTATTAACATATATTCTTATAAGTAATTTCCATTTAAACTAAGTGGTATTTTTACTATTGTTGTAAGAGTTCTTTATATATTCTACTTTTAGGTTTCTTATCAAAAACATGATGTTAACAGTTGTTTTTTACTCTGAAAGCTGACTTTTTATAATCATTTCAATTATGTTTTTATTATTTTTATACATGTATATGCATGCATCTACATACATGATGTGCTTCTTTGTAAGTATGTGCACTTGTGGATGCATTCACTTGTTGGACAATTTGCAAGAGATAGTTCTGCCCTTTCACTTTGTGGGTCTAGGAGACCAAATTCAGGCCCTCAGGCTTGACAGCAAGAACCCTCATTTGGGGGGGCCAAGATGCCGGCGACATGCACTGACGCATTTTGAACATGGGAGAAAAGAGCCATAAAAAGCACAGAGTTATTGGACACTGTGCAAAAACCGGAGGGACTAGACCCTCCGGGAACACTCACAGCTCCCAAGGGACTGTTAAAAGTCCCAGGGCAAGGCTCTCCCCCATCTCTCTTAGACATGGAAGCCACTAAATCCGGGACTCGGGAACTCCCATTTGGAGAGGCACCTGGTAAGATCGCCCCCAATACACAGCAGGCAGAATCAGAGCCCACATGGCGATCACTCACTAGCCTACTAGGCTCCCCACACTTCAGGAGGACATTATAGCTATTTAGGAAACTTTGCATGCTAGTTGAAGTCTTAGCAAGGCAGAAACAGGGCACACGGCGGGTGGTCTGCAGCCGCTCGAGGCATGGAAGACCCAAGCGAGCGGGAAGCCGGCGGGCAGGGCAAAAGTGCCAAGCCCGCAGCAAAGCAGCCAGGGTGGGAAGCAGGCACAGGCGGGCGGGGCTGAAGCTCAGCGCACCCACGGCAGAATAGCCAGGGAGGGAACTCTGTACAGGTGGGCTGGATTGAGGCTCCATGCACCCACAGCTGAGGAGCTTGGGTGGGAAGCCGGCACAGGCGGGTGGAGCTGAGGGGCCACACCTGCGGCGGAGGAGCCTAGTGGGAAACAAGAAGCCAGGGGACCATAGCTGTATTCTGGAAAACCCAGACATATTAGGTGTGGAGCCGGGCCCGGTCAGTCTCCGTGACGAAAACCAAAGCCCACGGAATCTGTGCCTGGGCAAACAGGTCCATACCATCAGAACCATTACAGGCTGATCACTCAGTGTGAAACATAGAGAAGTCTGAATTGGGAGGAGTGAAACAATCCTGGACCATTACTCACTACCAGGGAATAGGCTGCACCAGCTCACAGTGCTTCAGGCTATTAGAACCACAGTGACCCTGAGATCCCTTGTAAGCAACGGCAGATAGCCAAGCAATTCGACTCCTACACCAAAGCATCCCCCGTGGATCTAAGCCAGAAAACGATGAGAACAGACAGCTAAACACATCCATATGGCCAAAGGTCCAAGAAAAAATAGAAATCATGGAAATATGACTCCAAAAATGCAGAATTATCCTAGCTCATCCAATTCGGATGACCTCACACCAACAGAAACACATGAAAACGATGACAATTCTGCATTATGGAAAGTGATAGAGTCCCTTCAAGAAGAACTTAAATCTATGAAGGAATTCAAAGAAGCCACAATTTTACAAGTCAAAACAACAAACAACACCATTAAAGAGCTCCAAGCCAAGGTGACCCAGCTTGAACAGGAAAAGGACAAAGCAATGAAAGATTTCCAGACAAAAACAAGCAAACTGTAGAAGGAAATGTACAGAAAGAAAAATACCATACAAGACATGAAAATAGAAATAGAAACAATAAAGAAAACACAGTCAGAGTTAAAAGAGGAAGTGGAGAATCAAGGGAAGAGAACAGGAACTACGGATGTGAGTATCAAAAATAGGATGCAAGAGATGGAAGACAGGATCTCAGACATGGAAGATTCGATGGAAGAAATCAGTACAACATCAAAAGAAAATGAGAAGGCTAAAAAATCTCTCACCCACAATGTCCAAGAAATCAAGGACTCAATGAAAAGATGGAACCTAAGAATTATAGGCATAGAGGAAAGAGAAGACTCCCAACTCCAAGGTCCAGGAAATATCTTCAACAAAATCATAGAAGAAAACTTCCCAAACCTGAAAAAAGAGATGCCAATAAAAATCCAAGAGGCTTACAGAACACCAAACAGATTAGATCAGAAAAGAAACACCTCTCGCCACATAATAATTGAAACACCAAATGTACAGAACAAAGAAAGAATATTAAAAGCTGTAAGAGAAAAAGGCCAAGTCACATACAATGGCAGACCCATCACAATTACACCTGACTTCTCCTCAGAAACTTTAAAAGCTAGAAGGGCCTGGACAGATATCCTACAAGTCCTGAAAGAACATAGGTGCCCAGCCAGACTACTATACCCAGCAAAACTCTCTATCAGCATAAATGGAGAAAACAAGATATTCCATGACAAAATCAAATTTAAACAATATCTACCCACAAACCCAGCCCTACAGAAAATCCTAGAAGGAAAATTCCAACCCAGAGAAGAAAACTTCACCCTAGAAAACAAAGGGAATAGAAAACTTCTCCTCAACTAAACCAAAAGGGGCACAGGATCATCACCTATACCAAACTAATGGGAAATAACAACCCCAGGCCACTGATATCCATCAACATCAATGGACTCAACTCCCCAATAAAAAGACACAGGTTTACAGAGTGGATCCGCAAGCAAGACCCGTCCTTTTGCTGCATACAAGAAATACATCTCACTACCAAAGATAGACACTACCTCAGAGTAAAGGGCTGGGAAAAGGTTTTCCAAGCAAATGGACCCAGGAAGCAAGCTGGAGCAGCCATCCTAATATCAAACAAAACAGACTTCCAACTGAAGTTAATGAAAAAAGACAAAGAAGGGCATTATATACTCATTAAAGGGAATATTCATCAAGAGGAAATCTCAATACTGAACATGTATGCCCCAAATACAAAGGCACCTACATTTGTAAAAGAAACACTTCTAAAACTTAAATTGCACGCCGATCACAACACATTAGTAGTGGGAGACTTCAACACCCCACTCACAACAAAGGACAGATCATCAAGACTGAGGCCAAACAGAGAAATATTGAGTCTAACAGAGATCATGAAACAAATGGACCTAACAAACATCTACAGAAAGTTTCACCCAAACACAAAGGAAAACACCTTTTTCTCAGCACCTCACGGAACCTTCTCCAAAATCGACCACATAGTCGGACACAAAGATAGTCTCAATAGATACAAGAAAACTGAAATAACACTTTGTATCTTATCAGACCACCATGGAATAAAGCTGGTCTTCAACAGCAAAAGAATCAACAGAAAGTCTACACGCATATGGAAATTGAACAGCTCCTTACTGGATGACCACTGGGTCAGGGAAGAAATAAAGAAGGAAATCAAAGACTTCTTAAAATCCAACAACAATGAAGGCACAACATGCTCAAACCTATGGGATACAATGAGAGCTGTGCTATGAGGAAAGTTCATAGCACTAAGTGCTTTCAAAAAGAAAATTGTGACAGCTCATATTAGTGAATTAACAGCTAAGCTGGGTGAATTGGAAAAAAAAGAAGCAAACACTCCAAGAGGAGCAGAAGGCAGGAAATCATCAAACTTAGGGCTGAAATCAACAACTTAGAATCAAAAAGAACTATACAAAGAATCAATGAAACCAAGAGGTGGTTCTTTGAGAAAATCAAAAAAAAAAAAAAAATAGACAGACCCCTAGCCAAATTAACTAAAAAGCAAAGGGAAAGAACCAAAACCAACAAAATCAGAAATGAAAAGGGAGAAATAACAACAGACATTGAGGAGATCCAGAAAATATTTGGGTTCTACTTTAAAAATCTATATTCCACCAAATTTGAAAACCTAAGCGAAATGGAAAATTTCCTCGATAGATTCCACCTACCAAAACTAAATCAAAATCAGATTAACAGCTTAAACAGCCCAATAACCCCTAAGGAAATAGAAACAGTCAATAATCTCCCAACCAAAAAAAGCCCAGGGCCAGATGGCTTTAGCACGGAATTCTACCGGACCTTCAAAGAGGAAATAACACCATTACTCTTCAAACTATTTCACCACATAGAAGCAGAAAGAACACTGCCGAACTCATTCTATCAGGCCACCAGTATCAGCATGGTACTGGTATAGAAACAGACCAGTGGATAAATGGAATCACTCTGATTCCTAAACCACACAAAGACCCATCAAAGAAATAGAACTTCAGACCAATCTCCCTCATGAACATAGATGCAAAAATACTTAATAAAATACTAGCAAACCGAATTCAAGAACACATCAAAAGTATCATACATCATGATCAAGTAGGCTTCATTCCAGAAATGCAGGGATGGTTCAATATATGAAAGTCTATCAATGTAATTCACCATATAAACAAGATGAAAGAAAAAAACCACATGATAATCTCGCTAAATACAGAAAAAGCATTTGACAAAATCCAACACCCCTTCATGCTAAAAGTTCTGGAGAGAACGGGCATACAAGGACCATACCTAGAAATAATAAAGGCAATATACAGCAAGCCAGTGGCCAACATCAAATTAAATGGAGAGAATCTTGAAGCATTTCCTCTAAACTCAGGGACAAGACAAGGATGTCCACTCTCACCATATCTCTTCAATGTAGAACTTGAAGTCCTTGCTAGAGCAATACGACAACTAAAGGAGATCAAAGGGATAAATATTGGAAATGAAGAAGGCAAATTGTCCCTATTTCCAGATGATATGTTAGTATACATAAGCGACCCCCAAAACTCCACCAAAGAACTCCTACAGCTGATAAACAACTTCAGCAAGGTGGCTGGAAACAAAATTAACTCAAAAAAATCAGGAGCCCTTCTTTATACAACAAACAAATGTACCGAGAAAGAAATAAGGAAACAACCCCCTTCACAATAGCCACAAACAATATAAAATACCTGGGGGTAACTCTAACCAAGCAAGTAAAGGACCTATTCAACAACAACTTCAAGCTCCGGACGAAAGAAATGGAAGAGGCTTTTAGAAGATGGAAAGATCTCTCATGCTCATGGATAGGAAGGATCAACATAATAAAAATGGCTATCCTACCAAAAACAATATATAGATTCAATGCAATTCCTATCAAAATACCAACACAATTCTTTATAGACCTGGAAAGAGCTATTCTCAACTTCATATGGAACAACAAAAAGCCCAGAATAGCTAAATCAATCCTGTACAATAAAAAAGCATCTGGAAGTATCACCATCCCAGATTTCAAGCTGTACCACAGAGCAATAGTAATAAAAACAGCATGGTACTGGTATAGAAACAGACCAGTGGATAAATGGAATCGAATTGAAGACCCAAACATGGACCCACACACCTATGGCCAACTAATCTTTGAGAAAGAAGCCAAAACTGCACAATGGAAGAAGGACAGCATCTTCAACATATGGTGTTGTCCAACTGGATGTCCGCTTGCAAAAGAATGAAATTAGACCCATACCTATCACCTTGTACAAAACTTAAATCCAAGTGGATCAAAGACCTTAACATAAGGCCAGCCACACTAAAGATACTAGAAGAAAAAGTAGGAGAAACCCTCGAACTCATTGGCACAGGTGACAACTTCCTGAACAGAACACCAACAGCTCAGGACCTGAGATCAACAATCAATAAATGGGACCTCATGAAACTGAAAAGCTTCTGTAAGGCAAAGGACACTGCCATTCGAACAAAACGGCAACCAACAGACTGGGAGAAAATCTTCACCAACCCCACATCTGATAGAGGGCTATTATCTAAAATCTACAAAGAACTCAAGAAACTAAATGCCAAGAAACCAAATAATCCAATCAAAAAATGGGAGACGGAACTAAATAGAGAATTCACAAAGGAGGAATCCCTAATGGCCGAGAGACACCTGAAGAAATGCTCAACATCGTTAACCATCAGAGAAATGCAACTCAAGACGACTCTGAGATTCCACCTCACACCTGTCAGAATGGCTAAGATAAAGAGCTCAAATGACAGCACATGCTGGCGAGGTTGTGAAGAAAGGGGAATCCTACTCCATTGCTGGTGGGAGTGCAGGCTTGTGCAACCACTATGGAGATCAGTCTGGCGATATCTTAGAAATCTTGGAATAAATTTGCCTCAGGACCCAGCCATACCACTTCTGAGTATACACCCAAAGGACTCCTCACAGAGTCATAGGGAAGTCTCCTCATCTATGTTCATAACAGCCTTATTTGTAATTGTTAGAAATTGGAAACAACCCAGATTTCCCTCAACTGAAGAATGGATTAAAAAACTGTGGTACATCTATACAATGGAATATTACTCAGCTATCAGAAACAATGAAATCATGCAATTTGCAACCAAATGGATGGAACTAGAGAAGCTCATCCTGAGTGAGTTAACCCAGACTCAGACATATGCACATGGCATCTGTTCACTTATAGTAGGATATTAGGTATATCATACAGGATATCTGTACTACAACCAACACAGCAAAAGGAACATGGATATAGACTTTTTTTTTCTTTTTTTCTTTTTCCTTTTTCTTTTTCCTCTCTTTTTTTGTTGTTGTTCTTTGTTTTTGTGGATTTGTGTGTTTGTTGGTCTTTTTTTAGTTTTCCCCCAGTAACAAGGAGACACCTTTCACTGGCGGTACTGGCTCGTAGGCCCCCGGTGTATGAGGAGGCTCTTGGCCCTCATATGACTCCTGAACTGGGGTGAGGGACTGTTATGCAGGGACACTCCACCCCAGAGGAACAAGCCGGAAGGGTTAGGGGGTAGAGGATGGGAGGGTGGGGCTGGGAAGCGGGAAAAGAGGACAATATGATAGAGATGTAACCTGAAGCAACAAACAAATAAATTTATTAATTAGAAAAAGCAGGTAACAATGTTAAAACACTGTAAATAAGATAAAGGTTACAGCCATTCAACCTGGTCTTATAAACCTCCAAGAGTCGAAAAAACTTAGAGCTAAGGTAAATTACATGAAAAATGTGGTGTTAACCCATGCCTTTAACTTCAGCAGAGACGGGAGGAGCACTATAGAGTTAGTGCTCTTATAAATTCTGGAGTTACACGGAACAGGGTGGTGAGGGTGCACACCCTTAATCCCATCATTCAAGAAGAGTACACCCTTAATCCCAACACACTAGAGACAGAAACAGGCAGATCTCAAAGCTCAAGGTCAGCCTGATACAAAACAAACTCTAAATAGAGAAAAACTTCGATCCAGGAGTGGTGGAACACATCTTTAATCCCTTCAGATGGGAACCACAGGTCTTTGATCCCAATAATTAGAATGCAGAGACACACACATAGGATTTGGAAGGACCTAAGTTTAAAAGCTACTTACAAAAGGCCTACTCAATACAAATAAATTGTCCTTTGAGATCTCAAAATATATACACTAAAGCTGGTTTAGTTCCAAAATAACAAAATAATTTCTTCTTTAACCCAGATTGAAAGATAATACTTTATATATTGTCAAAAAAACAAATTTGCTTCAGGAGAAATATTACCTAACCCCCCCCCCAAAAAAAGAGGGTAATTGTCCCAGAGTTAGGATTAGGGCAGGGCTCTGTTCTAATCTTTCCAGGAGAATCAAAGCATCCATTCAAGGAACCCAGGGACAACTGGACAATGGAAACCTCAGCAGAAAATAGAATCAGACACCAAAGAAGACGAGTGACCCAGATGATCCAGCCCTACAGACTCCCTCAATAGCTGTTTCCATCAAAAGTCTACAACCACAACAACTCAAAATCACTAAGACCGTTCAGCTCTACACACTGTCCCAGCCAGAACTTCAGTAAAGCCTGGAAGATCAGCTTCTGCCTACAAACTCCTTAGGACATCTAAACAGCTGAGCACAGAAGGACTGAACATAAAAGGATTGTACTAACATTTTTAACCATTTTTTCATTCTGGTTCGGGCCCCAAACAGGTTTACTACGACCCAAATCAGCAGGAAGTCATTTTATGAGAGCGATGTCCCATTCCCAGAGGGTGAGGAGGGTGTTTCTCCCCCCCCCCCTTTTGGTTATTTGAAGGATAACTGAAAACCCTGTTATTTATGGGAAGAGATTACAAGCTGTTAAATGGTCTTGTTAAATGGGTTTTGGAGGTTAGACCCAGGGACTTCCTTCTTTTCCTTTTCTGTATCCTTCTTTCTCTCCTATGTAGGAGTGCACAGAATTGAGAAAAATGAGACATAGACATAGTACAGGAAGGACCAAGAAGAAGGGACAGATTATTGAATATGCCCTTATACCTTTGTATATTGATACAAAATTAGTACTATATTTGGCTAAAGTGGTATTGACCATTGTTTATTGTGCAAAATTAAGATTGTATGGGACTACATTGGTATTGATCTTTGTATATTGATACAAAATTAAGATTATAGTTGGCCACAATCGTATTGACCCTTGTATATTGATGTAATATTAAGATTGTATTGGGCTACATAGGCATTGATCTTTCTATATTGATACAAAATTAAGAGTATATTTAGCCACATTTGAATAGATCTTTGTATATTGATACAAAATTAAAGGTAACGCTTCCTAATGATATTGTACCTAGAGATACTTAAAAATAAAATGTGAAGCTCTGGCCTCTTGATACCAACAGTCTTAAACTGTTTAGGATAGTTAAGAAAAACAAACTCCTAGTCATGCAAACATGTCAATTTGTTAGCTACTATGACAGTCTATCACAGATATTCTCTAAGCTACTCAGTAATCAAGTTGCTAAGAGACAAGCAACATTTGCTTATCTAAATACAAGAGATAGATAGGGCATCTTCAAAAACCCCAAGAGATCTGCATAACATGACATTCAAAGATGTTGTCTTAAATTAAGATTTTTTTTTATATCGAGACATATCAGCGCCTGACAGCACCCCCTATTCTACTCCAAGTAGAAGATAAGCATCGAAGAATCTCCAGTGTGAGTTGGTTGAATTAGTGGCAAGCCTATCTCTTGGCATGAAAAAAACTCCTTGCTTCAACTGCAGACAGACTGCTGTCCAAAAAGGACAAAACTTGGTAGAAGGGAAGTCGACAGCCTAGCTCTGCCAAGACAGGATAGGTTACTCCTTCATAATCCCTGCTCTACAATAAATGTCTGTCAGAGAAACACGACCAAAAGGCTGAAGGCTGATGCTGGAATGTATGGAGAGAAAATGGGAACTGTCCAGACAGTCACTGGTATGTCATTTCTTAGTTTTGGAAGCTGCAGGCCCTGCACTTCCTATATAATCAGATATATTTATCACTCTCAGGTCTCTGAGGTGGTTGAACAATAGACAGCTAGAGTCTCATAGTTAAATTTTGAGTTGTTTAGGAATCAAGAGGGCATTCTAGATCTAAGAAGATGTTTTTAATAGTGATGCAAGTTAGTATGAAAGCTGAGTCAGTTATAGAACTTTAAACTCATGGAGATGGTTAGATGGTAGAATGTTAAAGTCAGGGGCCAAATATGTATGAACTAGACATTGAGAATGTATACTGGGCCATTTAACTCTCATAAATGTGGCATATTTAAAAAAAAAAAGAACCCTCACTCACTGAGCCACCTCAGGTCTTTGTCCTTTTAAAAAAAATTATAAACTCTCTCTTATGTTTTGGTACCCTGTTTAAGAATCCTTTGATAAATCAATGGTCACAAAGATTTATCTCCATGTTCTCTTTTAAAATTTTGATAGGTTTAGCCCTACATGTAGTTTTTTATATGAGCTATTTCTCCTGGACCCCTCCAATATGTCTTTCCCCCAGTTTTATGCCCTCTTTCTCTTTATTTTTTTAACATGTCACTGCATTATTTATTTTTATTTTATTATTATTATGTTTTTAATATGCCATGTACAATTAGTACATGAGAACATGCTACTCATGTGTGGGTTCACTACATAGAGCATGGGTAACCTACCTGTAGCCACAACCCTAAAGAAAAATGATTCTCGCCAGGCATGGTAGTACATGCCTTTAATCTTAGCACTTGGGAGGCAGAGGCAGGCAGATCTCTGTGAGTTTGAATCCAACCTGGTCTACAAACTGAGTCCAGGACAGCCAGAGATTCACAGAAAAAACTGTGTCAAAAACTAAAAAATAAAGAAAAATGAATCTCCATCCCCCTAATAGCCATCCACCAACTGCCATTAGCTTCCAGTGAGGCACTGGGGTCTTCTGAGCAACTCTCTCATTCATGCAGGAGGTTTTCCAGCTGCTGCCCATGTCAAGTCCATTCCTTTTCTTTAGTTCAAATAAACATTAATTAACTCCTATATGACAGGCTCAGTGAGTAGAAATAAAAAGATGAAGGAACAATGTCAATTCAGAAAAACTTTACAAGAGGAATAATTTGGCAAATAATGCCAGAGACAGTTTGAATAATATTCCAAGGAAGGCAGTGGCATTTGCTTTGGGAGTGGCCTATGTTTTCTGAGAGACAGGTCTGGAGGCAGATACTGAGTCAAGAAAGTTTGAATCTGCTTGGAAAGTTAACGTGATTATTCCTTTTATGTATCAAATTTAATCAAGGAGATTATTATATATCAAAATCCCAAGTCATCCATTTGGAGGAGGTTTAATTTAGTCATTTTGAAATAAACTCTATTCTGAGTTCCAAATTGAATATACTTCTCAACTTCATCCTGAAATGGGGCCATACAAATTCAGTCTAAAGTGTCCCTGGAATGAATGAAGAAATATTCAGGGTAAAGTTATGAGCTTCTGGGCCCTAATCATTTATTGAAATAACACCCACAGTTTTGAACAGTGTCCCCCAAATCATGTTATACAGATCAAACAATTATTCTTGCTTAGAGATCGGAGCCTATACATCTATCTTACTGAGAAATCAAAACAGAGTCTGGCAGAGCTATGTAGACTAGGACAGAAAATGCATTGCCTTTTTGCTACACTTTGATGGCTAATAAAAACTTGATAATGATGGCAGAAATCTTTTTTACAAATACTTATGATATTAGTAATGACCCATACTGGAGAGATAAATCCAGTTTGCAGTCTTTCTTAAGTAAAAGAAACTCTTATTACCTCATTTGTCAACTATTAAGTGTGTCTTTTGAGGGTCCTTTAAATATTATAGATGTATGAGGAGAGAGAAGTCTCACTGCCTGAAAATGCAGAAGAAAATACCTTCACCAAAGCTCAACACTGGAGGGATTTCAGTTTGTAAGGCAGAGAGAGTCCAAGCCAGGAGGTCTGCTCAGATGGAAAGAGGGAAAGAAAGAAAAGAAAAGAAAAGAAAAGAAAGAAAGAAAGAAATTTTCATTTAATCCAGAATTATTGTGTATCAGCTATTCCTTTTATGTAGCTCCAATATCAGCCTCAAAAGCCAATATACTCAGTATCTACTTAACTCTTATATTTCTCTTTAAATTTCAGCTTCACTTGTTTTATTTTTTTGTTTTGGTTCTTGGAGGTTTTGGGGGGGGATGTTGTTTTCATCTTCTGAGTACCACTGTTTCGTAGAAAGTCTTTAATGGAAGTACTAGAATAATGTTCACTAAGTATTAGAATGTCAAACTCCATTCAATGTGTCAGAGTTGACAGTGTCATACTATTCCTCCTAAAGCAGTCACTGAGAAGACATTATGGCACAGAACCCCTGTCCTTTTGCTGGATCGCACAATTAGACTGCACTTCCCAGTTTCTCTTGCAGTTACAGTCACATAACTAGTTCTAGCCTATAGTATAGAAGTAAAAATGACTTGACAAAAATGCTATGTACAACCTCCGTTATAAAATATTCTCAATAAAGAACATTCTATGCTATTAGACACAAACACTCACATGGCCATGACAAGTCAGCAAAGTCCCTGCCAGGCAAAATCACTATATATATATATATATAAATTAAGGTTGATAAGAAACAAAATTGGATTAAATAACACTGAAACCCCCTCCCTTTCCTGTCATAAACAATTGCTTGGGCTAAAAAACACTAAATATCAAAAGGTCACAATATTCATTCTCATTTAAATGTTTTATAGCCAAACAAGTTATAGAAAGGGTAAATGGTGACTCATATGATATATATTTTTTTCTTTTTTCTTAAGCATTTGTGTGTTGAGGGGGGAACTGAATGCATTAACCAACCTGCTATTAAGGTTGGATTTGTTATGTCTACCTAGAACAATTCTCACGATAAATCAACAACCTTATTTTATCTCTGTGTTTTCCTACAGTTCTTTTCTTAAATCTCTACTAATCTACCTCAAAGGAATCTTACAGTCTCTGTTACTTCCTGTAAATACAACTGACTATATCTGAGAAGAAGTAAAGATACAACTGGCATTAATACACACACACACACACATCACAGTCCTGTGTTAGCAGTATATCTTCCAATTTGCTTTCCCAACACAGGAAAGCATTGTTTTCGGGGAAGAAGTTTTTTTTTCTCAGTTTGTGATTTCATAGTAAGAGGATTTGGTTTAGCTAGAGTACTTGGACCAGAAAATAAATGACTCCTGCTTATCCTGTAGGTGCCAACTATGTTCAAGCATGAGGGGTTGCTGGCCCACAGTGCCAGCATACAGCACCTTCGCAGGGAGGCCAAGGCCCTCATGCTCCAGCAATACCAGACGGTGCTCCGATGAGGCGGGCTGCTTCTGGCAGGTGGTGGCACAGGAGGTAGTAAGTGAAAGCAGTTCAGCATAAACAGCTCCAGTGAAATACAAGAATAAGACTCTGGCATCCTCAACTCATTTCCTCTCATTCATGACTCACAGTAAACACATATTCTAATAGGCAAATGGCAAAACCACCCCCCCAAGAAATGAAGATTCATCTTGAAACTCTGATAGAAGCTCTCACTGATCTGAAAAGCTTTTTCCCTCAAGTCAAGGAAGTCTGAACAAATAGGATTCTCTCCTCATTGACCTTGGAAATCTGTCCCAGGCTGTTGGCCATTCTGGTCATCTTTTCTAGACCAGCTGCTGTCTCCATATTAAGGGGGATTTGGAGCATTCCATGGGTCAGAAGAAGGTAATGTGTTCTGGGTCATTTCTAATCCATGGAAGGCACAGGTGTGCAGGACTAAGCCAGCCAACAAGAAAAAAAAAAAAAAAAAGAGGAAGTAAGACAGAGAAACACAAAGACTGTTTAACAACCCCCAATACTCTCCCCATAAACCCAGACTCCTAACACAGTCATGCACAACTAACAGCTCAGAAGTATTAGCTCTCCTAGTATTAAGACAGTGTTACACACACACACACACACACACACACACACACACACACAACACAGCTTCTAACAAAGTTGTTAAGATCTCCTAGAGTACTAAGATTTGCATCTTCACTGTGGAAAAAATTGAACTCTTTGAAAGCTGAATTGAAATTGACAGAGACTACTGTTGACTCTAAAGTATGTATTTTTTAAACATTTATTTATTAATTCAAGTTACATCTTGATCACTGGCCCTTCCCTCCTCTCCTCCCTGTCCCACCCACCCACTCTCTTCACCATCTCCCTCCTATCCTACTCAGATGGGGAGGGACCACATGTCAACCCCCCTCAGTTCATCAGCCACATGAGGGCTAAGAGCTTCCTCTTATTCTGGGGCCTAACATGGGAGCCCAGCTAGGGTAAAGTGTCCCACTAACAGACAACTGAGTCCATGACTGACACCCACCCACTTGCTAAGGGATCTGCATGAAGAACAAGTTGCCTATCATCTATATTTGAATAGGGGGATCTAGGACTAGTCTAAGCTTTTTTCTTCTTGTTTGTTTTTGTTTTGTTTTTTAGGGTTTTTCTGTTTTTGTTTTGTTATTTTGGGGGTTTTTGTTTTTGTTTTTGGGTTTTTGTTTGTTTGTTTGTTTTTGGTTAATGTTTCAGTCTCTGTAAGTCTCTAGGGGCCTAGGTTGGTTGGCTCTGTTGATCTTCATGTGTTGTTCTTATCCCCTCTGGGTCTCTCTATTCCTCCTCCCTCTCTTATATAGGACTCCCAGAGTTCCATCTAATGTTTGTGTGTCTCAGCATCTATGATAAACTCCACCCAGCATCAGCTCTAGAGTATATCTTACTGAAATTTGGTGAACAATGAAGAGTTTATTGCACTATACACTCTAATTTTGTGTAGAGAGCTGCGACGTGCCACGCCTTAAAAATGGCGCTGGTCTCCGCCTTCCACCAGCCCGATGGTGAGCGCTCTCGATGGTAAACAAGTCCATATGTGGCTTTACTTGATTGGCTATACGTGGGCCTCTAAGATAGCACC
>CAJQZJ010000199.1:596948-632738 GCA_907164525.1 Lophiomys imhausi
GGCCTCTAAGATAGCACCATGTGGCTTTACTTGATTGGCTATACGTGAGCCTCTAAGATAGCACCATGTGGCTTTACTTGATTGGCTATATGTGGGCCTCTAAGATAGCACCACTTGGCTTTACTTGATTGGCTGTTCATTTAGTATTTAGCCTGTGGGTTGGGTCTGCCCGGTCCCTATTCGGAAGACTGTTTTCAAGGGACCTGAATAAACTGCAGGAGAAGAGCTTTTGTGAGTTGCGTCATTTCTTGCTGGTCGAGAGGGACGCGACAATTTTGTATAGGTTTGTAAAAATCCCACATGAAAGTTACAAAACTGGGTCTGGAATTGGCTTATGCAGCAAGTTCCTTGTCCTACCATAAGCATAAGGACCCGAGTTTGGATCCCAGCATCCCTGTAAAATCATGGGGAATGCAGCACATGCCTGTGATCCCAGGTCTGGAGGAGGGAGGTAGAGACAGGAGGATCCCAGGGCCTTGCCAGCCAGCAAGCCTATTTGAAATCAGTGAGCTCTAGTCTCAGTAAGAGATTTTGTCTCTCAAGCTAAGGTGGAAAACAAATGAAGGAGATCCTGGACATCACCCTTTGACATCCACACACATGCACACAAATGTACACCTACAAATACATGCAAATATACACACAAGGAAAGTTACAAAACTAAAAAGTGAAACTTACCTAAATAAGTAATCAATAACTGTTACCAAGGACTTCTCTCCCACTTACCAATGTCTACAATTCATATTATGCTATTATCTCTGTGAGAACTCCCCTATATCAACAAGTAAAATTACTAATAGATTATGTAGCTATGAAGTCTCATAGCTAACGTACAGAATACCTTAAATATCTGAGAGGTTCCTGAGAGCAACTAATGATGTGTCTTTCACACAATGGTGGAGGTATCTGAGTGGAACAGTTTCACTTAGAACTCTAAAACTTCTCAAGATTCCACAGTTTCCATCTGTACCACTCTGTGATACAGACACACACCAACACTGAATGTCACTGGATAGAAAAGAAAAGTCCATCTGTCCTCTGAAATGTTTATCAGCTTTTCTCAGACACATGAGCTCCAGTAAGTGGCAGACATAATGGGCATTTTAAGCCTCCTCTCATTTAATAAGTCAGAATTTCAAGTCTGATTCAATTTGGACTCCCCTGTTATCTGATTTCTGTTCAGCCTTTACTAATTAGTTCCGAATTGATCTGACGATCTAAGTATTTTCAATACTTAGCATTCAACATGAAGTTACAGAAAATGAGACTACTATGCACAATAATGTCAACACAGTGTCCAGTTTAGCATTTCAAGGTTTTATGGAGCCTCAAATCTCCAAAAAGCTGTTTGAGATTATATAAGCAAATTCTGTGCATAATTATAACTAGCTCTAGAGTTCGCTCCATGGGGGGGGGTACTAAAAAATTGCTTTCTTGGCATTCCTTATGCTCATGGAATGAAGAGAGTGGAAATAATTCTTCATTTACATTGGGATGCCCCTGAGGTATCAAAGTCTTAATGGTGTGGGTGCCGGGAGACTAATGGGGAACTACAAAATATCAATAAGGACTTTAGCCTAAGGAATTTGGAAAACACAATTCTATGCACATGTACAAGTGAAATCAGATCCTAACAAGTTTTATGAGTTTGTATCAGGTGGATGTACCAGGTATAACCAGGAGGATGGTGATACCATTCACACTCTTAGTTGCTTAAACTGGGTTCAATTATCTGAGATCCAAATACTGAAACATACATTCTTTTATGCCTTTCAGTCTTTGCTAGTCTTCCTAAAAAAGTAAATGTACCATTAAGACAATTAATTAAATACCCATATACACTGAACACTGGCTTAGCAATCCCATATATCTTCAGAGTCTTCATCCCACGCCTAATAATTTATACAAAGGATTCCATTGAATCCTGGGAGCACTGCTTTCCAGGGAAGGTGCTCTTTCCCCTTACAATGAGGCACTCAGTCACAGGGATGTTATTTAACTTATCCAAAATCATGGGGAGCAGATTCTAAGTTCAAACTGAGGTGGATTAGATGCTATTGGTACCTTGCTTGTGTTTTCTTAACCTGATCACTGGCTTCCATTCTTCATTTCCCAATACAAGAAATTGTATTTGTTTTCTTAAAGCTGTTTTCTATCTCTGTTGCCCATTTTGTTAGCTCTAGAGGTTGACTAGGACATATTTGTGAATGATTTCTCCTCACAATCACACCTGACAAAAACTGATGTATCAATACTCCAGCTCTTTCACTTCCTAAGTGGATAACATCCTAAATGATAACATGGTAACTAATATACAGATATCATCTCTCTATCTGTCTGTCTGTCTGTCTGTCTGTCTATCTAACTATTTATCTATCTGCTATTTATCTGCTCTATAGCAGATAATATCATATCACCATGATGGATGAATGTGTGACAGAGACCAGAGGCACATCCAGGCCAATGCTGCTTCTGGTGTCCATGTCTGGATCCACGTTCCTGTGGCAGCTGAGATCTGTGTTGATATCCCAGACCAGTGTTACCACCAAAGGCCATGCAGATGTCCCTGGTCAGGACTGCCACCTGAGGTACAGTGCTGAGATAGCTCTCCCTATAACCTTGGCAGCACAGTGGAGATGACTCTGATTGTAGGGAGCAGGTGAGCCAGCCTGAGGGCATGAGAAAGGTAGAGATGGCCCCTCCCCTAGTCTAACCCCATGGTGGCTTGGGTGAGGGAGAGATGCCTTCTCCCACATCTCCTCACGTCTTTCCACAGGCAGGAGAATTAGTCCTGAGGTCATGACAGCAAGAGAGCTATACCGGAACCCTCACTGACTATAGCATTTGGTAGAGCAAGAGCTTTATACCACCTTACCTGGGCAGCACAGTATAGCTAGCCACAATGACAAAAGCACAAATGAGCCTGCCCTGGGGACATGAGAGTAGGAGAACTGATCCTGCCCCTTTCTGGCTGACTCATTGGGTGAGCTAGCTGGGGCAGTGCTGGAGAGCTCACCCTCATGGTGTATATTCAGGAGAGCTGGTGTGCTGACTAACTTAGCTATCTCCCAGGCCCAGATCCAGGGCTTTGAATTGTCCCACCCCAATATCTACCCCATCTATAATCTGCTGAAGTTCATGAAAGGGCCAGTCCTACAGATCTAAAGTTGTGGGATCTCCATGACAAAGGGCAACAAAAGATGTCTTAGAGGAATCTGAGGAGAATCCAGTACTGATAAGGTAGCAGAAGCCACAGGCCATGAACCAGATCAATGACTCATTGCAATGAACAGTTGCAACTAAAGATGCATGGACAAAAGGTTACACTGTGAGATATGCTGTGACACTCTACAATTTCCAATACAAGATGTTTTGTTGCTTATTTTTTACTCTATCTTATCTTATTTTCTCTTGAGGGAGGTGGAAAAGGACAGAAGGTATATATGAAGGGATGGGGAGATGAGCAGGACCGAGGTACATGATGCGAAATTCACAAAGAATCAATAAAAAGTTAAGAAAAAAAAAGGAACTTCGAGCAACAAGCACATATGTTTAACTGTGGATTAGAACCTCCAAAGCTGACCTAAAACAAATATTTTCCCTTTATAAACTGATTACCTTAGTTATTGATCATTAGGATAGACAACGAAATAACACAAAGCATTATTAGAGGATAGGAGAATGTGATAAGAATGGCAGTGGCCTTGGGAAGAAGATGAGAACACTTTGGCTTGAGTTTAATTTGAGCTGACCTTTAGACAGAATTGTGAACTTTCAATTGTGTGCTGATGACATTATAAATTTTACTCAATCTGAACGACTGAGGTTGCAAAGGCTCCAGCTTTGGAGTTCACATTCCCTAAGCAGAGACAGATTGTTAATCAGTTGATAATGCGCCCTGTGAAAGGAGGTAGACAACGTGGTATATGATTGGCAGAGATTGGGAAGCCCTCTGTGTGGAGCCCTGGGAAAGCAGAAAGGCCTAGGAAGTATTACAAAATGTGTTTTTTCTTCTTAAATAATAAGAAGAAACTTATCAACAAGAAAAAGAGAAAAGAACAGAGTGGGTGGCTTTGAGAATAAAAAAAGGGTTCTCAGCTAGCAGTTTAGATCTAAGACAGGAAAAATGACTTCCCCTTATAACTCAGATGTATGGTGAAAAAAGGTTAAAGATGCAAAATTCACACCTGAGAAAGTTACAGAAAAATAACAGAGGCTAAAAAACTCACAATGTTTTTTTTAGTCCAGATGCTATTCTCTGTGTTTTAAACATAAGAACTCATCAAAGTTTGGACCACACACATATAATTCCAGCACTCAGGAGATTCAGACAAGAGTATCACAAATTATTGAAATTTCTCACAATAATTCAAAGTAAATATTATTATACTATCACTACATGTGGAGAAATTAGACTCAAGGAGGTTGGGGAAATTACTAAATCACATAGTTATTGAGGAAAGTCAAGCAATATGGGCAGTATATTCTAAGGTCTTAGAAGCAAAGGCAAGACAGAATTTTACATCTAGGTCATCTAGTCCTCAATGAAGGACATCCTGAAAGCATAAGAGATTCTTAGGATACTCCCAGCCTTTTTCATACCAGTCATATGACTAGCTTATGAGACTCTAGTCATATGAGTTTTATACTTGGTAATGAAACTACAATCCTAAATTCTTGAGTTTTGTGAGTTATTGCACTGAGTTGCTCGTCTGAAGGATGGTAAGCATGCCACATTTATAATCACCAGTGACTGGGTACAATGTTGTAAAAAATGTATCTGACCTCTTATCCTGGTTTATGAGTCAGGGTTTCTGAACCTTTTTAAATAGGATACCAGAACAATCTCTTATCCAGGGACCTTTTGTTCTAATATTTGATCTTTGTCTATGGTTCCTGACATAGAGCTCCTCAAGCCCTTGGAGTTTCTTCAATGTAGGGGCATCTTTTTTTCCTGAAGGGGTAACTCTTAGTAAGTTCCTGAATTGCCTCAGAATGGGGCCAGTTATCATATAATGATTAAAGAGCTAAACTTTTCAGAGTCCCTCCATTAACCATCAAATGTGGGAGTTAAAGGACATAATTACTCATGCTGGTATTATTAAGTCTCCAAAGAAATTAAAGACGTGGGTTCACAGAGATGCTGAAGTGTTGCTCACATGGAGGTAACTAACACTCTCCTTTTCACATACCTAATATCATCAAAGGGATGTATGCATCCCTTTCATCTGGCTGTTTACTTTTTTTCATTTATACTAAACAAAAACATTATGTATGTTTCCCTAAGTTCAGTAAGCCACCATACAGTTAATAAAACTCGAGATATTTCTTAAAGTCCTAGGTCAGTGAGTTTTCTTGAGGAGGGAGTATCTAGTCCAGGCAATTGACAAGTCCATTTACTCTCAAGGGATAAGACAATATATATATATATATGTATGTATGTATGTATGTATGTATGTATGTATGTATGTATGTATGTCTTTATTCTTTACTAGAAAGCTTCCATTGGGATAATACACTTATGATCTCTTCTGGGCAGTTTAGAATGCCCTGTCTCCACCCAGTGCCAAAGATACAACTCATATTTCATTCAAAGTTCTGTAGTTTTAATTTCTGTTTTAACACCGTTTATTATGAGAAAGGTTTCTATCAATGACCTTCAGGCTTGCTAATATCTGACTAGCTACATAATAGTAGAAGTCCCATGTAGGGACTTAGATATATTAAATTATATTTAGAAAATATATAGGGGTTTCTGATACTGTCTCTTAATTCGGGGCATGAAGATCATTATCAGCGTGTGGACTAAAAACAGGAAACAAACAGGAGACTTAATGGACTGAAAAACAAGGTTGAAGTCAGAAAAACAAGAAAGACTTAATTGACTGACAAAACAAGGTTGTCAGAAAAACAGGAAAGACTTAATGGACTTAAAGAAACAAAGTATCTGGCCTGACATTGTTTTCAGTTGCTAAGTGAGCAGAGCCCAAATTAAGCTGAAACAGAGTTTCTCCTATTTAAGGACAGTGCATGGAGCCCCAGGAGGAGAAGAGGCCCCTGATGTTAGAGAGCTCCGAGAGTCCTGCTGAAAAAAGTTCTGGCCATCATTTGATGGCCAGACCTCCCCAAAGCAGAAAGAAGCTGGTGAGCAAAGAAAGCCTGAGCAAGACACCAAAAGGCCAAGGACTAAACTCTGTGGCTCAGCTTTTGCCTAGAGGGGTTTGATCTGTCTGAACAGTGGCCTAAAGAAAACTGTGCCTGGCTTTAAGGACTCTGAGGTAGAGCGGCAGAGTTGCTGATGTGAAAGGGCTGGGGTCTCCCAGAGAGAAGAAAGCATCAAGCCTTATTTAAGGTGAGACTGCAATAACCAACTTACCCTGACAAATCTATATCTGAGAGATCCAGAAAAAGGACTGCTAAGTGTGCTAAAGAATCTACAACAAAGACTGTGTTCCTGACGACTGAGGACCTGCCCCAGAGACTGTATCATTCTAAAAGGTTAGGAAAATAATCAATAGGTTTAGTGGATAGGTTAAAGGGGTTATAGGAATGTGTAGGATTAATAGTTAAGAAATAATTGTTATTTGTTATAAGTGAATATAGTAACAAATAAATAAATGTTAGATAATAATTAAAAACTTTGGTTACAGTCCCACCTTGTGACGGACCACTTAAAATACAAGCCATGATCTCCAGATTTAGAAGAAACAGGTGAAGTTAGGGGGCAGTTGATGGAAAAGATCTTTTCCTGCATGACTTGACTTTTTCTGTAGATGGATACTGTCAAAATCAAGTAAGACATTAAGTTGGTCTATACCGGATAATTGGTTGTTGGTGAGAGAAAACCCATATCCATGCCCCCCACCCAGCACATATATATACAGATACACATACACAAGCACATACATGTTTTTCTGAACAGGGATGAAGTATATGTACAGTGCTAAGTAACTGTGACCAAAAAAAAAAAATGTGCTGGGGCAGGAGAGATGACTCAGTGTTTAAGAGCACTGGCTGCTTTTACACAGCACCTGGATTTAGTTCCCAGCACTGGCATGGTGGTATGCAAACTATACAGTTGTTAACTCCAGTCCCAGGGAACATGATGTTCTCTGCTGGCTTCCAAAGATACCAGACATACAGGTGGTGCTCAGAAATACATGCAGACACATGTCTATACACTTAAATAAAACTAACTTTAAATTTTTAAATGGCATAATATGTTTACAGAGTTTATTTTCAGGCTGGATGTGGAGGCGCATGCCTTTGTTCCCAGCACTCGGAAGATAAAGGCAGACAGATCTCTGTGAGTTCAAGGCCAGCCTGGTTTACAAAGCAAGTACTAGACAGCCAAGAATTGGTACACAGAGAAACCCTATCTTGAAAAACCAAAAAAAAAAAAAAAAGAGCTTATTTTCATGAAGATTTAGGAACACTTGAAGTTGCAGCTGGTGTCTGAAGTGAAAGGACTCTGGTAGGGGCTGTGCCTTAAACTTATTAGTGTCAAAGTTCTCTTGAAATGATCAAAGTGTATAAAATAACTACTAGAAATAAAACATTATTTAGTAGGAAAAGTATAGAAAATAATTTTCCATGCTTGAGATTTAGATTTAGAAAATCTAGTAGATTTTTCAGATGCTCTAAAGGTAAGAAAAAATATCTTGGAAGTGTTGACAAATCGTTCCTTATAAAAACATTTTGTTTTAACCTGACGTTAGCTGTTCACCTTTTCCCATTCATTTCCTTGGCTCATGATGTTGTTAATACCTACTCAAAGACTTTAAAGGCACTTTAGGTTTGAGATTTACTAAACCATCAACCAAATGTGACCTGAAAATGAGGAATAGTGATGCCGTTGTGGAGTATTCACCAGAGAAGACTACAGGCTTGGGTTCAAGTCAAGAGAAAGTCTTTATTAGTCAACAGCAACTATATTGAGGGTTCCAGATCCCACTGTGGTGCTGAGCCTTTCTCAGGGTGAGCTTTTAAGCTAAAGCCATATTTTGGGTTGACATACTTAAGTTAACAAGAACAATTAGCCAGAAGCTGAACTAGAGAAGCTAAAAAGCAAGGTCAATATATTTAAAGACTTTTCCAGAACTATGGACTTTGATGAGTCAGGTCTTCATTTTCATTTTGGTAGGTGGTACTGTCTATGTGCTGAGCCTTATGGCCTGAATGGTACTTCCACTATGGAGTGGTTCGTGCTAAGGCCTGAGACCCTGATACAATGCAACAGGATTTACTTGTCTACCTATCTCCTTGAAGCAAGATAGAAAGATAAAAAAAAAATTAAGGAGACAAAAGATGTAAATGAGGCCCTCACCCCAGAATCCAACTGAAGTTGCTTACCGGCTGAGTCAACACTTTCAGCACAATTGATAAAAGTTGCTATAAAGGTTGACTACACAGAGGAAATTTGTCTTTTATATGAAGATATCTCAAATGAATTGTGCTTAAGGCTTAAGTGTATATGCCCTTTTTCTTTCCCAGATGTAAATCTATAATCTCATAAACAAAATTGTATACTTTTATTTACAGAAAAAAAAACAAAATCAAACAAACAAAAACCCCTCAGCTTCCCATGAAATCACTGTGACTTGGAGATTTTATCTCATCAGCTACAATCCTACCCAATTCACCTACAGAAACACTCTATTATCTGTTTAAGTTCCTTAAAACCCTTTGAGATATAATTGTAGAAGCCATCAAAACCGTATATATGTAACTCTGCTAAAGATATTAAAGGCAAGATTCCAGTTTCTAGCTATGACAAATAAGGCTGCTATGAACACAGATGAGGAAATGTCCTTGTGGTTTGGTGCAGAGTCATTTGGATGTATACCCAGAAGTGGTATGGCTGGGTCCTGAGGCAGAGCTATTCCAAGTTTTCTAAGATATCGCCAGACTGACCTCCATAGTGGTTGCACAAGCCTGCACTCCCACAAGCAATGGAGGAGTGTTCTCTTTTCTCCACAACCTCACCAGCATGTGCTGTCATTTACGTTTTTGATCTTAGCCATTCTGACAGGTGTGAGATGGAATCTTAGAGTGGTCTTGAGTTTCATTTCTCTGATGATTAAGGATGTTGAGCATTTCTTCAAGTGTCTCGCGGCCATTAGAGATTCGTCCTTTGTGAATACTCAGTTTAGCTCTTTCTCCCCAACTCAGTGAGCCTGAAAACACGGAGAGCCTGAGCAGTAGGCTCCTCTTCTTCAGTGTTTGCCAACTCTCTGTTAAGTCTTCTCTTGCTCTTTCTTCAACCCCTCCTAACTCCATAAATCTGCATAGGAAAGGACCAGACAGCTGTAGCTCTCAACAGTTTTGGTTTTCATCACTGCCTGTGTCATCCTGCCTGCTGAAGCTGCTTTTTAAAGGGGCCAGGCCTCTTTTAAACAATTTTAAATGTTTTTAAAGATACAAACCAGAACATAACAGACTTACAAATGTGTAAAACCGTAAAGCTTTTCCACAGGTGGTTAAACTAATGAGAGGACATCTCTGTAGGAGAGATTCTGTGATGTAGACTGATTGTAGAAGGGCTCAAGACAGCATGGGGGAAGCTAGGATAGTGTAGGGCAGTAAAGAGAACATTAAGAATAAGTGACATCATGAAAAAGTGCAGGAGAAAGGGAAGACATCACCTTCAGAGAGGACACCCTGGGTACAATACTGTACCAACGGTGCCAACGGTGCAATCTACACCACTTCAAACCTCTACAAAACAAAAAACCAAACCACAGGGATTCTAAGGAAAGTCACAGGAACCCTGTGTAAACACCAATGCTAGAATTGCCAAGATGACTTCTGATCTTGCTAAATAAGCCAGAGATAAACACAATCCCACAGCACTGATATTCTCCCAAACCCTGCTACCACTTCAGACATTTCAAAAACAGACCTAGAGAAATAATTAAGATGATAGTTTAGTGGTACTGTCATTGCCTAGCATATGCAAGGCCTTGGCTTTGATTTCTAGCAACAGAAAGAGAAAAAAGGGGGAGGGTAGCACACAGGAAAATAGAAAAGACAAGAAAAAGAAACATCATCATGCAGCACTATGGTACCTTCATGTGTCTTCATAATTCAAAATGTAAAACTCTCAATTCCAACATAAGTATTGTCTGGGACAGAACTTTAAAGATCCTTTCATTCAATGTTTGTGCCTTGACTTACCCAACTTCTTTGAAGAAAATGACACTTCCCTTTTCAATGTGAAATCAATATACCCTTAAATGTTGCACTCTTAATTTCTGACTCCAAGCAACTTCTTTGTCTGTTCCATTGAGAATATTTGAGTTTCATCCTTAGTTCTTTGGGTTTCATCTTGTTATTTCCAATGATCATTTTCCCAGTAAAGACACTTTCAAAAGTGATTGCTCTTGAACTTTGTTGCAGCAGGGAGAGAGCGTGACATCAATCTCTTAAATGTTTCATTTGAATGACAACTAACACCCATCTCTTTAGATTCCAAATGATGACCAGATCCTTATTTCTTGTCATGATATTTTTGGTATACATTCCATAAAACAGACACTAGGAGACAATAGGAGGAGAAAGAAAACCCAATCTTTGGAATCCAGAGGGCCTGGTTTCTTGTCTCACCTCTTCTGTGAAACCTCAGAATGAAAGACAGGGCCTCAGATCTCTTTACCTGCTTTTAAAAATTAGAAGAAACTAAGGAAGGCAAAAAATACTATAGTTTAGATCTGGAAAATCTCCCAAAGGCCCTGTGTTAAAGGTTTGCTCCCTAGGTTGATCCTAGTCAGTGATGGTAAGTTCTTTAGAAGTGTCTTTAGGTAAAGAAGGAGTGATCTTAAATGAAATATTAGTCCCCAAACTCTTCTTTGTTTTCTTGCCACAAGAGGAGTAGTTAGCTCCATCATGAGTCCAATGCCATTGTTTCCCAACATCACTACAGTCTTATCCACTGTTCTATTTCTGTAAAGGGACACCATGGCCAAGTACCTTATAATAAAAATTATTTCATTTGGAATTTCAGAGGGTGGGTCAATGAACATCAAAGTCAGAAGCCTGGCAGCAGGCAGGCAGCAATGGCCCTGGAGCAGTAGCTGAGAGCTAGAGACTGGGCTTGACACAGGCTTTAGAAACCACAAAACCCACACCCAGTAACACAGCTCCTAATCTTTCTAAACAGTCCACCAGCTGGTAACCAAACATTTAAACATATGAGCCTTCGGGGTCCACTCTCATTCAAACTACCACAACTATCCATAAATGGTATAAGAGCAGTGGTTCCACCTGATTGTGGGCTGGAACTACCACAAATGAAAATTAACACTTTTCTCTCACCCCTGTGACAAGGTATCAGGAAGCTCATCCTGGCCATGAACTCCTGATCCTTCCTTTGCCTCTTAAGTTCTGTGATCACAGGGGCTTATGTGCTACCATACTGGCTAATTGTTTAAGTTTAGTAGTTAATTATCCCAAATATTCTTTATGGTGACAGAAAGCCAATAAAAAGAAAAAGGAAAGATTAGACGTGGAAATAAGGGAGAGAAACAAGAAGGCAATATGGGAGAGAAACAAGAAGGCAATATGGGAGAGAAACAAGAAGGCAGAAATAATATCATCTTTTAATGCCATAGTGAAAAATAAGTAAGTATGCAACAAAAAATGCATATGTAATGCAGAACATCATACAATGTTCTTTCTTAGAACTCTTACTTTAGATACTGTGAAAATTCACTACAATTTAAAAAAAAATCCAAGAAACAACCCTTGCCTGCTATAAGACTTAATAAGGGCACAACTTTGAGAAGACCTGTAGATACAAACCCAACACAACCACAGTAGCCTCTGGTAGCCTGTCAGGGTAAGTTTGGTGTCCTGTGCAATGAGCCCAATGACCACACCTTCCCCAAGAATGCTTCTTCTTTCTTTGCACCTTTCCTGCATTTTTGATTACAGATTTTACTTTCTGCTTGACTTCTTTCCACTGCAGTCTACACTGCACAGATGAGACAGCAAGCCATCAAACTATACGATGGACACAGATGACCCATAGCAGACCCTGAACTGAAGCAGAACATGGGAGGGAGGGGCACTGAATGTCTTGCAGCACATCAAAGCTGTTAGTTCTGGTTTGGTGTTTAATAAAGAAAACAGGAGACAGGACATAGAAGCCAGCATAAAGAGGAACTAATGGGGGTAATTAGAAGAAAACACCTGTCAGTGAGAAATTGTACTTCCACACCAGCCACAGCCAGCCATGGCTCTCAGTAGTTATTCATAACAATGGAGCTTCTCCTGGCTTTGGATGCAAGTAATGAAGAACAGCAAGAAAATCTGTAAATGAGTTTTCACATCATCTAATAAAATCCTATGACTCTGTCAATCTGTGTTGACACAGACTTACACAGAAATAGATGATAAAACATGTAACAGTAAGCTAATTGTTTCCTTGAGTTTATATGCTTGTCTTTAATTTTATGGTTCTAGATGCAAATTCTGGTTGTCTTATGACTGTGAGGGCAGTGATCATATCTGAATCCCTAGCCATCAAACTTGCTACTCAAAATGCTTCAATTGCAAAAGGAGTGAATAGCCCTATACATATATATCTAAATATAATGTTATATATGTACACATATAACCATGAGTCTGCATGCTGATGATATATATATATATATATCATCAGCATGCAGACTCATGGTACTCATGGTTACCTAGTAAGTGCTCATATTCACGGCTCATAACTTTAGATTTTAAGTAATAATAAGCAAAATCTACCAGCATGTACATTCCATACCAGGTAGCTTTTTATGTCCTAAATATTGTAAAAGAATATAAAAGAATTTCCCACTCCTAAGTTAGCCTTACAAAATAATATGGTTTGCAGTATAGTTTAAGTCACAAATAACTCTGAAAAGTAAAACATAGAAAAGGGGATGGAAAATGTGTTTGAGAATTCACTATGACAGACATGAGTCTAGTGCTGGAACACCTTGGAATTTTATGTACCCAGAAAAAAATCTCAGCTGAACGATTGTAAAAGAAAGGGAAAGAGGGCAAGCAAAGGTGGTCTTATTCATATAGAAGCTTTATACTGTTTAAAAGAAAACGGTGAGCTGGCTACAACAGGACAATGACTGTTTCATAGAAATTTGTTCAATATACAGATAGAGCACAGCATATTCAATTGCTTTGACTAAAGTCAATTTTTCATTTAGGTTATTCTTTTAAAGAAAATAAAAATATAATTAGAAACTCTCTATCCATTGGAAAACCCAAAAATACATTCATACAAACACAGTAGAGCTACCTCACCCTTTTTTATTAAAGGGGATACACAGCTACAATCACCTAGGAATGTCTATAGATTTGTCAGTTTTATGTTACAATAAAGTGCTCAAGAAAACTGTTTTGCTCAGCTTGGCAGGTTCAAGGCCAAGATTGGGCAACTCCATTTATGTTGCCTTAGGTGAAGGCAACACGGTACAGCAGAGAGCATGTAGGAAAAATAGCCACATTTTGATTGGAAATAAAGATAAAAGAGATGAGTATGCCTCTTCAGGGCACACTCCCAATGAACTAAGGGCTTTCTGCTATGCCCCACCCCAAAAATTTCATTACCTCCCAGTTAATACCACTCTTGGGTCACCAGTCAATACCCAAATCATAGCAACCAGTCTGCTGCTATGTACAGATTTCTCTAAGGTAGTAACTAAGGGTTAATTGTGCTTGGTTCTTGCCTGTCACATAAAAGGATTATTGAATTTAAAACTGGTAGCATATTTAGGATTGTTAGAAATAGATTAACATAATAATTATTTTAGAAATAAAACTGAAAAAAGTGAGAGAAAAATCACACTTTAAAACATGCTGGCATCTCAGATTCAGCCTTCACAGGGACTTAAATCTCATCAGCACCAGTTTTCAGTACGATCCAGCCAATGGAACCACAGTTCACAAATAAATATAAATCAAGTGTGGAAGCCAGAATGACTTCCAATCTCATATTCTTCTTGTTTGCCAAAATATATTCAAAATCAAAGTATAAATTTATGGGGTCATTAAGTCTTTTTGGATTATATAAACTTTCAGGCCTTGAGTGAATTAAATATGCTAGATATTTTGTGTAGGGTTTGCACTGAAGGCTTTTTTTTAACATTTGATGATTAGGATAACAAAAACCATATGATAAATTATGTTAAATAAAAATAAGTATGATTATATTATACCAAAATAAGAATATATATAATGTAATAGTTTCCACTGTGGTTGGGACTTACAAAATTAAAATTTTTGGAAATTTACCCACAGACTCTCATTAAGAGAGGCTAAGTGATGAAAGAGTCCTGGAAAGAAATAACCTGCAGGGAGTCCCAGACAAATTATAAAATACAATGAGTTGACCGCTGAATCAAAAAGGAAATGTAAGACTTTTGGCTCTAACTGAGCTCGTAGATAAACCATGCCATCAGCCTGAGTGGGTTCATTTCTAATGTATCTGCAAGCAGAGGAGCTTTGTAGGATGGTAAGATACTGTTTGCAGTGTCCTCTATATAATCTGAAGATTCATCTTCCAACTGTTAATTGAAAATAAATTACATCTATATGAATATGTACAGAATATTTTCTTATTATTTGTCCTTAAAACTGTAGCATGACAACTCTTTCAACAGAATTAATTTCATTTAAGATATAAAAATGACCTAAAGGGGATTAAAAAGGATATATAGTCCACAGAAGGATCCTGCAGGTTAGACACAGAATTGTACCATTTCATATAAAAGACTCAACCTTGCTTTAGCTGAGTGTCCACAGAGAGGCCTGGAAACTTACCCCTCCCAAATACAGAGACAATCATCACACAGAAGAAGGTCAGAGTTGTAAAGAGTGTTGAGAGAACCCCTCGTTGACAGGCTCAACTATGGCCACCAGAGCTGGATCAAGACTTTGTCAGCTGCCACTCCAGCAGGATCCCTATTCTGAAGGCCAAGTAGTCTTTGCTTCTATCCAGCGAGACCTCCAAATGCTTTCAAATCAGCTGGGGTACACCTCTATGAGGAAGGTGAAGCCTCTAACCCTACTTAGCTCAAGGCTTGGTGTGCTTCTCTTAACATTACTTGTTAAGAGGTTTTCAACACTCCCTGACATCACACAAAAGAACAAAGTCCACTTGGCTTTATCTTCTGTAACATTTTTAACAGATACAAAATATATCTGTGTATGGTATATCTGTGGTCAGGATAAACCCAAAATGGTCATTGATGTTGTTGTGGGACCCACATGGCTTCCTACACCTAGGCTCTGGACGGGCTATATCTTCTGTCTGAAATGCCTTTCTCAAGCTTTCTCAAGCTGAGACACCCTTTTTACCCCAAAGTAGTCATTTCAGAAAAGCCTCCTCACCTCTGCTTCTACAGCTGTTTGTATATGTCTCTATTCAATAACTTGATTTTATATTTACATGGGACATCTATTAACCAAATTTTTAAGTTTTGGCAAGTTACTTTACTGTTTCTGGTCTTAGTGTTCTGATCTGTTAAATGATGAAATGAGGAGAAGGAGTATTCCCCTTTCTCCACAACCTCACCATCCCTGATTTCAAGTTGTACTACAGAGCAATAGTAATAAAAACAGCATGGTATTGGTATAGAAACAGATCAGTTGATCGATGGAATTGAATTGAAGACCCAGAATGAGCCCACACACCTATCTATGGTCACTTAATTTTTGACAAAGAAGCCAAAACCGTACAATGGAAAAAGGGAAAGCATCTTCAACAAATGGTGCTGGTCCAACTGGATGTCGACATGTAAAAGAAAACAAATAGACCCATATTTATCACCTTGCACAAAACTCAAGATGACTGTGAGGTTTCATCTCACACAGAATGACTAAGAACAAGAGGAATTTTTGTTTCCTTTCTTGTTTTGTCCATCTCACCTTCTTTCTTTTCTTTTTGAGAAAGGGTTTATATAACACATGTTGGCCTTGAACTCACTATTTAAGCCAGGATAACTTTGAAGTCCTGATCTTCCTACATATACTTCAAAGGTTCGGGGTTTGCAGTTGTTCCTCAAAGTGCCTAGCTAGGACCAGAGATTTATCCTTATGCATATCCTAGTGGAATAAATGGAAAGACTGACACAAAACATATGAACAAAGAGAAATAGAAGTACCTTGACAAAATAAACTATGATAAAGCTATGGAAAGTGACTGGGCAGGTGAAGGAGGGGCATCTCTGGGGAAGATGATAAACAGCTGGAAGAATGCATGGGCCTCAGGGAGACCCTGAGGATCATCCGTGTGAAATTACATGGGTATTGAATGTGTTTGCCTGTAAAATGGCAAATGAGCCAAGAAACAAACACTAGGGAATGTCAATATACAGACCTAGAAGAAAGGACTCAAAAAAGATTCAGGGAAAGTAGGGAAGGAAGGAGGTAAAAGACACGTGTAATGTGCTAAATCTGGACCAAAAAAATGTATTTCAAAAGCATAAATTGAACACCTGCTGTTGAGCATTGAGAGAAAATGGGACATTGTCTTTGTCCAGAGTCAGGTCATTGTTTTATCTTTACTGTTGGAAAGTGAAAGGTCTGGAGATGCTGACTTGACACCTATAGTCATAGGATTAAGATGATGTGAGATACCCTGATGGTAGAATCTCCTGTGACAATTTCCACTCTTCATCCCTCTAGTTCAGAAGGGGAGGAATAGATAGGAGGGTTTAACTAGTATGAATGTCAGATTGCTTAGAGAGAGAGAATCTACTACATTTATTGTGATTTCTAAAAGTTATTGAAATGAAACAAAATCTGGTTTTATTTGAATGTAAATTTGTAAACTAATTCTTTAACTATAAAGCACTCCAAGTTAAGTTTTGTTATTACTGCATGCAATAACTTCACAGTGAAGCCATGGAGCCATGTGGAAAATAATTTTTAGCCACCCTCAGGATACTAAATTCCCAAGCACTCAACTGGGCATAGACATTAACTCATAACAAATGTCATAGTCCAATCTTCTAATATTTCTCCTTTATCTATTGGTTCCTTCTTCCAAATCTCAGTCTCAAGAAATTTAAAAAATGGACTCACGTGGTCTGGCTGCCTTGGTGAGTATAAAAACGAATCCAGTCTCAGAATTTCATAAAAATTCCTTTATAATGTGACAACAGCAAGGACTTTAAACTAATTAAATAATTTGTGTCAGTGAATAACTTGAAGATGAACTGTTTCCCAAAGTTCTGACATGGTATGGAAGGCAGCATTCATATTTTTTATCATTTTAGGAAATTCTAAAATTAAAACCTACTTTACATTCTAAAAATAAGTGGTTTAACTCCTGAAAATTTATTCAATCACATTTTAAACTCCAACATACATATTTCTAGACTTGTAAACATATTTGCATTCTTTTAAATTTAAATAGAAATAGATTTGTTAAAATCCAGTTCTCAGAAATGTTCAGGAAAGTATCATCTGGCTAGACTTTTATAAATTACATACCACGTGTTAATAAAAAAAAAAACTTCACAAGATGTGACACTTGGAAGAAGAATGATTTTCTTCTCAGTTCTCAGAACAGTAACTTTTGACAGTGTCCACTCTGCAGGCAAAAGTGAAGAGATGTGCATCTCGGTGTGAATCAATGTTTAATTCTTGTTAAATTCACTTTGTCATGATAAAGAAAAGCAAACTGACTCCCAAGCATTACAAGTGACAAAACATTTTACAGAGCATTCATTTCCTGTCCGGACAGCACCTGGAGCACTCTGCTCTCACTAAATGAAAGAGCCAAAGTGAAGTCAAAAGTTATTTGCTGTTGCTCCTTCCCTAGGGTTTCTTTTTTTATGTATATAATGTTTATTTATTACATCAAGTTACATCTCCATCATAGTGCCCTCTTTCCACCCCTCCCAGTTCCACCCTCCCACCTTCTCCTCCCTCTCCCACCCATCCCACTCCTCCAAGGTGGAGTGTCCCTACATATCAGCCCCTCTCAGTTCAACAGTCATATGAGAGCTAAGAGCTTCCTCTTGCACTGGGGGCCTACATGGTAGCACCCCTAGGGCAAATTGTCCCATTGATAGGTAACAAAGTCTATGTTCTTGATCCTTTTGGTGTGTTGGTTGTAGTATAGTTATTCTGTACTATATAGCTAAAATCCAATTATAAGTGAATAGATGCCATGTGCATCCTTCTGAGTCTGGGTTAGCTCACTCAGGATGAGCTTCTCTAGTTCCATCCATTTGGCTGCGAATTGCATGATTTCCTTGTTTCTGATAGCTGAGTATTCCACTGTGTAAATGTACCACAGTTTTTTTAACCAGACATTACAAACTAGTGAAGGAAGCAAGTCTGCATTGACACACCTCCTTACTCCCCTGTCCAGCTGTCCCCACTCATAGCACTCCTCCTGCAGAGGACAGCCTCACGTGGGCCAGGTCAGCATCAGCCCCTCACATCCACAAAGCACTTTCTAGCGTACAATGTGCTTTTCACACTGAGTTTCTTTTTAATGAGAGGAGAAAGTTATATGGACGATTTTATTCCGTTAGAAGGCAGGACACTTTTGGCAAGGATTTGAATCTTTCCTCTGTGGCCAATTAGTGACAATTCCACTTTTGCAAGACAGCCGTCTCCTTGTCCAATTTGACAAGGCAAAGCAAGAAGACTGGCACTAAATTTGGTGCCAACAGTAGTTCAAAAATCTTAACCACCATCAAAATAGGAATCTGGATGCAAAATACAGGCTTGCATATCCTGCTATCATTTCTGCAGAGCCTGCACTACAAGCATGACCAGGGTGAGTCAGTGACATTGCAACCAATATGCCCTTTTTACAGAGAAATTCAACAATGTGACTACAGTTAAAGCAAAATTAAACAACTGCACAATCACAGACTCATCAGTGCATTTATCTTGGCATTATTCATGATAGAAAAAATTAAAAGCAATTTAGAAAACAAAATTAGAGGCTTTTACCTGTAGGTGGCTGATTAACTTAAGTATAATACATTTGTTAACTGGTTATTATGCTGCCCAACAATTCAAATACAAATGTTAAAGCAAGTGAGGGTGAATAGGCTAAGAGCAGACCATGAAGGATATGTAGGCTACAAAATATAATAGTTCCACTTTTTCTTGATGTGAATTTAAAAGTCTTTTAACGTATGAGGGGCAAAATTTGAACTTCACGCTCAAGGGAACATTCTTATACTGTGTTGAGAAAAGACTGCAATGCTGCAGGAGGAAGCACGGGTGCTGCAGCTGGGAAGGCCGCTGAAAGCACAGAACAGGTGCCAAAAGCACATAGCAGATAAAGTTCTGGGAGTCTATAAATGAGGATGGTCAAGCAAGTAGTATTTTCTAGTATATTTGAGATGAGTGAAAAAAACGGTAGAGCAAGAACAACTCACAGGTGGTGTGTAATGTGCAAGCAGAGCCTCCTGCAAAGGATGCACTCCCAAAATAGAGGGTTCCTTGTGAGTAACTAGATAGCAGAAGAACTTAATTTTCATCCTTCCACTTTTATTTGGAATTTTGCAGGAAGCATGTGCTGCTCCAATCATTTGAAAGCTATTTCAGAAAATAAACTAATGCAGCATAGATGAGAAGCAGGTGGCTACAGGGTGTGTTCTGTGGTCACTGGCCCTTTGTCACATGATGACCAAACCTCAGAATAGCAAGTCACAGGTCTGGAAAATGAAGGCGTATCTTATCCCCAAACTGTCCAGTTTTTGGATTCACAGCAAGTTGCAGCTCTTTATTTGGGTCTTTTCTAACTGAAGGGAAAAATTCACTGGGGCCTCCCACACAATGAACCTGGAGATTAACACCATGGAGCCAGCACACCTGCCAACCAAAGCGCATAAGTAAACCTCCATCTGTGTAGTGAAATGACTAATTCTGATTCTCATTAACCCTCTTAGTTAGCATATTTAAATCTTCCTCCTTTTCAAATTTTTATTTTCTGTTTACATTTTTGCAGGCCTTATGGCATACATACCTTTATTTATTTATTTTTTGTAAGTCACATCAAATCCCTTTTTATAAGCATGTGAAGTAAAATAAATACGTACTAAATACACATTTTTCCACTTCTCTTTGGACTGCAGGATTAGCTGTGTTATGTCTTATTCACATCATGCTGTTCTCTCTTCTGTCTCATCTACCTTATCTTGCAGTTAACAGAAGCCTCAGGAGAACCATATAGCTGGAAAAATGTTCATGTATGTAGGTCAATGATATGTTTCAGTAGGTGAAGGACTTACCATCAAGACTGGTGACCTGTACTTGGTCCCTGTAAACCACATGGCAGTAAGAGAAAACTGATTCCCACAGATTCCCACAAGCTGGGCATGTTGTGGCACATGCCTACAACTACTACCAACAAACACATGCACTAAAATGAAAAGAAAGAGGATTTTACAAAGATCTTTATGTCACATTTGAACTGTTCAAGGAAAGGTCCAAGCACACTTAAAATATAAATAACACATTGAGTTCAAGGGGTAGAGATGAACTTGAAGAGGTGTCTCATCAGCACACCGGCACAACTGGAAGAATGAAGTACTTCTTCTGCTCATTCACCCCTTCACTCAGTTACAGAGGTTCATAAACCTCCTTGGGGTTTCACAATGGTCACTCAATTTACCACAGAATAAAGAAAATAGTTTTCAGAAAAAAGGTGGTTCCTCCAGCACTATCTATAGAAAGATTTCTGGTGTCTCACATAAAACCAAATGTACCCTATTTCATCAAACCTACCCCTCCAATGCAACAGCACTATTTTTTTCTCATTCTTCCGTAGGTGTACACCTTGACCGAGGGCCAGTGACAATCTTAATGCAGTCCTTTCGGGGTTGTGGTCACAATGGGGAATTTTGCATCCTTAGTTCATCTCATGGCACATATTACAGCCCTTGGAAGTTCGGCATGCAGTCTGTGCATGTACTAAGCATGTGGCTTCCTGCATATGTCGGCACATCATTTTTCAGGAAACTCTCTTTCACACTACACCAGCTTGCTGAGTTGCTGTTGTTCACACCCACTGAGAAATAACTCCATGTGAGAATAATACCTTTACAACTTTCAAATGTCCTCATACACACATCTCAGCTCCAGGCCATCAACCTGCTGTGAACTCTCATCCTGACTTTTCACACTTACAGGCAACAGTCATGCAACATACTGCCAAACAATATGAAGGTTTGGGGAAGCATTGAGAAGTGCAAAATTAAAATGGAGCCTGAGCATCTTTTGAGTTAGGTACAATTTTTTGGTGATAAAAGAGCTCTGCCATACAGGCAAACACACTCCACACTCCTATTTGGTGTTAACTGATCACTTCTGCTCCATGTCTCTACAGCACATCTGGACTCTGATCCTCATCAACACTCCTCCACTGGAGCAGAGTATGGGACTCAGCACCCAAGCTCCTGTCCTCAAGACACTTGAATCTTCTATGACATAATTAATTCTGGCCAAATATCCAAGCCTTTACTTCTAGCCATGTTATAATGCTGAAGCCTGAGATCCTGGCAAGGGTGTTGTATCAATGAGTGCATTTTCCCCTTTGAGAGTGACCCAGAAATCACTTTATTTATACTATGTGTTGAAAAGGTAAAAGATACTTTTTACCAGCAAAAGGTAAGCATTTGGTAAGTATCTTCATAGGAATAAATAAAATAATTTACTCTCTCTTTCAACACATAATTGATAATTCTCCAAGATGTCCCAGAGTGCTAACAGGAAAGTAAATCTAATCAGGGCCTGCCTGGGCCTAACAGGAATGCATTGAGCTCACTAAAACTAAGATCAGTAATTACATTCTTCCTAATTCAGCAGAAATTTATTTTTTTAATGGAAGACCAGAGTTTATATACCACACTTTCCTTGTTAATTCTTAGGTTAACCAGAGAATTCAGTTAGGCAGAAAACAGCTCCCATTCAGTGCTGTATTCCTTCAGTTAATGCCCACTTACTCAACAGCTGGGACTCAGTCAACCTGGCAGATGTGACAATGATTCCCATTGGCTGTGCACCATGAACTCACTAGGGTATGAAGACTTGGGATAGGAAAGAAGATGACAAGGGAAATTAGTCTGCCAGCCAAGACAGAACTGGGCCATTACACATTACCAATAATTCATAGAAATGCAAGTAATAACTGGAAGTGCAAAGTATGAAAACCAATGATGGAAAAGAGAGGAAGAAGTGAGACAAAGAAGATTCTACCATGGAGCCCCAACCACAGTAGGTGCACCTGCTAAAGGATAAAGAGGTGTCTGACACAGCACAGTCCCTAAATGTTACATTCCAAAATCCTATATTTGATTGCTTCTTTGCCATTCTCCTTACAAATCATTACAGAGAAAAATCTAAAATGTAAACTAGTTTAAAAGTTGTCATAAATACCCAATTTAGTACAAGATGTTTTCATGTAAATCATATGAATGTGAAAGATTGCAGTCTGTAGATATAAGTATAGTAATACATGCACTTGTATTACATGAAAACTATTTATATATACACTGAAGCGTAAATTGAAGGTATACATGTAAGTTTGAATACTTGGTGGAGTTGTTTAGGAAGGATATAGGTAGGTGTGGCCTTGATTCAGGAGGTGTGTCACTGTGGGTGTACTTTGAGGCTCAGAAGATTCACACCATTCTCAGTATTTCTCTCTACCTTGTGGTTGTAGCTCAAGGTATGTGCTCTCAGCTACTACTCCAGCACCTTGCCTGCCTGCTGTCTTGTTTCCTGCCATGATAGTCATAGACTCAAATCTCTGAAACCATAAATCCCAAATCAAATGCATTTTTGTAAGTTGTCTTGGCCGTGGTGTTTTATCACAGCCATAGAAAACTGTTGAGACAACTTGAAATATAAACTAAAGGCATATATGTTTATATTAAGAGTAATATATGTTTATTAAGGGTAATATACACATGACATATGCATGTAATATGGTACCTTTGATTATGTGTTTGCTTATGCTTATCAACAAATTTTTAAATAATGCCTTATAGTAACAGGATCAGTTTCACTTCTAGTTTGCACAGAAAATTCAAGAGATGATATGAAAACATGTGAACCTTAGGAAATTGGTGGTTAACCAATGAATATAGTGGGCCTCAAAACACATCAACCAGTAGGTACAATTCCCTTCAACAAATTCTTCTATCAAATTTTTCAAAAGCATGATCGACTCTTTCCAGCTTAACTTTAGAAAATGTTTTTAAACACTTTGTGTCTTAGGGAAATGAAGTTGTAGTGACCATCACTCATGTTTGCATTGAAGAAAGAAGCTATCAAGATAAAGGCAACTGAATTTTCCATAAGATGGGAAGGCAATTAAATTCCACCATAGTAACAACTTTTGAGATGTTGCATAATCTAGCTTACTATGTTTAAAATTCTTATGAAATTACAGGCTGGGAATTGTTTTGTCTGTGACAAATTTTCAAAATAAATCTGATCACCAAGAAGGAAAGAGGACCATGATGGGTCATGAGAAATTGAAAGGTTTCTAAAGCATACCTACCTATTAAATAATCGGTTAGGAGCAATTAAAACATTAAAACAGCAGGGATAACAAATGCTAGGGAGGAAGTGGGGAAAGAGGAACCCTTATTCACTGCTGGTGGAAATGCAAATTAGCACACCCATCATAAAAAACATTGTGGAGTTTTCATTAAAATTACCATATGACCCTAACATACCACCTCTACGAATACATCCCAAGGACTCCATATCCTATTATAAAGCACATTTTTTGCTGCTCATTTCACAATAGCAAGGAAATGGAATCAACCTAAGTTTCTATCAATAGATAAGTGGGTAATGAAAACTTGGTCCATATATACAATGGAAGTTTACTTAGCCATTAAAGAACAAAATTATAAAATTTGAAGAAAAATGGATAAAGCTGAAAAATATTAAGTAAAGACACATAGGCTCAAATATACATATATGCACCCCAGTTTTTATGTATGTGTAATTATCTGGCATTAAGTGTGGGTAGAGTTCATAAAGTTCATGGCACCAGAAAGGAGACCATGAAAGGAGGAAACGAGATTTAAAGAAGCAGTCCCTGAGTGTGTGTGTGTGTGTGTGTGTGTGTGTGTGTGTGTGTGTGTGTGTTGGGTGGGGGGAGGTAGTAATAGAATACATATGACATGAAATTTAAAGGGAATATAAGGATGCAATCAAGAGGTGAGGGAAAAGAAACGGGAGAAGAAGAGAATCAACCAATACTAAATATGTATGAAAATGTCATAAAGGAACCTGTTACTTTTTACACTGATTTTGCAATGAACAAAAACTTCCCTTAGGAATATTAGGAGACATAGGAATTTGGGGAAGTAAGTGATTCTGCTTAGAAGCTAATCTTCTCTGATGCTCATGAGGGCATAAATAAATAGTTATAAGGCTTGTTAAAGTCCTTGGTGTTCCCTCTTAGTCATCCTGCAGCTGGAATGAACATTACTTTTCTCAAAAAAGCATAAGAATTTCCTGTAAAATGTTTTTAAGGACTCTGGTCCAGATAGAAGTGAAGGGTAGTGTCAGAGGGTTCTGGCTTCTCAATTCATCTGTAACTGAGGCTTATAACACAGCCTATTCATTAGTGGGAGAAGGGAGGTTGGACACATTTTAAAATCCAAAGCCAGGGGCACATCACTTTGATTTACCAGGAATTTCATGCATGTACTTAATGTATATTTTCTAGTGTGTGTCTGCCTCTCCATGTAGACACAAGCTCCCTAAAGAAAAAAAAAAAAAACCAACCACACTAAGAACCAATCATCCTGCCTTCACAACCATATGCAAACCAGGACTCAATGGAATAAAAGGAATTATACCAAAAGGGGTCAACAGGTTAATCCAAATTCTGCTTTTACAAGCAAAGGAATAATTGCCAAAAGCTGACACAGCAAAGTCTCCATGGTAACTGGGAGTGCCCTGCAACTCAGAAGAATGTTCCCAGGACACAAATGTCCTATGACCACCACAATGGAAAACTCCAAGTGAACACCCAGTGGCTAATGTTTATGGGATAGTCTCAGGAAATTGTTTTATTATTAAGTTTATTTATTACTTCAAGTTACATCTCCATCACAGCCCCCTCCCTCCACCCTTCTTGGTCCCACCACCCCACCCTCTACCCCCTCTCCCACCTATCCTACTCTTCCAGTGTGGGGGACCCCCACATATCAGTCTCTTTAGTTCATCAGTCATATGAGGGCTAAGAGCTTCCTCTTGCACTGGGGGCCTACATGGTAGCTCCACTGGGCAAAACAATCTCCATCATCAATTTTGGTTCAAAGCTCAGAATTATACATTTACAAATGAAGGGATCAATAATTTGGAAAAGGAGAAATTCTTCCTTTCCCATCTGTTACTTACTTCTGTTTGCCTTTCATTTTATTCTTACTGATTATAAAATGTGTTATAAGGTCATAAGTTACTAGAAATCAGTATGTTTTATATGACTGCTCACAAATGGTCTTAGAATATGCAGAATGTTCTCCTGATTTGCTTTTATGAGTGATTTAATTGATTTTAAGATTTTTCCATAATTAATTAATTAACTAGTCCATCAACAACATGATTCCACTAACACTGAGTAGTCTTTCTCCAGTGTCTCACTACCAGAGTTCAAAAGAGTTACTTAATGGCAACCTGAGTTTTGTAGACATAGTAGAACTGAGCTGAATAACTTCACACTGTCAAGTGAAACTTTCAAATGCCAGAAATAGAACTATGAAACCCTTGCTTTTAGTATTGGCTAGCCCTTTCCTTGTCCCATAAAAATAATTGCTAGGAGAAAACAGATTCAAATGATAGACACAAGATATTGGGAATACAGTTGGCCCATCTTCAGGCCTTCACAAACACACTGGGATTTAATGTCAGAGAGAAGAAGGGTTTCCTCTTATCACTGAGAGATAGCCTCAAATGTATCTCTGGCTCAGAACAAGCACTCAGGTGGACATCTGTCTTTCATGGTGCATAGATTTTGAGGTATTTACTGAACTGGTCCTTTATTTTTCTTCTATCTGAAACTGGACTTGGAGGTGTGGGCTTGAGCACATGTGCTATTATTTGGATAGCTATACTGTAGACCCAAATGGATATTAAAACAGCTAGATATGTGGATAGGTACTTATCAATAAATAACCTAGGGGTTTTACCAACAGATGATCCATCATTATATTGAGAAATATTCTTTGGTAGAAAAACAGATTCCATTCTTCCAGCACAGTGAGTGATTCTCCATAATCTTCTAGTGCACACAAAGGCACAAAGGGATGTTAATGCTCTAAAAGAACACTAGTAATTAAGAGGATCAGAGTAAGAAGTATTTCAAGTCTCCTGGAATTATGCAGTCTATAATCCACATATGCATATTGATAAATATGCATATCTGCTACTATCTGGGAGAGCACACATCAACCACACTCATAAGTTTAAACAAATGCCACCTCTAGGCTAGACCTTTTTCTTTATATTAACTCATGGCTTTCATGTGCCTTTACCCATTAGTAGTTTCTTGGTTCATCATGAAATTTCTCATCTCTGTTAGAAACGGTGACAATTTCATGTTCAACAAGCTAAGGAGGCCTAAGAGTGATGCAAAGATTCAAAAACATGCTTCACAACACAGAGAAGTAATATATGTGAAGCACCCCAAAGTACCATCTTTCTCACATTCTACAGCCCAAGTAACCAATAAATAAACAAATAAATGAGTAAATAAGTAAGTAATTCCAGAGAAGAACAATTTTGGAAAGTCGACTTATCAACTCTAATCATATTTATTTTAGTTGGGGACAAAACCTCTTTTTCCCTTCACATAAAGCCTATTGTAGGAAATGTAAAACCAAGACCATGAAGTCTATCATGTAGTGTAGTAATGAAAACACATAGTTCTAGAGAATTACAGTACAGTGCATGGGGATCACAAACACAATGAATAATTGAAGTCCAGAGCTTTTATGCTCCAATGGAAAAATAACAATATTTCATGGCACATAAATTTATTCGGCTTATTTGCATTAAGGGTGAATGATCAAAGCCCTGTCCATAGGAAAATAGTGATGATGCCTTGATGTAAGTGTGATGGGTCCTCATAAATATTCTTAGGAAGCAAGATGTACCTACATTTAATCAGCACTTATTAAAATTTTATTCCCTACAGTTATTCAACAGGATCTGTGGTATAAAAACATAATTACAAAAATCAGATTTGAGCTCATTTGACAACAGAAGGGTTTTATGGTGACCTATCTCCAAATGTTCCTATTTGTAATTAAATGCAGCGATCAGCAGTAAGGATTTTGAAGCTGTTTTAGTAGTTCCGCTATTCTGCTTAACATGTGGCACCCGTAATAATTAAAATGATACTAACACATGCACAATTTTATGGCCCTTATGGTGCAACCCATTATGCCAAATAAGGGCCTCTGTTTTCACAGCATACTGCACATGGTCTCATTACACCCACTTTTCTTTTCCTGTCTTCACACTAACAACTGTTAAAGTGAATCAACACACGAAACGTACTATAACAGCTTAGTGTTTATGATATGTGTGCTGTTAGTCAGTGAACAGGAAAATCTAAACATTTACTGTTTATGTAAAGAATAGCGTTAGTGTTAGCGAATTGCTCGGGTCTGCTTACTTTATTATCTAGATCACAAACGTAATGATGGGTTTCAATGGCATCTATATTTTTGCTTTGTTTTGTTTTTCAATGCAGATGTCTATAAAAACTGGAAGAATTTACCATTTGCATATCTTGGAATATTTCTTCTCAACCATAAAATAATTTAGTGACTGCTTAAAAAAAGATAGATACATCAATAAGAGGAGGATTCTCCTCACACAAAAAAAAGAAGAGTTAAAAATATTCAGAGATGATGATGATGCCCCCACAACATTCTAAGGCTAAATCTAGTTTCTCTAAGGTGTCAAAAAGCTACAAAACATTTTTATGTGACTTCATGTTAAAATTTACAAGAAACTGGGAATCTGAGGTTAGTACCATTTTATTATGAATAATTTTGTAATTAAGAAGCTCCTTGAAGACCTCCTCCAGTCATTTTACAGCCATCAGTTCCGAATGGCATTCAGTCTTTTTGTTCTGGGACACGGTCCAAAGTAGGTCCCATCAGTAGAACACCAATGAGTTGGGCAACCTCTAGTGTCTGCATTCCTTATGACTGTTTTCTGAATGTGAGTTGGAACTTTGGAAAAAGAATTATTATCTTTCTTCATGGTTTTTTTTTTCCTTCTGGAGTCAAGCAAGTCTATCTGTTTAAGAATTTTGCCATCTTGGCAGTAAGTGGAGGTATAAGCTGAGCGGAGTAGGCCTTGAATGTTAATGGCTTAATAGCTCAATTGATTGCAAGGATACAAAAGAAAAATGCTCACAGATTGCAGACTTCACATGGTTTGGCTCTGAGATCTCATAAACAGTGTGACGTCGACCAGTAGAGAACCATGTGGATACTGTATGAGGACCATGCGCTCGTTACAGAACTGTGAAAATTTGTGGGGCCGCAAAATGAAAATTATCAGCCAGGAAAAAAAAAACAGACAAGAAGAGAAATGATAGGAAGAAAACAGCTTGAAAAAGACCCGACACATTCTTCTATACAAGTGGCTTAGTAGAAAAACTGGGAAAATGTAATATTATGCAAATAGCACTCAGATCCAACAAACACCAAGAACGCCTGAGCTTAGAGCTTAGACACAGTTTGGGGAATACTGCATCAGGGTACATTCTTTAAGTCTGATTCTTACAAAAACAAAACAAACCCCTACTGTCCAACAATTAAAGAAAGAATAAAGCTGCCTATGTGAATTTGAAGAAAGTTGCATTCCCAGATCCGTTTTTCTTTGATTAAAACAAGCATTGTGGTCCTCATTAGTATTTACTATCCTATGATCGAAAACAAATAACCAACCTCGCATGTTTCTTATTGCAAATGGATTAAATAAGACCCCATTAGGAGGACTCACTGCTTCCTTCCTTGTTTCAGCAGTAGTAGTATTTGAAGTTTCCTGCGGTAAGTTCATTACTCGTATTTTGTCCAGAATTAGTGAAGCGTGCTGAAAATTGCTAATGACAGATGTTTCTCCACTCTGTCACACTTCTTGTATCATTTGATTTGGAAAGCAACATACGGTGTTCTGCTCTATCAGTATGTCACAGACTGTCTGTAAACAGCTGGTCATAACTCAGTTCAGTGAAAACCATTACTTTCCAATGAAGGGCTGGACACTCTCCAAATTGCATTTTGGCATGGCTGTGGCTGCATAATGCACAAAGTTCCTCTGTTCTGAGGTTACCTAAGGAAGATTTCTCAGTTTCCCAACATGCGTTTTTATGTTTCAAAAAATAAGACTCTTCTCGGTGACAGAAAAAAAAAGATGGAGATACTATGAAATATATTCAACAATTACAGCAAGCACTCAGAAAACAACAACACAAATCCTACCAAAAATATGAATTTGTTTTTCAAATCTGTTTCTAGTTTAGTCTGTATAGGTAGAAGAGAATAAATTTATTAAGTCAAGACCCATATGATGACAATCCTTAAATGTTTCTTGTAAGATAGCCATGATCTGTGTAATCACAATTTCTAGTTACAGTGAGACTTGCTACATAAAATCTCTCTCCCAGCCTTTATGTGATGATGAAATTCAAGGGGATGTAGCTAGTAATCTTACTGATTTTATCTGAGACTCACCAGGCCAAACCCAAATATAATAGCCATATAACTATATAGACCCTTTACCTTTTAAAATTATATCTTAAAAAGTACTAAAAGTCACATTAACTGTGTCACATTCTTTGTATAGGCAACCATGTTTTGACGATCATAAAGTCATTGACAACACATTTCAGAAGGCTTGGAGCACTGTCTTTCCATGGAAATAAAATTTCATATTAAAAACCCCTGAACAGAACAGAGAGTAATATAGAATATCATTAAAGCTCCAGATCTATGGAAGCCTCATATAGTTAGCAAGGATCTAATGGGAAAAACAACCTATTTGAGGAACTAAATGATAGAACATGTTTATCCCAGCTTAACACTCATTCAATCAAGTACTCACCATGAAATACCAACTTACTTGCATGTGTAAGATCATGACTGGAGAAAATTCTGTGAAACTATTTTCTATTCATAAAGGCAGAAGGTAATGAATTACAAACTTTAAAAACATTTTGTTTTTCATTTGGTAGACCACATTTTCTTCTAGGGAAGGCTTACATCTCTCTTTCCAAAAATCTTCTCTGATTCTTCCAGTTAAAGTGAATCTTATCCACTCTTCCCTAGTTGGTCTACTATAGTATTATAGACCCATGCAACTGGACACAAGAAGAGAGGCAAATATATTTTGGGAGTCAGGAAATACTACAGAGGAAGTGGAGTTTTGACTGAGTCTCAAAGATTCATAAATTCAGAGTAGACAAAATTTGCAACATTCCACTTAAGAGAGATGTCCTCAGCTATTGAAAATGTTAAAATTTTTTCATATTAAACACAATAGAGGCAAATATATATAAGAAAATTCCAAGAAATGGAAACTGTACAGACTTTAAGACAAGATAGTGCATCTGCTGTTTTTATCCTCCTCTTCTAGGCTAAGGGTTTAGAAAGAGATCTGTAACTGTTTTTTTTTTTTTTGGTAGATAAGACAATAGATTCTATATATATATATATATATATGTATATATATATATATATATATATATTAACCAAATACACACCACAGAAAGAGTTCAACAATTGAATGAGAATAATGTGTGTGTATGTGTGTGTGTGTGTGTGTGTGTGTGTGTGTGTGTGTGTGTTTTCACACAAACATTTTAAAGACCAAATCACTCATTAGACAATCAGTTGCAATCAGTTTCACAAAATATTAGTCTTTGGTAGGGCATGGTTAAGGTCTTATGTAAATGGGTATTCTTTTTTTTAACATTCATTTATTTATTTATTCAAGTTACATCTCGATTACAACCCTCTCCCTCCTCCCTCCCAGTCCCACTCTCCCACCCTCTTCCCCCTCTTCCTCCCTTCCTTCTCCTCGGGTGAGGAAGGGTCCCACCCTTCTCAAGCCCCCTCAATTCAACAGTCACATGATGGCTAAGAGCTTCCTTTTGCACTGGTGCCCAACATGGCAGCCCAACTGGTGTAGGGTGTTCCACTAATATGTACCATAACCCCTGACAGACACTTCCCCCACCAAGCACTTGCTAAGCGATCTATATGAAGGGCAAGTTGTAAACGGGTGTTCCTGATATGAGCACAGTTGTGTCAAGGACACCAGTGCCTCAGATCTATGGCTGTGGCAAGATCTTGCCCTGGTTAGAGTACAGATGTTGACAGTGTGTGCACAAAGTTGTTAACCACAGCTTTCTTCTCTCAGATGGCTGCAGCCTGAGACTGTGCTCTAACAATGCATTTCTGAAATTAGCTCAACTATGTTCTTGTTCCGGTGTATATGATAAGCCTACTTCCTCAACCAATTGTATATAATAAACATGCTGAGTTTCTGAGCTGCTGGTGTGTCTCCCCCAGAGTGCATGGCCCATCCAATCCTACCTTTTCTCTATATGTTTGACATGCAAGTCAAGACAGTCTTTCAAAGAGAAGAGGTATTATAATGAATTATGATTGTCCCCTATTGGCTCACTTATCTCTCAGCTGGTGACACTGTTTGGGAAGGTTGTGGAACCTTTAGAAGCTGGAGACTTACTGGAAGAAGTAGGCCACTGGGGAGAGGTTTAATAGTTTTTTTTTAGCCCAGCCCCTCTTACTATTCTCTCTCTGCTTCCGTATATGTGACCAGTCAGCCTCATGGTCCTGCCCTCATCCTGCCCTCATCCTGCCCTCATGCCTCCACCATCATGATGGTGGAGTCATTGAAACTGTGAGCCAGAATACATTCCTCTCCCGTAAGATTTTTGCTCATGTATTTTGTTACAATATGTAAAGTAAGATAGCATGTAATTCTTATATTTTTGGTTGTGAGCCTAGCCTTTAACAGCTGAGCCATCTCTCCAGCCCGCATGTAATTCTTAAGGTGATATAATCCTTTAAAATTACCTTGTGTTAGCCTTATTTTCTGTTTTTCTAATGCTTGCCTTACTGTAGGATATATCCTTCCATTTGAGTAAGAGGCTCTTTGAAAATCCCATAGCATTCATTTGAAGGCTTAACACTTGCATGCCCAGCTATGAGCTCAGCTGTGCCTTAAGAGTTTTGCCACCTGCAAATGCAACAGCAGACAAGATCTTCCTCTTTGCTAATTACAGAGGGTTCTGCTTTTAAAGAAATGTAGCTAAGGTACAGGTGGTGAGACATGTTAACTTTCTTTGATGCTCAAAGCTAATGAAAGAAAATTAAACAGAGAAGGAAACATACACTTTCCCCATCTCTCCACAAATCTTTCCTTCTTTGACTATTTGTACCTGCTGATTGTGAATGCTTTTTATATCCAGACTCTCAACTCCTTTCTCTATGCTGAAGTACTTAGTAAAGGACTTTTGGTTTTCCTTCACTGAGAAACCTTCTCATATCATTAAAGTATCATCCCCTCTCTTTTTCAGAGATAATGCAAGAATCTCTATGAGTAGATTAGACCCTGTGGTAATCACATAAAAGTAGGACCTCATATGAATACACATAGTGGATGATCCTCATTACCATTATATTTGCTATTATGCCAATGTGGGTCTTTCATTTTTCTCTTTTTTTTCAAACTTCATTTATCTTCATTTTCCCCTTCACAGTAAGTTGTGCTACTAAACATGAGCTATGGCTCCAAGAGCAGATGGGTGAGAAGAGACATAATTTCTACCCTCTAACTTGTGAGAAGAATTGAGTACCTTGCCAGTTGGCCAAGAATCTCGGCACTCAAATACAAAATACATAGATCTTCCAAGACTGGTCCTCTCTGTGGTTCTTATTTGAGGCTCTTGAAATCTCAGTAGGGCCAAAAAAATTATTCATTGAATTTTTGACTAATGAAAATTTCAAGCTATGGCCAACTATTCTATTGGTACTTCCCTGTTGCCCTTCTGGTGAAAATCCTGGCCAATAAAGATATATCTCTATTCTATCCACAATAACCAAAAAATCAAGGCCCCTAATTGATATTTTCCACAGTGAACAGAGTGTTTTGTATTTGAGGATTATTTTTAAAAATCTACTTCAGAGTACAAATGTTTTGCAATGATAGACAACTGAAGCTTTAAGTAAGTAGTAAAGTGACTATAAAGAAGCTTGAAGAGTTCATTTAGTGTAATTAATTTGAAAAATTTATACAGGCTCATTGTTCTTTCCCATCTTATAGAGATTAGAAAGCAAACACATAGATTACCTGTCATAAAATAATTTTACAGTTTGGTTCCATTTTATGTAATTCCATTCAACTAATACTCACTGAGTATAAAATCTTTTGTAAGGTGTTGAGAAAAAATTAAAATAAGTGCAATTCTTACAATGAAAGTGTTCTTTATGAAGCCAATGAAAAATTAAAACAAAAAATAATGCAAGGAACTATCACAAAAGTGCTGTGTGTATGTGTGTGTGTGTGTGTGTGTGTGTCTAAAACAGTGTTAATCTATTTTATAATTTCAATTTAAGTCAAAATCTTTTTGTTTTGTTTGTTTTGTTTTATCTTCTATGCTGAAGATCTTCATTCATTCTAGGCAAGCAGTCTACCAACTGTGCCACACTCACGAACCCCCAGCCTGAAATTTCTGAAAGAAAACTATTGGCACCCACCTGCAGAGAAACAGAACTTTTCTGCCCTAGCCAGGAATGTTTGTTCTTATCTTACATCTGTTCCCCCCGCCCCCACCAAGGGAAGCACTTGCATGTGTGTATGTAGATAGGATGCTTAACTTTCAAATACTTGAAGCATATGAATTACATTAATATTATTACATGTATTTAAAACTATTAATGTGGTTTGTTTAAATGTGGAAAAACATCATGTTAATCATCATAATTAAGTTGGGTAGTATTTAAATTAATTTAAAGGATTTCACAATTCTGTCCATCTTTCCCATCCACTTTACTTGTTATTAATGAAATACATCTCCTATTCATGTTTTAATTCACTCATTCATTCAGCAAGCACTTATGGAGTACCTCTGATCCATATCTAAAGGATATAAAAACTCCTGCCTTCATGAAACTTATATTCTAGTGGGAGCAGAGACCAACAATTCATCTTTAAAAGCTAATTTTATTGAAACATGATGTATGTGGGAGATTAGATTCACAAGTTTCAAATGTGCATAATATCTAAAACCAAAATACTATCTGTGTGGTTTTCTGAGATGTCTTCAAATGTTCAAAGCTGATCAAGAATCATTATACACAATCAGCAGCTATGTGTAGCAGAAAGTAACATGAAATATTATGTCTCTAAATGATGAATAAGTAGGTAAATTATTGAGTGTGAGAAGAATGAGATAAAAGGTTTACTATAATATCACATTGTTATATTGTTACAATAGTCATTTAATGTTTTAAGAATTTAGTAAAATGCTGTTGTTGTTTTAGTTAAGTACAGGAGGGAAAATCCCATAGGAACAGCTATTGTTAGTATTAGATGATTTGTCTTTGCACAGATAAGGTAAAAGATGGCCAGATGAAAAACTCTTAAGAATAAGAATCAAACTCAAAAAACAAGTCTGGGTAAATCTTGCCTTTCTTGAGTTCTAGTGAGTAACTCCATGTGCCTTAGCTTCCTCCTTTGATAATGAGATCCTATTTACTCATAAAACTTCTTAAAGACCAAACATAATGACCCATGAAACAATGTAGGTCCTCACAGTAAACATAAAATTATTTATCAGATGATTATTACACTAACTTAAATCAACTATTACTTTCTTAATTCTGCTGTTTGCCTTTCTTCCTCATCCTTCAGCTTTTTTCATCATTTTGATTTTTTTTTATTTTTCATGTTAAGTTGTTCTCAATGAGAAAGACTAACAAAAATGGTTGTCAGTTCCTTGACAAATGTATCCAATAATTCTTTCTTCTCGTCCTCTTCCTCCTCCTCCTCCTCCCCTTTCTTATTCTAGTATCCCTGTCTACCTAATTTCACTCCTGCCACTTTGCTCATATGTAACTGATCACATGTTTCCCAATGACTCTCACAGGAATGAAAGGATTTCTTTTTCACACACATTCTACACAAAATCTGTGCTCCATTCTTAATATCCACACTAAGATTTCACTGCTGAATATTTGGTGTTCTATGTATCATTTCCTATCAGGCAGCTGTGGGAAGAAAAGGACAGCTGAGCAAGTCTCAACATCATTCTTGCCTGGATTCTTGTTATATGCTCTCCCTTTTAGACTCTGGGAAATGTTTGGCAGGGTGTGAGTTCGCTCTAAGCAGGAGCAGGAAGAAGATCCCATCAATGCAGTAGGGTTCTTCATTTCAGGTGCTGTCTTCATTCAGTATAGAACCTGGGGTTTCACCAGCATCCAACTCTACTCTCATCTTCACCCTCCCTAGTCATATGGGTCCTCCCAGTACTCAATCTCAATGCCTCCCTACTATTCAGAAATGAGAGAAAAAAGGCAAAGCCCTACCTTTCCCTCTTGTCAGACTTACAGCTACCAGCCCTTACAGATATAGCACTCTGGTTCTGGGTAGATGGAGCAAAGAAATGCTTAGGTATTTTATAATGCCACAGTCTTCTTTCTCTTGGTTTTATCTATCTATCTATCTATCTATCTATCTATCTATCTATCTATCTAT
>CAJQZJ010000199.1:632748-665725 GCA_907164525.1 Lophiomys imhausi
TATCTATCTATCTATCTATCTATCTATCTATCTATCTATCTATCTATCATCTATCTACCTATGTATCTGTCTATCTATCTATCATCTATCTACCTTTGTATCTATCTATCATCTATCTACCTATGTATCTGTCTATCTATCTATCTATCTATCTATCATCCATCTACCTATGTATGTATCTATCTATCATCTATCTACCTATGTATCTATCTATATATCTATCTATTTATTTATTGACAGTTGTAGAGCTTGGAATAAATTCCAGGTCTTTTCGTATACTAGGCAAGCACTCTAGCACTGAACTTCAAATACAACTATTGTGAGACATTTTCTTGATGTGTATAGTCACCTCATAGAGGACCAAAGAGAAATCAAAGAAATGATTTCACCAAAGCTCAACTTGGAGAAACAGTGAGTTTACTGGGGTTACTTACAGGCCTATGACTAAGGCGTTACTAACAGGAACATTACAAATCACATCACATGTTGTATCAAAAAGTCTACTCCAGACTGGGTGCTGACTTACAGAAGCTGTCATTCTAGAGTTCTCTGAATGATGCCCAGGTTTCTCAACAGGTCAGAGTCTCCTTTCCCAGCAGCCACTTACTACCTTCATAACCTTGAAAGGGAGCCTTGTGGATCTTGTTAGTTTTAGGACTTTGCTGAGGCTTGTGAGTTGTTTACCTCATGAGTCTCATGAGCTTCCTTCCATTTCCTAGAGAGATGTTTCAATTTATAGAAAACTATAACACATCAAGAAATTTTGATGTTTTGAGACAGAGTTTCACTATATAATTCAGCCCGCCTTGAACTCACAATGTAGCCTAGGTTGATCTTAAACTCCCAATCTCCTGCCTCAGGGTCCCAAGTGACAGGATTACAGGTTTGTGTCATCATGCCTAATAATCCTTCACCTTTGAAATTCTACTTGGCTTTTTTTCCCCTTTGTTCACTTGCTTTTTAATTTTCCTTTTTTTTTTTTTGGGGGGGGCATGTGTATTGGGAATCAAAGATGTGAAAGCCTGTGTTCTAGCTTTGTTTTTCCATCTACACCTAGAACGTTCAACATGCTAGCCCTTGTCAGAATTTATCTAAACTGTGCTTCATAGCATAGAGCATAGCAACTGACTCTAAAAGTCAGTCCTTTGTCTCATCATCCTTATAGTCAGGTAAGTCCGGAATAAACATTACCACAGATAGTCGTTCAGATAAAATGATTAATGTATATCAAATACCCACTTTGTCAGAAAACTCAGCTCAATACTATTTCTGTAGGGCTGTAACTGTTGACTAGTCAGAATGACCTCCACTTTCATTTTTTTTTTCAAAAAATGCCACCTTCTGCAAAGAAAAGTCACAGTCAAAAGAGTTGACTCCCTTGTCAATGAGTGGGAAATAAACTGAGAAAAAAAGGAAATGTCAATAATAGGGGAAGAGTTCACAAGGACTGAAGCATCCTCTCAGTAGGATACATGAATCTGTTAAGAGTTATATTTACAGCATAATAATATGTTGTCAAATATGCTATGTTATGTTTATATACTAACTGACAGGAAGCAAACTATTGTAATATTATCTTTAGGTTATGGCAAGTTTTCATTTTCTAAACTTTTACATTTCCAAGATTTTTGGATTATATCACTTATTCAGTCTATAAAGAGAACGCATGAAACTTTATTTAAAGAAAAAGTAATTTTGTTTAGTGCAGGATTTTCAAATGCAAAGGCAGAGAAATGTAATTTTAAAACAGCTACATTCTCACACCCCAAGACTGTATCATTTTATTCATTTTTTATGATACATAGATTTGGACATTTATTTCTTAAAAACACAGTCATCACAGCCTACCAAATTTGTACAAGAAAACATTTTATTTGGGGGGACAGGGTTCAGGCTAGCCTCAACCTCACAAAGATCTCTGTTTGGGATTAAAGGAGGATACCAGCACAGCCTGGTACAGGAGAAAACTGACAGAATCAGCTCTGTGAACTGAAGCTGATTTTGGTGACAACTGACAGATCCATAGTAAATCTAACCTCCTCTCTATTTGTCATTCATCTAGCTATTCATTCTTTAAGATGATTGTTTTTAGCCTCAAGGCCAATTTTATCTACAAAATAAAAGAAAAACATATTCAGTGAGCTCTGTGACTTGTGTGCTTTTTCTATCTCCAAAATCCCAAACCAAACAGTGCCAACATTCTGCTTTTTAAAAGTAGATGCAGGATGCCCCACAGTAATGAAAATCTTAGACTCCCTGGTCATGAAGAAGCCTCTTGGTTGCCCAAAGAAAAGACATAAAATCAGGAGTTGACAGAGATTCTCATTCAGGAAAGAACTGTCACCATTTTTGCTGCACTCCAGCCAGAACAGCATATGGCAGCCCAGCTGACAAATATAATCTTTTCCTCTTTTTTCCCATTTCACATGCACATTTCATTTGTGGAATATTAAAACTTCATACAAAGTGCCTGTTAACCCTTTGGCACTGAGCATCCCTCGTCAGAAATATGATATTTACTGGGATCCTCATTTCCAGCTGTGAGAGTGTTAAGGCCAGTAGAGCAACTGATGGTCAGAGTCTATTTCATTCTTTCCTGCTTCCACCAGAAAGGGCCAGCTCTCAGAATTTCCAGACAGAGTTGTCTTTATGTTAGAAAATGTATAGCCCACTGGCTTCAAAATAAACCTTCTGTTACCCTGCATCCTGAGGCCTTTCTGTCCCCCAAATCAGATGTATTTTCTAAAGCATCTATATGACAAGTCTGTCATTCATGGGGTCCAAGTTCCACCCCACCTCATATCCACAGCAATCTGATGACCTTTTCCCTGAAGGATTAATGCATACACAGATGATTTAAGTAGAAATGGCAAACTCTTCAAATTTCTTCTTTCCCTACATGTAAGCAACTGTGCTCAGGCTTAAAGATTTTTTTGGTCTGCTCAAAACCCTAGAGTATTGGTTCTCAACTTTCCTAATGCTACAACCCTTTAATACAGTTCCTCATGCTGTCATGACCCCTAACCATAATTGTAATTTTACTACTATTATGGATCTTAATGTAAATATCTGATATATAAGATATCTGATATGTGACCTCCCAAAGGGGTCACAGCCCACAGGTTGAGAACTGTTTCTCTGGAGAATGCCCCTACAGAACCTGAGTCAGAACACACATCCAATGAGATGTATCTAGATGTATGTCTATATGACATTTTCCACCTTTGTTTCATTCACTCTGTTATGTTTGGATTTCCATTTAGGAGAAGTGCCTAGAATAAAACACAGCACCATAATATGTTTATCACATATCATAATATGTTTGTCATAAGCATATTATGAGTGCTCTATTTTATAATAAATTTCAAGCATACAGAAAATAATATGTTAAACATACCCATAGATCCCTTTACCTGTGAGATTAAGCAATCAATACTAATTTCTATATTTTTGTTAAACAACTCTGTCTTCTTTAAAAAGTAAGATTTGAAAGGTTTCAAAGGAGTAGTGTCTATTCCACTCCACACTAATCTTACAAAAGGTGAATCACTCTTTAGAAATATATGTTATAAGCATATGTTCTAGTGGTCTGTCTCTTCATGCTTTTTGACACAGCATTTTTTGTGATTTACTCATGTTGATATTTAAAGAAACATGCTACAAATTTTAATTGTTATATACATTCTCAACAGTTCAATAAGAAAAAAAAACTCACTCACCTAATATGAGACATTTATTCTACATTTTTGACAATTATAAATAGTATTGCTTTGATCTTTGAATCCCATTTCATGGGTACATTTGCCAGACACCATCCAGGTGCTCACTAGGAAGTGAAACTTCTGAAATCCTACACTGTGAACATGTTCAGTATTACTGGAACTCCAATTCTTGCTTAGACCATCAACCAAATTCCTTCTTCTTCTATCGTCACAAACATTTGTGCAAACAAATACAATTTTTGTCAATCTCACCTTTCAATGTTGATTTACTTTTGAGCTTTCTAATTTTTATAATGGAATGGCTTCTCTTAAACTTGTTAACTCACTCATTTTTCTTCTCAATTGTTTGCCTTTCTCATATTAATATAGAGAAGTTCTCTGTAAATGCAAATAATCTAATCCTCTCCAAATCAGCCACTGGGTTAGATTCTTACTTTGTTTCTAATATCACGTTATTAAGTACAGTCCAAATTGGTCTATATTTTTTGTTTAATTTTTTCCATCTATTTAGGATGTTTTTCCCAGGCCTCAACGCCCAAGGAATATGCATGCCTATATTTTCTTACACAGTTGATTCTGCTATAGCACTTATTTTGGAAATGTAAATTTGTTCTAAGACAGTTGGTATAATAAGAAAAATATGAGCATACCATAAATTTCCAACTTGCTTCTGTGTTATATCATCAGTGGATCAGAGAACTACATGTAGTTAACAAAGCCAGGAGGAAGGGGTGCAAATGTTCACATACACAGAACACCCAGACACCTACAGTACCCCAGTTCACAGCATGTTATAGCCACACCCATCTCCAGCTGGCATTGTAACCCATGATATAGACTGCCATAACTTACACCTTCTGAGTAAAAACCACAGTTTTGTTCCTTGGACTGTCTAACATGTTGATTAAAACTGAAAAAGGTTTAATTAATACACCAGAGAGACTACAATCCTATTTTGTTCTTCTAATAACTGGCTCTGAATTGAAAGGAACCTCTCCTATGAGAAGCAGGCATTAGACTCTGCTCAAGGTCTATGTTCCATCTTAGCCTCTACCTGTCTGACCTCCCCAATTGCTGAGAAATTTAAGAATATCTCCCAGGCAAGACTTATGGAGAAGTAAGCTCACCCTGCCTATTAGACTTGTTAGGCAATTCAGCAACACATTGTTTCTTCAATACAGGTATCCTCAGAACCAGGTTGCCTTCTAAACACAGACTCCTTTGTTTGCCCTCTTTTCCTCTACAGTTTTTAAAATTTATTTATTTATTGCTTCGGGTTCTATCTCCATCATAGTGTCCTCTTTCCACCCCCACCCAGCCGCACCCTCCCACTCTCTACCCCCTATCCCTTCCATCCTACTCTTCTGGAATGGAGTGTCCCTACATAACAGTCCCCCACCCCAGTTCAGCAGTCATATGAGGGCCAAGACCCTCCTCATACACTGGGGGCATACAAGGCAGCACCACTAGGGCAAAGTGTCTCACTGACAGGAAAAAAGTCGATGTTCATGTTCCCTTTGGTGCATTGGTTGTAGTATAGTTATCCTGTACTAATAGCTAAAATCCGACTATAAGTGAATAGATGTCATGTGCATTCTTCTGAGTCTGGGTTAGCTCACTCAGGTTGAGCTTCTCTAGTTCCATCCATTTGGCTGTAGATTGCATAATTTCATTGTTTTTGATAGCTGAGTAGTATTCCATTGTGTAGATGTACCACAGTTTTTTAATTCATTCTTTGGTTGAGGGACACCTGAGTTGTTTCCAGTTTCTAGCTACTACAAATAAGGCTGCTATGAACATAGATGAGAAAATTTTCTTGTGATTTGGTGAGTAGTCATTTAGATGTATACCCAGAAGTGGTATGGCTGAGTCCTGAGGCAGAGCTATTCCAAGTTTTCTAAGATATTGCCAGACTGACCTCATCTTCAACAAATGGTGCTGGTCCAACTGGATGTCCACATGTAAAAGAATGAAATTAGACCCATACTTATCACCTTGTATAAAACTTAAGTCCAAGTGGGTCAAATACCTTAACATAAGGTCAGACACATTAAATCTACTAGAAGAGAAAGTCAGAAAAACCCTTGAACTCATTGGCACAAGTGACAACTTCCTGAACAGAATAACAACAGCTCAGGACCTGAGACCAACCAATAAATGGGACCTCATGAAACTGAAAAGTTTCTGTAAGGCAAAAGACACTGTCATTTGAACAGAACAGCTGCTTACAGATTGGGAAAAAATCTTCACCACCACCACATCTGACAGAGAGCTAATATCCAAAATTTACAAAGAACTTAAGAAATCAAATGCCAAGAAACCAAATAATCCAATCAAAAAATGGGGAAAAGAGCTAAATAGAGAATTCACAAAGGAGGAATTCCTAAAGGCTGAGAGACACTTGAAGAAATGTTCAGTATCCTTAACCATCAGAGAAATGCAACTCAAGATGACTCTGAGATTCCATCTCACACCTGTCAGAATGGCTAATATCAAAAGCTCAAATGACAGCACATGCTGATGAGGGTGTGGAGAAAGGGGAGCCCTCCTCCATTGCTGGTGGGAGTGCAGGCTTGTGCTCTATATTTTTAAATACTTTCCCAACTATGTGTCCGCATGGTCAACCAATTTGAATAGAGTTATTCAAGTATTATTCTCTGAAGCTTTAAACCTTGCTTTTACTAAGGTATCTTTATTCTCCTTAATCTTTACATATTGTATGACAATTTGTAAGTTGAAAATTTGCTTTTCCCATATCTCATGTTATATGCATTCTGTGGTTACTAATTAGAAACCTGTGATCCACTCAACTTTCTTCCTTCTTGGGGAATCTTTCTTTTTCCTCTGGCTACTTTGATAATTTTTTCTTTTTCTTTATAATTTTCCAGATTTATAATTATATAAATGTCTTTTATTAATTTTCTTGGAATGTGCTGTTTCTCAAGACGTTATGTTCATTACTGCTTATCAGGTCTGAAAAATTTTCAGCATTGTCTTTTCCAGTATTTTCTTTTATGGTCTCTTCTTCTGGAACTTCTATTAAATGTTGATTGATTTCTCTAATTCTAACTTCTATGTTTTGAAACATCCTTTCATGATTGTGCCAATTTATATCACCAGACCACATTTTTGGCATCTTAATTACTTCTCTACTTTCTCTATTTCAGACATGTCTTTAGTTTGCTGATTACTTCCTCCACTCTGCTTAGTTAATAGTAACCTAGCTGACCGACTGCATTTTGCTTTCTGGTAACTTGAATCATACCATTATCCCCCAAAAGACTGAGAGTGAAGATGGACTCTCAAATCACATTTGTGCAACACAGCACAGAGTTATCTACTGGCAGATATCCATTAACTGATTAGTCAACATAGATTTTAATTCAGTGAGCTACCTTTAATTTCTAAAACTCCTATTTCATTTTCTTCTTATCTTAGTTTCATAGTTCTTTTTCTCTCTTTACATGGCCTTCATCAGTGTCTAAACTATCTAAACTCCTAACTATATACTCCATAGGTAAGAGTGTGTACATGTCCACTGACTGCCTCCTGTTCAGAATGTACTGTTTTCTTAAATGTTTTTAATTTGGAGTTATGAACAATACATTCACATCAAGGCTTTATCCACAGAGAGATTCTATGTAATTTGAAGGAAATACCTTCCAAATTTTAATGCTTGCTACATCTTAGTACCAAAATTTATAATGCCTTGCCTTACAAGTTCATAAATAATGTCAACAGCACAGTTATGAACTCCACATCCTCATGAAATCAATCATATGTTTTTAAATTCTTGCCATAGGTTATTATTAACAGTATTAATTATTTTAAACAAAGGCTTAGTGTACCAGATTAACTTAACTACCTTCCTTCTTTCCTTTTCATTCAACTTGTTTATTCATTTATTTTATTTTATTTCTCATTGTACATCCCAATTGTAGCCCCCTCCTTCCCTTTCTCTGGGTTCCACCCTTCTGCTCCCTTCTCTCATCCTTTCTCCCCTTCCCCACAGAAAGGGGGAGCTCCTCCTTCCTCCACCCTGTGCCATGCCACCCCAGCATATCAAGGTGCATCAGGTTTGAGTGCTTAGTCTTCCTTTGAAGCCAGGCACCACAGCCTCACTGAGGGGACATAAGAAAAAAAAGCAGGCCTCATAGCCCTTGCCAGAGATAGCCACTTGCTAGGGCCCACATGATGACCAACCTGCCCATCAGTTACATATGTGTAGGGGACCTAGGTCCAGTTCAATGCCTGTCCTTTGATTGGTGATTCAGACTCTGTGAGCCCCCATGGACCTAGGTTAGTTGACTCTGTTGATATTCTTGTGGAACTCTTGTCTCCTCTGGGTCTTTCTAGCTTTCCCTCCATTCTTCCACAAGATCCCCTGCATTCCACTTAATGTCTGGCAATAAGTCTCAGCTTCTGTTTGGATCCTCTGCATGGAAGTTGTCAGAAGACAGTTATGCTATGCCCCTGTCTGTAATCATATCAGAGTAGTGATGGATTTGCCTCTCTCCTTTAGAGTAGAGCAGAGATTGGTCCAGTCATTGGTTGGTCATTACCTCAACATCTGCTCTGTCTTTATCCCTGCACATCTTGTATACAGGGTAAATTTTGGGTTGAAGGTTTTGTGGGTGGGTTGGTTATCCTCTTCCTCCCCTAGAAGTCCTACCTAGCTAGTGAGAGGCCTCTTCAATCTCCCTATCTCCTGCTTGTCAGAGTCTCAGCTAGACTTATCTCCATCTCCTCTCAGAGCCCTACCTTGATGAAGTTCTCCAGCTTGTCTCAGAGATGACCCCTCCTTGATTTCTCATCTTTCACCCAATCCATTCACCGCCTGCCCCCTCTCTCTCCATAGCTGATTCCCCACTCCTTTCCCTCCTCTTTCCCTGTCCTACCCTGTTTCCTCTCTATTCATTCATTTCTTAATCTCTTGAAAATGAAATGCACATTTTTTTCCTAGTTTTCACTTCTGAATCTGATGCAGACACCTTGGTTACAGCTCTCCACCTTGTATTAAGACCTTCTCTTTCATTCCCACATGGTTATTAAACTGTAGCCTCTAGATGACTAAGGCTGTCTCTTCCAGGATAGTCACATCATAGCTCCTGTGCTTACTAGTTTACTTTAACTCTCATATGAACCTACAGTACTTGGACATTCCATTTTATTTATTGAAAACTCAGCCACAAATATAAGAAAATATTGTAGCACATTCTAAGTATGTCAAGTTTTTCACAGATGAATGATCTTGTGACTTTATTGTCTGTGTGGACCAGAATTCTCAATGACTCAAGTCATTCCATCTTTCCCATTTCATCTCTATAATGCTATGCTACTACTACATGTACCCATGATAGCTTACTTATGAGTTTCAAGAACACTGAACAAGTTGTTTTGTCCCTATTCATATTTTAAACATACTTACCAAAATTATTAATCCCTTCATTTTTAGTGTTTTCTAGTCTTGGCTTCAATGATGACTTTACTGACTTTGTGGTTTCTATGAGTTTCCCCTTTTGGCTTCTGCACGCCTTCCTCTCCTCAGTCCTCAGTAGGAGGCACTCTGGTCTTCATGCATTTTCTTCCTAGATCATGAATCTATTCCCATAGCTTTAAATAGATGTATATGGGCCATTGGTGCATAAAAACTTGTCCCTAGTATGGCCCTCTCCTTTGAACTTCATACTCATGTGTCTAAGGCCTTTCTTTAGAAGCAAACTAAGATATCTCACATGCATGTTAAACATGCTCATAATTGGTATTTTGACCTTCATGCAAATAAAATCAATTCAGCCCCTAAGTTTTTTCTCCCATTTTAAGAACTATTCCTTTAATTCACCATCTCAAAGAGGCATATGGAATTGTTATTTAGCTTTACCTTCCTTTCTCCCCATATCAAATATGTTACCATCTTCAACTTTTTTTGTGCTTCTTTTTTGCAGTACTTCCATCTTTTCTGAATTCTTCCAGTAGCTTACTATCCTGTCTTCTGCATCATGTTCCCCCTTACTAGCCCTATCTATACTCAAAGTTATGGTGCCCATGAAACTTAAACATGTTCATCATTCTTTTGGTTAAAATTCTTTAGTCACCAAATATTAGAGAAAATGGAAATCTCTTTCAGGATACCTACTCTGTCCTCTGCTGTCCAGAGTGCCTCTTTTGTCATTCTGTGCCACATTTTCAATATTCTGAGACCCACTTTGATCCTTCTAACTCAGTTTCTATGTCCCAAATGTTTTTCATTCTCCCTCTAGTCAAGTCTGTCTCCTTCACTTCTTCTAGGTCTCAACATACATGACTTCCTCCACAGTTGAAATATATCCTGCAAGGAGAAATAATTTCTGTTACCTTAATTAAGCAGATATTGTTTTCATTGTTACTTATTATCATGCCACTTCTGAAATAATTTCTATATATATATCAATTATGTACAGTTTTCTTTCTTTTTTCTTTTCCACTTAACACTTGTTCCCATGAAGAAGGGTACTTTAACACTTCATTCACTTAATAATTATCATAGTGACTGACACCTAGTTGTCTTCAATATATATTTATAGAGTTGAAGACATGAAATAAAACTGAAAAGATGGAAGACATTACACTGACAGTGCTCATCAGCAAAGCCACTGACCACCCTCAACCTCCGTACCCTTTGAAATGTGTTTGAAAGTCCTTGGTCATGACAGGAAATAATACTTTCTTTTCATACATTCCCTGGGTGATCTTACTTAATCCTCACACAATTATTCCTGGTGTCTATTATGTCACTGAAATTGTTAAGCTAGTAACATAAGCAAGATGTGTAAAGATGAAAACAGGAAGATCCAGACTTGAAACTAGTTCTCCTAGGTCTCCTGTGAAGTGCAGAGTTCTTCTCAGTTACCATTTCTTTCTTCTGTCAATGATTATACTGGAAAAATGTTAAGGACACCCAGACATTAAAAACACATGTTTTTAATCAACTCTTCTATGAGTATCTACCGTTTCTACCAAAGTTCATCAGCACAATAAATGGTCCTGTGCCTGAACAGGAGGTGCAGCATGGAAATAAACTTGTGAAGGAAACATTTGCTAATAGTTTGATATTTCTTACCCAGATCTACTATTTATCATTAACTTGCATGTTTTCCATGTTCTTAATATTGCTTACTCATTTTGCAGATGCTTAGATTACTGAAGAAACCAAAGAATTTACAAGTTTGTTTGTTTTCACAAAGGAGTTCAGACAGTTTCAGCATTGCTGGAAGCACAGCCTCTAGGCTGAAGAAGAAAGTGAGTAACATGAAGGTTCAAGCCTACCCACACCCTGCTCTTAAAAATTCTAACAGAAAAATCCACACATGAGGTTAGATAGGAGGTATTATTTTAAACAAATGACTCATTTATTGAACAATTCTCCTCTGGGAGGTAGAGTAGAAGGTAAAGGAAGACTTTGTTTAAAATGAATGGCTGAAATGATTGCCATGTCCAAATCATGATCTGTCTCATCAATAAACCCATCCTCACTCTCCAGATTCTGAATTAACAAAATTTCATTTGTTAGACTTTCAGCTCCTTAACATTTTAGGGGACTGGAATTCTTTTAAGTTTGGACCTGTCACACACAGGGAGGTTTTGAGGATGGCACTCCTCTTTGTCTCAACACATGTCTTTCAAGACTGAATGTTGAAGGATACCATGCTCAGGGTCTCCAGTCATTTCTCTCTGCTTCCAACAGTCTGTCTTTAAACCACTGATTCACAATAGCATCAAATAACAACTCTTTTCATGTTCAAAATCATCTTACTCAAAACAAGTTTTTGTTTTAAAACCTGTATCTACCATTTTAGAAATGATGCCCCGTGAGAGAAAGCTAACATTTTCTGGGAAAGGGGCTGCCAATCCATCCTAGGCCTTTATGAAAATAAGAAGTTCCTAGAATCTTTTCATCTGAAGAGATTGAGTTCTATTGAATAAAACATCCAAATACTAGAGGACAGGTAGGAGACTCTATGGTATGTCAAAGACTGATCTTCATGCTGTTTAGTAGACATATCGAAGAAACATAAAAATACACACAACCAATGATTCTTGTATGGGAAAATTAAGATTCTTGTCTTGTCCATTTTCATGTTCAGAGGTACTGTATTTTTCTCATGTGTTAAAATGTTCTAGTTGAAGTTTGAAAGCAGGGAAGGAAACGAAAGACCTACATACAAACACACACACACACTCTCTCTCTCTCTCACGGGATGGGGAGAGATCCCATTCATGAATAGGACTGTAGACAGGGAGCCTAGAATCAAGATCCATGAGTGAAGAAGGGGTTGTTAAGCTTTCACATGATATTCACACTTAGAAATGATGACCAAGCATAAAAAAATGGAACTGAATCCTCAATCATGGAAATCCACAAGGGTAGTCAAGGAGGACCAAACATAAAGAAGCATAAAATTTGTTTTAGCAGTCTAAAATGAAGCTCTATCAGGAACTAATATCCTCTAACAAGAATAACTCCAGTTTTCTTTTGTCCTGTTATTTGAAAGTTCATGTCACCTCCACAGATGATTAGCTTAGGATTCTTGGCTAATTTAGAGGCAAGCAAAATCACAGGAGTCAGAAAAGGACGTCTTACTAATATGAACAGGAAAAAAACACTTAGGGGATAAACCAGAAAAACAAAAGGGATGTGACTGCATTGCTCTGAGAACTAAGCCACTAATAATGCCATGTGAGATAGTCAGGACAAGGTCAAATGTTTAAAGAAAGGAAGACATTTCTGTATCATAACTGGACAGAGACTAAGCTGCTGTTCTAACTAGCCTCATTCATGTTCAGTATCCTGCTTGGTGTTCTATGAAAGATCTGACTTAGACACAACCATATGGGCAGAGAAAGTGGATTATGGAGACATTTGCAACTCTGACAAGGAATCTGCATCATGGAAGAAGACAGGTAAGGAAGGGCTAATTAGTTAGTGTAACACTGGCCCCTTAATTATTTCTCCCTTTCAATTCAATCTATTTCATGGAATGACATTTAATAATACTGCATTGTAGCTATCAATGCATTTGTCCAATGTTTTGAGTCTTAATTAAGATAAGCATTGCCCACAGAGAAGCAACCTTCCCTAGTTAAGTCATCTACAAATGAGGCTTTCCCAAGCTTTTCTTTTATACTAGAGTTGAGACTTCCCATGAGTATTGTCTGTTAGAGGGTACATGGGCAAACACTTCAGTAGCCAACCAATGAAAACTACTGATGCAAATGTCAACAACAGAAATATGTGTGTGCATAAACCCTTAGGTATATATGCACAACAAAAGATGTCTCTAATTTTTGTTAGCTATAAAAGAATGAGAAAGAAGTTCTTTCCATACTTGGCAGTTGAATAGGTAGGAGGGATAATAATGCCATACTTACATGCTATCCTTCTGAAACTGAGGTGCCTAAACTTTCCTTGCATTTTCTAAAGTCACTGATGCCTATGACAAAAAGGCAAATGAAGGAAAATAGCAGCACAGTTTGGGGGGAGCCTGTCTGTTCTGACACATTTACTACCAGATCTTTGTATCTGCATCTGTGCTACACTGTGATTTACTTCCACATGTATTATACAACCATTATGGCTTAGCTCTTCAGTGTCCCCCAGAGGCCCACATGCTGTATGCTGGATCTTCAGCACTGGTGTTACTGTGAGCTGGTTGAATTTAGAGTGTAGACTGGGATTGAATCAGTGAGGGTATGCACATACAAGATTGTTGGAGCTCAATCCCTCCCTGTCTCCCTTTGCTTCTCCATGCTCTCACCATGATACACTGTGGCCCTGTAGGCTCAAAGTAAATGAGCTGAGCTGCCATGGTCCTCTCAGACTAGGAGCCAAATAAACTTTTTCTCTTCCAAGTCAACTTATCATATATATCTGTGATGCAGAGCTGACTACACACTGTTACCTGTCAGGTTCCCTGTAATAATAGGAATAGCTTCCATTTACTGTCTGTAGTATGGAATCCATAGTATTCCATCAGACCCTTGGATTATAGCCTATTTTCTAACACATTCAAGATTGGCTAAAATATGGTATCATTTTCTATCAGTACATTTCTAGTTAGTTTATGAACACATGTGGTTAACAGCAGCTTTAGGACTGGGAACCATGAATTATTGTTTCCCCCAAATAACCATCTTTGGAACTTGAATTGGTCAGTTTTCATGACTGTCTAACAAGTCTTCAGTTGTGAATGACAAAAACCTACACCCAAGTGGTTTATGTTGTTGAACAATATACTGATCATAAAAGTGACAAATATAGGGATAGGATCTGCTTCAGGTCTGATTGAACTCAAAAGCTCAAAAGTGGCCATGGAACTTGACTAAGTCCCCTTTTCCTCTGCATTTGGGAATTCTTCTCAGGCACTTCCTATTTTTATGATTATAAGATGACTCATGAAACATTTCTCCTGTGTTCAAAACTAAAGAAAGCTAGCCGGGCGGTGGTGGCGCACGCCTTTAATCCCAGCACTTGGGAGGCAGAGGCAGGCGGATCTTTGTGAGTTCGAGGCCAGCCTGGTCTACAAAGTGAGTCCAGGACAGCCAAGGATACACAGAGAAACCCTGTCTCGAAAAACCAAAAAAAAAAAAAAAAAAAAACTAAAGAAAGCACCTGTATGATGATGTCCTTAGAACTCTAAGACATGCTGTTATGGGACTGGATAAAATAAGGACTCATGTTCATCCCTAAATGGTTTGTTTAGCTCAGGGATGAGCAAGTTACCAGCACAGCAGGGAAGTTTCCTATCGAGGTATCAGCTATGCATTAGCAAAGTAACACTCTTTTCCCTCTAGTATCATGCTCTCCCCAAGTGGAAAGGTTAAAACCCTAGAAAGTATACTTTCTGAAGGTTTCCAATTATATTCCACTAAGTGGAGAACTGGTCTGAGATTTGGAATCCAGGGGAAAGACTGGAACCATTGCTCCTTCTTGAATGAACAGTTTTATAGGACTTGATGTTAGATTTGATGGATGCTGCTATGCATCCTTCCTCAAACCACTTTGTGGCTATAAGCAGATAAGACCATAGCTCAATATGCTGAGCTTAAAGCACTTCTTGCTGTCCTCCCTAATACAGACAGTCTCCTTGATGCTCATTTCCTTATCTTCCCAATGGCTTTGTGAGCTTCTAATGCTTGTATGTGTAATAAAATAATACAACAATAGTAATAATAAAGTAGTAGTAGTAAAATTCAGTAGGTTTCCCCAGGTTTGTTCCCCTAGAGTCTTATACAAAGTCTCCCATGTTGCAAAACTAGCAACCTGCCACTCATGGCTTCCCATACTAACTCATGTTCTCATTTACTATTTTGGGGGGACTGACTCATCTCTCTAAATCTTTTTTTTCTTTTATTTGGTCTTTTCTCCCTTTTACCTCCATCTGGGTTCATCAGTTGTTGTTTTTTTTTTTTTTCATTATTATGAAAACACCAAATTAACAAAAGAAAGATGGATGAGAGCTTATCATTTCTGAGTAATGATTCCTTGGTAGATACACATTGCAAATTCACTAATGCTGAACCCACAGGCACAGCATTCTAATTTGTGCCCAATCCAAGCTCATCTAACACACATACCAGTTCTATCTGCCATTTCTCAGGCTTCTGCACTTAGAATCCCAGACAGAATTTTATCACCATACTTGGTAGACATTGTACACAGAAACTTAAAACCCAAGACCTGTCCCAATGTGCACAACATGGCAGTAAACACACTATGAAAGGAATGTTCACTCAGTGCAAATACAAGATATAAGTTATTCTAGCTTGCTAGGAGACTATATTTCAGCAGTCTGAGTTCTTTTGTCCATACACTATGTAATTCATAAAGAACTTCCTAAGGGTGCTAAGTGTGGATTTGGGTGTTACAGAGACATTTCAATAAACATACAAACTCACAAATATAGACTCTGGATTGAGGACTGGCTGGCTGCAGAATATTCTATACTTTGTATTTTGTTTTGTTTTTAATTTCTGAAGCAACACTATTTGGCATGTGGATTTTTCCAAAATAACTCTGCCAGGATGTATAAGGACACTGACCTAACTAAGAGAAAGTGAAGGGCATTTCTGGAGACTCAACTGCAGCCTCCCAACAGCATGATCAGTAATTAGTAGGTAACTCAGGAGGCTTTGGAAGGTAAGTTCCTAGAGGGTAAGATGCTACATGGCAAGAGTCAACTACACATAACATAAGTGTGGGGATTTTTTAATATTAGCATACATTGTCACTGCAGCAAGCTGCAACAATATCTGTGCCATGCCAAAAACATCCAGATGGAAGTGGAGAACTGAGCTGCCACCACATGCTTCATATGTACTGATGTCTTATAGAGACAGCCAGCATGGATCTCTGGGGCCTGGAAGAGCTGCCTGGGCAAGAAGCCAGAGGGGGAAAATATCACCAATATATGTTTAAATTAAATTAATTAACATTTATATAATTCTATGCAGGGTATAAGTAACATCTACCAAATATAGTCTTATTTAATCAGAACAATGACTCTATTAATTAGGTATTATGCACTTTCTCAATTTTACATACACAAAAATGTTTCTCACAAAAATTTAGATCAAAGAACTAGCATAGAATAGAGTCAGGTTTGAACTCTGAACACTCCCGTAGTCAATGATAGTGAGGTTTCCTTAGAATAAGAACTTTTGTTTCCAGTGAAACCATACCCTGTCCTTAGTCTTCTACATTTATGGGATATTATCACAGAATGAGAAGTCAAAGATGGGGATATACATAGCACATATACCTATATTTTCATATGTCAGATATATACACCACTGTGTGCACAATATATAATCTATACTCCTACAAAGAACTAGAAATCAAAAGAGAAATGCAGTGTAGGTAAAGGGATAAGTTGGATCAACTAGAAATTCAGGGAATTACAGTCTATGAGGCCCAAACACCACCAACATGAGCCCAGACAGGTTTTTCTACCTTCTAGGACTATCCACACCTAGTAAGGCATATGTTTCAGTAAAGACAGACAATAATAGTCCAATATGTTTCTAAGATTCACAACTTGACAACGTGAGGCAGGCTGCCAATTCTGCATCCCTGAATTACTCTAACTAATGGGCCTAGTTTAAAAGTGTTATGTTCCAGAAGGGAAAGTCTTGGTTTATTCTTGTTTCTAGAACCATGCTGTGAACACAATTCTGCCTGACCCCTTTTTCTTCAATATGTTCTTATTCATTTCTCAAATCTTCACTTTGGCCATATGTATCCCCTAGAGTAGTTTGAAATTGAGCCACGAAGACATGTACAGAAAGAACACTGAACTTGACATTGCCAATTCCTACAGATTGAGGAGATGAGAACCAAAGGTCCCTTCAGAAAATAAAGGGAATGATATCAAAGAGCAACACAAGAGCTGTGTGTAGAGTATCTATTTGAGACAAGCAGAGAAAACAGAAAGGGGACAAGCCAATTGCTTATGTGTAGACAGATCTTTCTGAACCCCATGCCTCAAAAACAAATCCCATGCCAAGTACACAACCTACATATTTGCCTACTCTAGAATGACTTAAATTTTTAAAATTTTTGCAAATTTAGTAATAGTATTAGTTTTGTATGTGTGTGTGTGCACATAATTTATCTGTGTATAGTACGTGTGTGTGTGTGTGTGTGTGTGTGTGTGTGTGTGTGCGTATGTACATAATGTGTGTGTATATGTGACTATGGCCATGCCATAGCATGTGCATGGAGGTCAGAATTCTAGAATTCCTTCTCTTCCTGCCTTTATATGGGTTCCAGGAATTGAACGCAGGTCGTCAGGCTGGAGCACTGAGCACTTTTCCATGTTGAACAATCCTGTGAGCCTACAAAATGATTTGTCAAATACCAACAGATATTCATAGGTGTCAACACCTAAGCCCTTCCATGTGTTTACAGACTTGATTGATATAATCAGGAAAAAAAACAGCTAAATTTTCAGTTACAGTTAAGCAAATTTAGAAATGATTAGAAACCAACTCAACTACAAACAACTTGTCTAACAATAATATAAAATCTGTGTCCTACTTAAATATTGTATTTAGAATGCAAAGTATAACGAGGATTGTTGAATGAAAATCTCCTTAACATTATATAATTGTGCACATGAAATAGTAATCCTAGGCATTTCTCAATGGTAGCTATCTGCCAATTGTTTCACATCTAACACTGTCACTGCCTCACAAGTAGTTATCACTGAATGCTCATGCTCTTGATATAAAATGGCATAGTGTTTTCAAATAATCTATATCCACCTGCAAAGCTTTATACTGCTCAGTCATCTGTAACATATGACACGAAGGGAAAGCCTTGTGATTAACTCTTGTGCTCTATTGCTCTGGCAATGATGATAGGAAAAGGATCCTCACTTGTTTGGTACAGATGGAATAATTTTTCCTTCCTGAATTTTTTCAGTCCAAAGTTGGTTACATCTGTGGATGAAGAGGAACAACCATCCTTTAATGCAAGCATTGTTTTATGTTAGGTCTTTAAAAACTATAACCTGCAGCCTGTTTTTGCATGTTTTGAGTTTCTGGTGTGAAAAGGATTGTAAATGAATTGAAGATTAATTTTATAGTTTCAAGCAGTTTTTTTAAATGCTAACAAAAAAAGTGAAGAACACTATGGAGACTACCTGTGATCTCCAATGCCTAAAATACTTAATGTGTGGCCTTTACAGAAAAGGTGTAGTGACATTTTTAAATGATGAGTTGCAAATAAAGTTACTTCATTTGCGTTATTTAGTGAAGGCAGAGCATAATATCACACACTGGAAGTAAAGGATGAAGGCTTTTTATCTTTTGTGATGACAATGGCTACCAGAGTATGTAAAGAACTAAAGACTACTCGCAAGTGTGTCAGACATCAAACATGCAGTATCAAACTGAAAACCCATAATAGACATGGGGGGGGCAGGGAATAGGAGAGCAAGCCAGATACATTGCATTCCTATCTTAACTTATAGGCAAGATTTTTAAGTGTAGTTCTATTTACATAAGAAATTAAATGTATAAGCATGAGAAAGAAACACATTAACAATGCATGACTAGATGAACAAAAAGCTAGGCCTGGACTGTTGTCCAGAGAGCAGCACCAGAGCTGTGTATAGAGAATCTATTTGAGACAGAGAAAACAAAAATGGGACATCAGCCAATTGTTCATGTATAGACAGAACTTCCTGAACCCCTGCCTCAAAAACAAATCCCACATGGAGTACACAACCTACATTTTTGCCTAGGAACAGAACTTGCCACATGTTCACTGGAGCCTTGTAGACTTAATTCAAATTTTACTTGTTTATTGCCTAAACACCTAGGAAACCCAGGTCATTTCTCATTTGGGCTTCTCCACAAGTGTGGATGCTGGAGTTTATTTGATCAAGAACTACAAAGACTCTGTTCCTGAACTTTACAGTCAAGTAGCAAGTATTCATAATTTTTTTAAAAAGTCACAATACCAATGACTGGCCTGGCTGCCTACTTCCTTATAACAAGTTTCATATTTTCACATGGCAATTCTTTTTCCCTCAACCATGAAAGAAGAGAAAGCAATCTCCAAAGAAATCCACTTTTTGTAGTCTGTAGCTTCTGGGATGAGACCAGTTAGTAAACTGCTCATAACTCTAACCAGGACATAAGCCAGAGCACAAGGTCCCTCCCTGTTGCATTTCAGTTTTAGAAGCACAGCATGATACATTTCTGTGGCATTGCTTCAAAATGTATTACCTCATCAATTCATTTCTGAAAAAGTCAAAATAGTGGAGGCAGTCTATTTTGCCAACATTTTGAATCAAAGCTGTTTTGAGTTCTTCAAGCACCAAAAAGCAGAGCCACTTAATGAACTGCATCTTCTCCTACCTTTGGTGAACAGAATGAGTTTGTTCACATGTTCATTCATTCAATGAGTACCAAAGGAATGTAGTCTGGCTGTCAGGTACCCCAGGCAGATGCTCTGAAGGTTCAAACATGTCCAAAGCCTGATCCCTGCAGGTGTTCACAACCCAGGAGAGGGAAACAGGTCATCAAACAAGCTGGTGTTAGAGCTATAACATAAAAAGCTCATGGCTTTGTGAGATAGGGTAGAAGAGCCACTGTACACAGACTATTGAGAGAAGTAGTCATAAAGACTTCCCGGGATGTAAATCCCCACATTCATCCTCCAAAGAACGAAGCTGGACAACATGACTTCACATACCTACCCACTTACACAGGTCACACAATGGCTACAACACTCTATCTCCAGTAGGCAGCATGGTTCTGAAGGACCCTACTATATATACATGAGGGGCTCCAGGGGGTTATAGTCAACTGTGGACAGGGGGATGGACCATGTTTCTTTATTTATAATAAAACTCATGCCATGTGCCCCCCACACATACACACAAAGTGAGAGGGAGCTGAACCTGCTTAATTGTTAGGGCTAAGAAAAGACTGCTATATAATGAAAAAAATTATAAGATTATCGCAAACTCATGGAGAAGGTTTCCTTTCTCTCATGTCTTTCACTGATATCTTCCCAGCAGACAGAGTAAAGGAAGAAGGAGGCCCTGTCCAGTTTCTCTCCAAAGCAGCATCACCAACAATTACAGTGTAAGACAGTGTCCAACCCCAGGAAACCAGCCTCCTTCATGTCAGGACAGCAGAGCAGGCATCTGATAAAAGCCTTCCTCTGTCAACGTCAGGTCCTAAGTCATCATTTTCTTCACTGTGGCATGTTTATCCAATCTAGTCACCAAGAGGCAAAAGGAAGCAGGTCTCAGAGTGCTCCTGCATCCTCCTTAACCCTGATGGTCCTCTAACTGCTGCTGTTGGAACATGAGACATCATGCTGGACACATGAAGCAGAAGCCTCAGGCTTGAGTGCACCTGGAAAGGAGGCCAGGGCAAGGCAGGGAAGGAGGTCACCTGGCGGAGTATTGTTAAAGAGGCCAAAGCCCACAACTGAGAGTTATTTTAGAATTTGATATGACATACAACACAGCTTCACTCTAATGGAGGACAAATTAGGCTAATTATGTCTTCAGGCAGGTGTTTCCCTACTTAGGAGAATGTAGAAACTTATAAGTTGCTGTGGAAATGAAACAGTGAACAGAGACAAGACAGGACAGTAGGTGAGTGATAAAGGCCTCAAACCACCCAGTCTGAAGCCTGGGCACTCATATATCAGTTATGAATACAAAAACAGGATGGAGGTAAGACAGGTTAGGTGAGAAGCTAAGTCTGATGGGGAATCAGAACTGGCAGGTCTTGGTCAGCTCATTTGGACTCCCGCTCCTCAATTTACAGATGAGAAACTGAAGTAACCATTGTGGGGTGTGTATGGCAGTCCATCACCCTTCTCATTTCTCATATTTGTATTTCTAGGTTCTTAAACAGTCAAGTTTTTTCCTTTCAATTTCATTCAAGGAATAGTTGTGGATGTTTCGCCTTTACATTTTCCTCTTTTAATCAAGCCCCTTGATTTTGCCTGTTTTACTCATGCTATATTCCTCTCTAAAGTCACTTCAATCGCCTTCTTCTTTCTGATAGTACTGGACCCCTACCACCACTTCAAAACAAAACAAAAATAACAAAAAATAAAGGACAAGAACTCATAGTCACTGGTTGCAAGACTCAGCAGGGCAAAACTCAAGCCCCAGGTCTTTACTGTGTTTTCCTGGACTTTTAGAACCCCCCTTTCACTCCTTCCTTCGTCCTAACACCAGGGTCTCCCTCTGGATTCCCTTAGACTTCCCCAGACCTTCAAATCTTCATGGAAAGATTTTAGAGAAGATGCACAGAGTGAAGACAGATAGGAGAGCACACTGTCAGATGGTGAAAGCATGCAATGGCTAGGAAGATCATTCTGCCAGTGTGATGGTTTAGACAAGCTTATGGTTCCTAAAGTCTCTGGAGCAGAGGACTTCTGTGAGACTGCTTCCTGTTTAGTTGATGGCACTCCCATTTGTACTGACTCTTCTAAGAAGGCAATGATATGTCCTTGTTCTTTATCAGATATTTATCTGCTCACAGTAATCTTGCAAGGCTTGGTGCTCTGGGAACCAGATTTGGATCATTATATATTAATAATCTCTGGACATTCAAGTTCTGTCTCCACCTCCTCTCAAGGCCAGGGATCAGACTAGGGTTTAACTTCTCCTCTGACCAGTAATTAGGGTACTGTTGTTTGGTTCCAATCCTTGGTTTACAAGCTGTTTATTGTGCAGGAGGAGTTCATTCATCATCCCTACTGTCCTTCAAGAGTGTTGGTACCTAGCTAGTGCCTAACAGTAGAATGACCATTTCTCCCCAGGGTAATAGAAACACTAGGTCATGAACCTTTCTTACCTTTTCTCATGGTAAGTTACAGCACTGTCTCTTACAACACCTTTTCTTGCTGCACTTACATGAAAGCTATAAATTTCTTCATCTTTCTCCCTCTATCCTTTGTTTCCTTTGTGCTGGCGTTGAACTAGGGCCTTGTATATATTGAACATGTGTCCTAACACAGAGTTCCAAATCTCCATTAACTCTATTCTAATGAAAGAAAACAATTCAAAGCATCCTAAAGGTAATTAAAATGACTGAAGAGTAGAAGAAAGGAGAAATCAGTAAATAGCATATAGGTTCACAACAAAAGTCTGTTTAAGTTACTAGATGCCAAAACTCTACTCAATTCCCATTTTTTAAATGGTTTTTTTTTTTTGGAGTTTTGTTGTTTGTTTTGTTTTTGTTTTTTGTTGTTTTTTTGGAAGGTTTTTTGTTTTGTTTGTTTTGGTTTGGTTTTTCTTTTTTTAATTTATTATTTATTTATTTATTTATTTATTACTTCAAGTTACATCTCCATCACAGGGTCCTCTTTCCACCACTCCGAGTCCCGCCCTTCCACCCTCTATCCCCCGTAACCAAACATTTTAAAATTATTCAATACTTATTTATTAACAATATTCACTTATAACAAATACCAACAATTTCTTAACTATTAACCCTATAAATTCCTACAACCCCTTTAACCTAACCATTAAACTTATTGATAATTATTACAGCTATTTTCCTAACCTTTTAGAAGGATACAGTCTCTGTGGCAGGTCCTCAGTCATCAGGAACACAATCTCTGTGGTAGACCCTTTAATTCACTTAGCAGTCTTATTCTGGAATATCTCAGATGTAGATTTTTCAGGGTAAATTGGCCATGGCAGTCTTACCTTCAATAAGGCTTGAGGTTTTCTTCTCTCTGGGAGACCTCAGCTGTCTGTAGGACAACTTATTTCCTTCGTATCAGCAACTCTGCTGCTCTGCCTCAGTTTTTAAAGCCGGCCACAGTTTCGTTTAGGCCACTGTTCGGACAGGTCAAACCCTTCTAGGCAAAAGCTGAGCCACAAGGTTTAGTCCTTGGCCTTTTGCTGTCTTGCTGAGGCTTTCTTTGCTCACCACTTCTTTCTGCCTGAAGGAGACCTGGCCATCAGTTCACCAGCACATTCTCCATCAGGACTCGCTAGCATTGAAGCTCTCTAGCATGGGGCACCTCTAGGATGGAGCTCCATGGACTTGTATTTAAATAGGACCTCTCCTTGTTCCACCTGTTTCAGCATAATTTGGGCTCCGGCCACTTAGCAGCTGAAAATAATGCCAGGCCAAATACTTTGCTTCTAGTCCATTAAGTCTTTCCTGTTTTTCCTGGCTTCAATCTTGTTTTCTAGTCCATTTAGTCTCCTGTTTGTTTCCTGTTTTCACCTGACTTCATCCTTGTTCTTCCACAAGCTGATAAACTAATTGCTCACAGCCAAGTTGATCTTCATGCCCCAAATTAAGAGACTATATCAGAAACCCCTAGATATTTTCTAACTTTCTACAATTCCCTATCCCTTCCATCCCACTCCTCCAGAGTGGAGTGACCCTACATAACAATCCCCCACCCCAGTTCAGCAGTCATATGAGGGCCAAGAGCCTCCTCGTACACTGGGGGTATACAAGGCAGCACCACTAGGGCAAAGTGTCTCACTTACAGGAAAAAAAGTCAATGTTCATGTTCCCTTTGGTACATTGGTGGTCGTATAGTTATCCTGTACAGTATGGCTAAAATCCGACTATAATTGAATAGATGCCATGTGCATCCTTCTGGGTCTGCGTTAGCTCATTCAGAATGAGCTTCTCTAGTTCCATCCATTTGGCTGCAAATTGCATGATTTCGTTGTTTCAGATGGCTGACTGGTATTCCATTGTGTAGATGTACCACAGTTTTTTTTATCCATTCTTCCACTGAGGGACATCTGGGTTGTTTCCAGCTTCTAGCTATTATAAATAAGGCTGCTATGAACATAGATGAGGAAACTTCCTTGTGATTCAATGAGGAGTCATTTGGATGTATACCCAGAAGTGGTATGGCTGGGTCCCGAGGCAGAGCTATTCCAAGTTTTCTAAGATATCACCAGACTGACCTCCACAGTGGTTGCACAAGCCTGCACTCCCACCAGCAATGGAGGAGGGCTCCCCTTTCTCCACACCCTCATCAGCATGTGCTGTCATTTGAGCTTTTGATATTAGCCATTCTGACAGGTGTGAGATGGAATCTCAGAGTGTCTTGAGTTGCATTTCTCTGATGGTTAAGGATACTGAACATTTCTTCAAGCGTCTCTCAGCTATTAAGAATTGTTCCTTTGTGAATTCTCTGTTTAGCTCTGTTCCCCATTTTTTGATTGGATTATTTGGTTTCTTGGCATTTAATTTCTTGAGTTCTTTGTAAATTTTGGATATTAGCCCTCTGTCAGATGTGGGGTTGGTGAAGATTTTTTTCCCATTCTGTATGCTGCCATTTTGTTCGAATGACAGGTCTTTTGCCTTAGAGAAGTTTTCCAGTTTCATGAGGTCCCATTTATTGATTGTTGGTCTTAAATCCAGAGCTGTTGGTGTTCTGTTCAGGAAGTTGTCACCTGTGCCAATGAGTTTGAGGGTTTTTCCCACTCTCTCTTCTATTAGATTTAGCGTGTCTGGGCTTATGTTAAGGTCTTTGATCCACTTGGACTTAAGTTTTTTATAAAGTGATAAGCATGGGTCTAATTTCATTCTTTTACATGGGGACAACCAGTTGGACCAGCAGCATTTGTTGAAGATACTGTCCTTTTTCCATTGTATGGTTTTGTCTTCTTTCTCAAAACTTAAGTGACCATAGGTGTGTGGGATCATTTCTGGGTCTTCAATTCGATTCCATTAACCCACTGGTCTGTTTTAATACCAGTACCATGCTAATTTTATTACTAATGCTCTGTAGTACAGCTTGAAATCTTGGATGGTGATACCTCCAGATGGTTTTTTATTGTACAGGATTGATTTAGCTCTTCTGGTTTTTCTTGTTATTCCATATGTAGTTGAGAATGCTTTTTCTATAAAGAATTGTGTTGGTATTTTGATAGGAATTGCATTGAATCTGTATATTGCTTTGGTGGATGACCATTTTTATTATGTTGATCATACCTATCCATGAGCATGGGAGATCTTTCCATCTTCTGATGGCCTCTTCAATTTCTTTCTTTTTTTTAATAATTTATTTTTTTATTTCTTCAAGTTACATCTCAATCACAATCCCCTCCCTACTCTCCCCTTCAGTCCCACCCTTCCACCCTCTTCCCCCTCAACCCCCCCATCCTCTTCCCTTCTTTTTTTTTTTTTAGTTTTAGGTATTTCTTTCCCCCCCCAACAGCTCTCCCTTTCAGTCCAAAAAATGGTTCTTTTTCTTATAACTATAAATACAATACAAAACAACAGAAATAAATAGGCCACAATTATAAGAGTTATATGGCTTAGCATACATTCCCAATGTCCAGTCCATATGTATTTGGCACCTGACTTTAACATTCTACTATCTAACCATCTCCATGAGTTTAAAGTTCTATATCTAACTCAGCTTTCATACTAACTTGCCTCACAATTTTAAAAATATCTTCTTAGATCCAGAACACCATCTTGATTCCTAAACAACTCAAAATTTAACTATGAGACTCTAGCTATCTATTCTTCAACCACCTCAGAGACCTGAGAGGGATAAATACATCTGATTATATAGGAAGTGCAGGCCCTGCAGCTTTCAAAACTAAGAAATGACATACCAGTGGCTACCTGGACAGTTCCCATTTTCTCTCCATATATTACAGCATAAATCTTCAGCCATTTGGCCCAATTTGTCTGACAGACAATGATTGTAGAGCAGGAATTATGAAGGACTTACCTACCCTGTCATGGCAGAGCTAGGCTGTCGACTTATCTGCTTCCAAGTTTTGTCCTTTTTGGACAGAAGTCTCTCTACAGTTGAAGCAAGGGGTTTTTCTTGCCAAGAGAAAGGCTTACCACCAATTCAATCATCTCCCACTGGAGATTCTTCGATGCTCATCTTCTACTTGGAGTAGAATAGGGGGTGCTGTCAGGAGCTGACATGTCTCGAAATCAAAAAATCTTAAGTAAAAAAAAAGGTAATTGTCCCAGAGTTAGGATTAGGGCAGGGCTCTGTTCTTATCTTTCCAGGAGATTTAAAGCATCCATTCAAGGAATCCAGGGACAACTGAACAATGGAAACCTCAGCAGAAAACAGATCAGACACCAAAGAAGACAAGTGGCCCAGATGATCCTTGCAGACTTCTTCAATAGCAGTTTTCTCAAAAGTCTACAACCACAACAACTCAAAATCGCTAAGATAGTTCAGCTCCACAGACTACTCCAGCCAGATCTTCAGGAAAGCTCTGAAGATCAGCTTCTGTCTATGAACTTCTTAGGACATCTAAATAGCTGAGCACAAAAGGACGGAACATCAAATGATTCTATTAACATTTTTAACCATTTTTCCATTCTTAGTTGGGCCCCAAACAGGTTTACTACGTCCCAAATCAGCAGGAAGTCATTTTAAGAGAACAACGTCCCATCCCCAGAAGGTGGGGAGGGTGTTCTCCCCCTTTGGTTATTTGATAGATAATAGAAAATTTTGTTATTTAGGGTAAAAGACTACAAGCTGTTAAATGGTCTTGTTAAATGGGTTTTGGAGGTTAGACCCAGGGACTTCTCTCTTTTGCTTTTCTGTATCCTCCTTTCTCTCCTATATAGGAGTGAACAGACTTGAGAAAAATGGGACATAGACATAGTATAGGAAAGATCAAGAAAAAAGGACAGATCATTGAATATAGCCTTATACCTTTGTATACTGATACAAAATTAATATTATATTTGGCTAAATTGGTATTGATCGTTGTATATTAATGCAAAATTAAGATTTTATAGGGCTACATCGGTATTGATCTTTGTATATTGATACAAAATTAAGATTATATTTGGCCACAATGGTATTGACCCTTGTATATTAATGTAAAATTAAGATTGTATTGGGCTACATTGATATTGATCTTTGTATATTGATACAAAATTAAGATTATATTTGGCCACATTGGTATTGATTTTTGTTTATAGATACAAAATTAAGGGTAACGTTTCTTAAAGGTATTGTTCGTAGTAATACTTAAAAATTAAATGTCAAGTTTTGACCTCTCGCTACCAACCGACATAAACTGTTTAGGATAATTAAGAAATGGAAACTAATAGTCATGAAAATGTGTCAATTTGTTAGTTACTATTACAGTCTATCACAGTTATTTTCTAAGCTACTCAGAAATCAAGTTGCTAAGAGACAAGCAATATTTGCTTATCTAAATATAAGAGATAGATAGGGCATCTTCAAAAACCTCAAGAGATCTGCAGAATATGGCATTCAAATATATTTTCTTAACTTAAGATTTTTTTGATATCAAGACATGTCAGCTCCTGACAGCACCCCCTATTCTACTCCAAGTAGAAGATGAGCATCGAAGAATCTCCAGTGGGAGATGATTGAATTGGTGGTAAGCCGTTCTCTTGGCAAGAAAAACCCCTTGCTTCAACTGTAGACAGACTTCTGTCCAAAAAGGACAAAATTTGGAAGCAGATAAGTTGACAGCCTAGCTCTGCCAAGACAGGGTAGGTAAGTCCTTCATAATTCCTGCTCTACAACCAATGTCTGTCAGAGAAAAGGGGCCAAATGGCTGAAGATTAATGCTGTAATGTATGGAGAGAAAATGGGAACTGTCCAGGCAGCCACTGGTATGTCATTTTTTAGTTTTGGAAGCTGCAGGCCCTGCACTTCCTATATAATCAGATATATTTATCCCTCTCAGGTCTCTGAGGTGGTTGCAGAATATATACCTAGAGTCTCATAGTTAAATTTTGAGTTGTTTAGGAATCAAGATGGTATTCTGGATCTAAGAAGATATTTTTAAAATTATGAGGCAAGTTAGTATGGAAGCTGAGTTAGATATAGAACTTTAAACTCATGGATATGGTTAGATAGTAGAATGTTAAAGTCAGGTGCCAAATACATATGGACTGGACATTGGGAATGTATTCTAAGCCATATAACTCTTATAATTGTGGCCTATTTATCTCTGTTGTTTTGTATTGTATTTATAGTTATAAGAAAAAGAACCATTTTTTAGACTGAAAGGGAGAGCTGTTGGGGGGAAAAAAGAAATACCTTAAACTAAAAAAAAAAAAAAAGAAGGGAAGAGGATGGGGGGATTGAGAGGGAGGAGGGTGGAAGGGTGGGACTGGAGGGGGGAGTAGGGAGGGGATTGTGATTGAGATGTAACTTGAAGAAATAAAAAATAAATTATTAAAAAAAAAGAAAAAGAAAACATCTTTGAATGCCATATTGTGCAGATCTCTTGAGGTTTTTAAAGATGCCCTATCTATCTCTTATATTTAGATAAGCAAATATTGCTTGTCTCTTAGCAACTTGATTTCTGGGTAGCTTAGAAAATAACTGTGATAGGCTGTCATAGTAACTAACAAAATGACACGTTTTCATGACTATTAGTTTCCGTTTCTTAATTATCCTAAACAGTTTATGTCGGTTGGTAGCAAGAGGTCAAAACTTAACATTTCATTTTTAACTATTTCTATGAACAATACCTTTAAGAAGTGTTACCCTTAATTTTGTATCAATATACAAAGATCAATACCAATGTGGCCAAATATAATCTTAATTTTGTATGAATATACAAAGATCAATACCGATGTAGCCCAATACAATCTTAATTTTACATCAATATACAAGGGTCAATACCATTGTGGCCAAATATAATCTTAATTTTGTATCAATATACAAAGAACAATACTGATGTGGCCCAATACAATCTTAATTTTGCATTAATATACAATGATCAATACCAATTTAGCCAAATATAATATTAATTTTGTATCAGTATACAAAGGTATAAGGCCATATTCAATAATCTGTCCTTTTTTCTTGATCTTTCCTATACTATGTCTATGTCCCATTTTTCTCAAGTCTGTTCAATCCTACATAGGAGAGAAAGAAGGATACAGAAAAGAAATAGAGAGAAGTCCCTGGGTCTAACCTCCAAAACCCTTTTAACAAGACCATTTAACAGCTTGTAGTCTTTTACCCTAAATAACAAAATTTTCTATTATCTGTCAAATAACCAAAGGGGGGGGAAACACCCTCCCCACCTTCTGGGGATGGGACGTTATTCTCTTAAAATGACTTCCTGCTGATTTGGGACGTAGTAAACCTGTTTGGGGCCCAACTAAGAATGGAAAAATGGTTAAAAATGTTAATAGAATCATTTGATGTTCAGTCCTTTTGTGCTCAGCTATTTAGATGTCCTAAGAAGTTCATAGACAGAAGCTGATCTTCAGAGCTTTCCTGAAGATCTGGCTGGAGTAGTCTGTGGAGCTGAACGATCTTAGCGATTTTGAGTTGTTGTGGTTGTAGACTTTTGAGAAAACTGCTATTGAAGAAGTCTGCAAGGCAGATCATCTGGGCCAGTCGTCTTCTTTGGTGTCTGATCTGTATTCTGCTGAGGTTTTCATTGTCCAGTTGTCCCTGGATTCCTTGAACGGATGCTTTAAATCTGCTGGAAAAATAAGAACAGAGCCCTGCCCTAATCCTAACTCTGGGACAATTACCTTTTTTTTTCTTGGGGGGTGGGGGCAGGTAATATTTTTCCTGGAGCAAATTTGGTTTTTTGACAATATATAAAGTATTACCTTTCAATCTGTATTAAAGAAGAAATTATTTTGATATTTTGGAACTAAACAAACCTTTAGTGTATATATTTTGAGATCTCAAAGGACAATTTGTTTGAATTGCAGCCTGCCTTTTGTAAGTAGCTTTTAAACTTAAATCTTTCCAAATCCTATGTGCCTGTCTCTGCATTCTAAGTTTTGGGATCAAAGACATGTGGTTCCCACTGATGGGATTAAAGATGTGCTCCTCCACACCTGGATCAAAGTTTTTCTTTGTTTAGAGCTTGTTTTGTATCAGGCTGACCTTGAGCTCTGAGATCTGCCTGTTTCTGTCTCTAGTGTGTTGGGTTTAAGGGTGTATTCTTCCCCAATGATGGGACTAAGGGTGTGCACCATCACCACTCTGTTTCTTGTAACTCTAGAATTTATAAGACAACTAACTCTATAGTGATCCTCCTGTCTGTACTGGAGGTAAAGGCATTGGCTAACACCATGCATTATTTTACCTTAGCTCTAAGTTTTTTCAACTCTTGGAGGTGTGTAAAACCAGGTTGAACAGCTGTCACCTTTAATTTATTTACAGTGTTTTAAACCTGTTACCTGCTTTTTACTGCCAAACCATGGAAATAGCCTATACCTCTACAAAACAAAACAAACAAAAAAAAAAACTATTAAGCTGCTATCAAGTTTAATCAAGTGTAATCTCTGTAGTCACCTGCAGTCTAACATTCTAATCTGAAATTAAGGCCATTTTCCTTTCATGCCAGTAAGGCAATTATACCTTTGGTAAATTATAGTTTGAAAATTTTATATTGTATTTTTATTATATTTTTAAGCTTATTAACTCTTTTCTTAAATAAGTATTATTTACTTCTAGAATATAGTTTGCTCCCTTCTCCCCTCTTGGACCCTCCCTTCTTCTCTCCTTCCCTCCCTCTCTCCTTCCCTCCCTCCCTCCCTCCTTGTTCCTCTACTTGGTACTCTCCTTCTCCTCAGATGAGGTGGGTCCTCACATATCATACTCCCTCAGATCTTGCGTCATGTGAGGCCCAAGAGCTTCCACTTGTACTGGAGCTTGATAAGGCACATCATCTAGGGTGTGGGGTTCCACTAACCTGCAGCCAATTCCATGACTCACTGGTGGGTAGAATTTTTCCAAGGATAGATATGCTAGGTTCCTATCTATTTGGGTGTGTGGCTTGTAGGATAGTTATCCTCTGATATATGGTTAATATCCATTTAGAAGGGAATACATATCATGTTTATATTTCTGGGCCTGCGTCAGCTCACTTAGGATGAGCTTTTTCTAGTTCCATCCACTTGGTTTCGAATTGCATGATTTCCTCATTTCTGATAGCTGTGTAGTATTCCATTGTGTAAATATACCACAGTTTTTGTTTTTTTTTTTTTTTTATCCATTCTTCAGATGAAGGACATCTGGGTTGTTTCCAGTTTCTGGTTATTACAAATAAGGCTGTTATGAACATTGTTGTGGCAATGTCCTTGTGGTTTCATTTCGAATCTTTTGGATATATGCCCAAGAGGGGTATGGCTGGGTCTTGAGGTAGATTTATTCCCAATTTTCTAAGATATCTCCAGATTGATTTCCAAAGTTGTTGCACAAGTTTGCAGTCCCACCAGCAATGGGAGAGAAGAAAAAGATTAAAAAAAAAAAGTTTATGTCTATGATCCTTTTGGTGTGTTGGTTGTTGTACAGATATCCTGTACGATATAGCTAAAATCCTACTATAAGTGAATAGATGCCATGTGCATCTTTCTGAGACTGGGTTAGCTCACTCAGGATGAGCTCCTCTAGATCCATCCATTTGGTTGCAAATTGCATGATTTCCTTGTCTCTGATAGCTGAGTAATATTCCATTGTATAGATGTACCACAGTTTTTTAATCCATTCTTCAGTTGAGGGACATCTGGGTTGTTTCCAATTTCTAGCTATTACAAATAAGGCTGCTATGAACATAGAAGAGGAGACTTCCCTATGTCTCCGTGAGAGGTCCTTTGGGTGTATACCCAGAAGTGGTATGGCTGGGTCCTGAGGCAAGGTTATTCCTAGATTTCTAAGATATCACCAGACAGACCTCCATAGTGGTTGCACAAGCCTGCACTCCCACCGGCAATGGAGTAGGGTTCCCCTTTCTCAACACCCTCGCCAGCATGCGCTATCATTTGAGCTCTTTATCTTAGTCATTCTAACAGGTGTTAGGTGGAATCTCAGGGTCGTCTTGAGTTGCATTTCTCTGATGATTAAGGATGTTGAACATTTCTTCAGGTGTCTCTCACCCCTTAGGGATGCCTCCTTTGTGAATTCTCTATTTAGCTCCATCTCCCATTTTTTGATTGGATTATTTGGTTTCTTGGCTTTTAGTTTCTTGAGTTCTTTGTAGATTTTAGATAATAGCCCTCTATCAGATGTGGGGTTGGTGAAGATTTTCTCCCAGTCTGTCGGTTGCCGTTTTGTTGGAATGACAGTGTCCTTTGCCTTAAAGAAGTTTTTCAGTTTCATGAGGTCCCATTTATTGATTGTTGATCTCAGGTCCTGAGCTGTTGGTGTTTTGTTCAGGAAGTTGTCACCTGTGCCAATGAGTTCAAGGGTTTATCCTACTTTTTTTACTGGTATATTTAGTGTGGCCGGCTTTATGTTAAGGTCTTTGATCCACTTGGATTTAAGTTTGGTACAAGGTGATAGGTATGGGTCTAATTTCATTCTTTTGCAAGTGGACATCCAGTTTGACCAGCACCATTTGTTAAAGATGCTGTCCTTCTTCCATTGTGTGGTTTTGGCTTCTTTGTCAGAGATTAGTTGGCCATAGGTGTGTGGGTCCATGTTTGGGTCTTCAATTCGATTCCATTGATCCACTGGTCTGTTTCTATACCAGTACCATGCTGTTTTTATTACTGTTGCTCTGTAGTACAGCTTGAAATCTGGGATGGTGATACCTCCAGATGTTTTTTCATTGTACAGGATTTATTTAGCTATTCTGGGCTTTTTGTTGTTCTAAATGAAGTTGAGAATAGCTTTTTCCAGGTCTACGAAGAATTGTGTTGGTATTTTGATAGGAATTGCATTAAATCTATATATTGCTTTTGGTAGGATAGCCATTTTTATTATGTTGATCTTACCTATCCATGAGCATGGGAGATCTTTCCATCTT
>CAJQZJ010000199.1:671513-692636 GCA_907164525.1 Lophiomys imhausi
TTGGGGAATTGAGTCCATTGATGTTGAGAGATATTAATGACCAGTGACTGTTACTTCCTGCCATCTTGATATTGGTGGAAATAGTTTGTGAGTGAGCTTCTTTTCTTTTGGTTTTGCTACAGGCATGCTATTTGCTTCCTGTGCTTTCTTGTGTGTAGTTAACCTCTTTGGGTTGAAATTTTCCTTCCAACATCTTCTGTAGAGCTGGATTTGTGTATAGATATTGTTTGATTTAACTTTGTCATGGAATATCTTGTTTTCTCCATCTATGTTGATTGACAATTTTGCAGGGAATAGTAGTCTGGCCTGGCATTTGTGGTTTTTTATGGTCTGCAAGACATCTGTCCAGGCTCTTCTGGCTTTTAGAGTCTCTGAAGAAAAGTCAGCTGTGATTCTGATAGGTTGGCCATTATATGTTATTTGACCCTTTTCCCTAGCAGCTTTTAAAATTTTTCTTTGTTCTGTACATGTAGTGTTTTGATTATTATGTCTCGGGAAGATTTTCTTTTCTGGTCTAATCTATTTGGGGTTCTGTAAGCTTCTTGTACAGTTATAGGCATCTCTTTTTTTAGATTTTGGAAATTCTCTTCAATGATTTTGTTGAAGATATTTTCTGGTCCATGGCGGTGGGACTCTTCTCTTTCTTCTATTCTTATTATTCTGAGATTTCGTCTTTTCATTGTGTCCTTGATTTCCTGAAGGTTTTGTGTCAGGACTTTTTTAGATTTGACCTTTTTTTTCTTTGACAGATGTATCAATTTCTTCAATTTTATCCTCTGAGCCTGAAATTCTTTCTTCCATCTCTTGTATTCTGTTGGTGATGCTAGTGTCTGCAGTTCCGATTCTTTTCTTAAGGTTTTCCAGTTCTATGGATGTCTCGGATTGGATTTTCTTCATTGCTTCAACTTCCCTTTTCAGGTCTTCCATTCCTTTAAGTGCTTTATTTTTTTCCATCACCTCCTTTGCAGTACTTTGTTGTTCCTCGCTGAGGTATTTGATTTCCTCCCTTAGGCCTTCTATTATTAATATAAGCATAGGATTAAGGTCATTTTCCTTTGCTTCAATTGTGTTCAGCTGTCCAGAGTTGTCTGTAGCATTATTGCTAGGATCTGGAGACATCCTATTGTTTTGTTTTTTTTTTTTTTTTTTTTTTACCATGTTCTTGCGCTGACCTTTTTTCATCCTATGGACCCAGGTGTTATCTGTTTGTTTCTTTTGTTACCTGACCCTGGTGCTCAGGAAAACTCCCTGCCCTGGGCGTTGGCTGATCCTGAGTTCCTGGTATTTTTCTCCAGATGTCGGGCAGGTTCCTCTAATAGACTGACTGGCTCTTGGAGAGGAGGGTGGCTGCAGCTCTCCTCAACTGCTTGTGACCCAGTTGGACCAATATAGAGGGGATTGGAATGGGGAGAGGGCTAGCCTCTGAGAACCTCGGAGCTGACAGGTCTCCTCAGAAAGGCAAGTAGAGCTGTGGTTGGGTCTGTGTTCTCCTCTCACTGACCCAGTCGTTCTGGCTCCCCCGCTAGTCTGACTATGCAGGCAGGTAGCTCCACCCACAACAGATGCTGGCCTCAGTGCACCTGTTGCTGACTGCCTCAGATGCTTGGGTGCTAGGGTGAGTGACCCACCCACCCCAGTATTTGTGTAGAACACACTGTCGCGGGCTCTGTTTGCAGGCATTCTTGGCTCCTAATTGCTTTGCTGTGACTGGGTTGTGTCTCTGCCTCTCCGCTACAGTGCACACTGTGCCGCCATGTTGGAAACTCCGGAAAAAATAATCTCACTTACCTCTCTTTGCTCTTGTGGTGCGGCTGTTTTTCCCTCTTGGGTGTACAGGTCCGAGTGCAGGCTGGATATCAGACAGGCGGGGCCGCTGGTCTGTGGCTGGAGCCATGGGCTGGATCCACTCCTGGGCTAGATCTCTAGCCAGAGCTCCTCTCCAGCCCGGTGACTGGGCTGGCTGATCTTAGGGTGGTGTTCCCGGGAACTGCATGGGCTGTTTTACCTGGTGACTGGTCTCAATGTTCGCTGTGGGAATTCAGACACCGTCTGTGTTTCACTGTAGGCTAGGGGACCTCACATTCACACCACAGTGACTAATCTCATTCACCTACTACTCAGATGCACTGCTCTATGGTTGGCGCCATCTTAATACTCAATTTCTTTCTTCAAGGACTGGAAGTTCTTTACATACAGGTCTTTCACTTGCTTGGTTAGAGTTATGCCCAGGTATTTCATATTGTTTGTGGCTATTGTGAAGGATGTTGTTTCCCTGATGTCTTTCTCAGCCCATTTTTTTTGTTGTATAAAGAAGGGCTTCTGATTTTTTGAATTAATTTTTTATCTAGCCACCTTGCTGAAGGTGTTTCTCAACTGTAAGTATTCTCTGGTGGAATTTTGGGGGTCACTTATGTATACTATCCTATTGTATGCAGATAGGGATAATTTGACTTCTTCATTTCCAATTTGTATCCCCTTGATCTCCTTTAGCTCTCTTAGTGCTTTAGCAAGAACTTCAAGTACTATGTTGAAGAGATATGGACAAAGTGCACATCCTTGTTTTGTCCCTGGGTTTAGGGGAAATGCTTCAAGTTTCTCTCCATTTAATTTGATGTTGGCTACTGGATTGCTGTATATTGCCTTTATTATTTCTAGGTATGGTCCTTGTATGCCCATTCTCTCCAGGACTTTTAGCATGAAGGGGTGTTGTATTTTGTCAAATGCTGTTTCAGCATCTAGCGAGATGATCATGTGTCTTTTTTCTTTCAATTTGTTTATATGATGAATTACGTTGATGGATTTTCATATGTTGAACCATTCCTGTATTCCTGGGATGAAGCCTACTTGATCATGGTTTATGATACTTTTGATGTTTTCTTGGATTCGGTTTGCCAGTATTTTAAAGTATTTTTGCATCTATGTTCATGGGGGAGATTGGTCTGAAGTTCTCTTTCTTTATTGGGTCTTTGTGTGGTGTAGGAATCAGGGTGACTCTGGCCTCATAGAATGAGTTTGGCAGTGTTCTTTCTGATTCTATTTTGTGGAAGAGTTTGAAGAGTATTGGTATTAGCTCTTCTTTGAAGGTCTTGTAGATTTCTTTGCTGAAACCATCTGGCCCTGGGCTTTTATTTGTTTGGGAAATTTTTAATGACTGTTTCTATTTCCTTAAGGGTTATAGGGGTGTTTAATATGTTAATCTGATCTTAGTTTAGCTTCTGAAGGAGGAATATCAAGAAAATTGTCCATTTCACTTAGGTTTTCAAATTTGTTGGAGTATAGATTTTTAAAGTAGGACCTAAATATTCTCTGGATTTCCTCAATATCTGCTGTTGTTTCTCCCTTTTCATTTCTGATTTTGTTGATTTCCGTTTTTTCCCTCGGCCTTTTAGTTAATTTGGCTAAGGGTTTGTCTATTTTGTTGATTTTCTCAAAGAGCCAACTCTTGATTTCATTGATTGTATGTATCGTTCTTTTTGTTTCTAAGTTGTTGCTTTCAGCCCTAAGTTTTGTGATTTCCTGCCTTCTCCTCCTCTTGGGAGTGTTTGCTTCTTTTTTTTTTTTTCAAATTCATCCAGTTTAGCTGTTAATTCACTAATATGAGCTGTCACTATTTTCTTTTTGAAGGTGCTTAATGCTATGAACTTTCCTCAAAGCACAGCTTTCATTGTGTCCTATAGGTTTGGATATGTAATGCCTTCATTTGTGTTGGATTTTAAGAAGTCTTTGATTTCCTTCTTAGTTTCTTCCCTGACCCAGTAGTCATCCAGTAAAGAGTTGTTCAATTTCCATGTGTGTGTAGGCTTTCTGTTGATTCTGTTGTTTTGGAGGGGTTATCTCAATTTTCTTGTATCTGTTAAGACTTGCTTTGTGTCTGACTATATGGTCAATTTTGGAGAAGGTTCCATGCAGTGGTGCGAAGAAGGTGTATTCTTTTGTGTTTGGGTGAAACATTCTGTAGATATCTGTTAGGTCCATTTGGTTCAAGGGCTCTGTTAGACTCATTATTTCTCTTTTTGGCTTCTTTCTTGATGACTTGTCCATTGTTGTGAGTGGAGTGTTGAAGTCTCCCACTACTAATGTGTGGGGATCGATGTGTGATTTAAGCTTTAGAAGAGTTTCTTTTACAAATGTAAAATACAAATGTCTTTGTATTTGGGGCATAGATATTCAATATTGAGATGTCTTCTTGATGAATATTTTCTTTAATGAGTACATAATGTCCTTCTCTATCTTTTTTGATTAACTTCACTTGGAAGTCTATTTTGTTTGATATTAAGATGGCTACTATAGCTTGCTTTCTGGGTCCATTTGCTTGGAAAACCTTCTCACAGCCCTTTACTCTGAGGTAGCATCTATCTTTGTTAGTGAGATGTGTTTCTTGTATGAAGGGTCTTGTTTATGGATCCAATCTGTAAGCCTGTGTCTTTTTATTGGGAAGTTGAGTTCATTGATGTTGATGGATATTAATGACAAAAGGTTGTTATTTCCTATTATTTTGGTCTGTGTTTCTTTTGGTTTAGTTGCAGTGGAGTTCTTTGTTTCCTCTGTTTTCTTGGGTTTATTTATCTTCTCTGGGTGGAATTTTCTTTCTAGGATCTTCTGTAGGTCTGGGTTTGTGGGTTTAAATTTGATTTTGCCATGGTATATCTTGCTTTCTCCATCTATGTTGATAGAGAGTTTTGTTGGGTATAGTAGTTTGGGTGGTCACCTATGTTCTCTCAGGGCTTGTAGGACGTCTGCCTGGACCCTTCTGGCTTTTAAAGTTTCTGAGGAGAAATTGAGTGTAATTCTGATGGGTCTGCCATTGTATGTTACTTGACCTCTTTCTCTTACAGCTTTTAATATTATTTCTTTGTTCTGTACATTTGAAGTTTCAATTATTATGTGGTGAGAGGAGTTTCTTTTCTTATCTAATCTGTTTGGTGTTATGTAAGCCTCTTGGAATTTTATTGGCATCTCTCTCTTTAGGTTTGGGGAGTTTTCTTCTATGATTTTGTTGAAGATGTTTCCTGGGCCTTGGAGATGGGAATCTTCACTTTCCTCTATGTCTATAATTCTTAGCTCCCATCTTTTCATTGAGTCTTTGAATTCTTGGATGTTATGGGTGAGAACATTTTTAGATTTCTCATTTTCTTTGGTTGTTGTACTGATTTCTTCCATTGAATTTTCCACATCTGAGATCCTGTCTTCTATCTCTTGTATCCTACTTTTGATACTCATGTCTGTAGTTCCTGTTCTCTTCCCTTGATTCTCCACTTCCACTCTTATCTCTGTCTGTGTTTTCTTTATTGCTTCTACTTCCAATTTCAAGTCTTGAATCATTTCATTCATTTTATACGTTTCCTGCTCCAATTTGGTTGTTGCCTTGACTCTTTCCTGTTCAAGTTGAGCCACTTTGGCTTGGAGATCTCTAATGGTATTTCTGTTGCTTTTGCTTGTAAAATTGTGGAATCTTTGAATTCCTTCAGAGATTTAAATTCTTGAATGGACTCTATCACTTTTGAGAATATAGATTTTTCATCGTTTCCATGTGTTTCAGCTGTGGTGGAGTGGTCAGAGCTTGCTGTACTAGCATAGCTGCATTTTGTTGGAGTCATATTTCCCTGCCTTTGGTTGGATCTGTTCTTTCGCTGACTTTTAGCCAACTGGTTGTTTTTAGCTGTTTGTTCCTGGTGCCTTCTGGGCTTGGTGCCAAGAGGGGTGCTTTGGTATAGAAGTTGTATAGCTTGGTGATCTGTAGCTTTTCACAGGCTGGAGGAGGCCTTTTGTGGAGGTTTGTTCTCAGTGTGTCTACCAGAGCTCACTCCTTCCTGTTTTGTCCTAATTGGGGACTCAGGTGAGGGGTTGTGGTGAGATGTGTTCCTGTAGGTTCCTGGGATCCAACTGGTCTTTGTACAGATGATGGTGCAGGTTGTCAGGCCACAGACTGTTGGCTGGGGCTGTAGCTCCCCTGTAGCTTACTTGTCAGACTGTGTTAGTGGTCCACCCAAGCTGCTCTCAGGGGGTTCTCAGGATCAATGTGCATCTAATAGTCAGAAGCACTGTGAGCTGGTACAGCCCACTCCCAGGCAATGAGGAATTGGCCAGGATTGTTTCATTGCTCCCGAGTCAGAGTTCTCTGTGTTGCAGTCTGGGTATTCAGCATGTAGCAGCTCTGCTTGTATGGCTCCTGGGTGTCCAGGTACAGATGCTGTGGACTCTGGAGGTCCTACGTTTGGGGGTTGAGTCTGCCAGCTAGAGTCCTGAAAGGATTTGACAGAGAGAGAGAGTACAGTTTCCCAGTGGGAGGCATTCAGTCTTTGTATCTGGTGATTCTGATCCTTCAGCGTCTATATTTTTAGTACTAACTTCTTTGTTGTCCCTGCTGGGCTGGTCTAGATGGGCTTGTGCCTGTCTAGATGGTCCCCAGGGCACCTCTGTGCCTCTCAGCCTTAAGCACTAAGTCCTTTAGTCTGAGTAACTCAGTTTTGGACCCAGGCAAAGACCTCACTGCTCCAGGGGTGGAACAGTGCTGAAGATCTGGTTTCCTGCCAGAAGAGCCAGTACTAGCAAAGGAGTCTGATATTAACCCCACAACCTGCCCAGGGCTTGGACCCTGTGGCGATCCAAGGCACCATCCAACCTGGCTGCCCACCTTTCTGCTGGCTCTGACCTCACCACTCCTGTGTCTGTCTGGGGCTGTCCTTGGATCCTGGCAATTGGAGTCACTGTCTTCCAAGTCCCACTGCAGTGGCACTGCAGCATAACCCACTGCTGTAAATGTATCCTGTCTAGCTTCAGTGTTCTTCCCAGTGACTGCAAATCCAATAGAGGGGCCTGTATGTCCAACACCCCTCTGGGGAAGCCCAAATATGTTTCTGTTTGCTAAAACACCACTGGACTGTGAACCTCCTGCTGCCCTGCAGCTCAGAACATGCTGTGGCCCATGGCCACAATGGTTCTTCTGACAATATATCCTATTCTCATGGTTCCACTAATCTTCCTCTTGGTGTCAGAATGCCTGTGTGGAATCTGGGAGCCCAGGATGCTGGTGAGTAACCCTGTATGGGGTTCTGAGTTGTTTGCTGGGTATTTGAGTTGCTCTTACCCCCTCTCCTGGTGATGATTCCCAGATTCAGTGGCTTCTGTGGTTTTTGCTGGTCTGTTTTTCTGAGTCTCCAAGATAGGAGAGGAGAGTCTTGCCCAGGAACTTTTAATGGTCCGTTGGTCGCTGGGTAAAACCCAGCGGGTTCACGCCACTCAGATTATTGCTCAGTGTCTTATAACTCTGTGGTGTTATAGCTGTTTTCCCCACATTCAAAATGCATCCATGCAGGCTGCTACCATCTTGGATCCCTCTTTTTTTTTGGGGGGGGGTTCAAGATAAGGTTTCTCTGTGTAGCCCTTGCTGTTCTAGACTCACTTTGTAGACCAGGCTGGCTTCAAACTCACAAAGATCCACCTGCCTCTGCCTCCCAAATGCTTGGATTAAAGGTGTGAGCCACCATAAAATGTTTATTTATTACTTCAAATCACATCTCCATCACAGTCCCCTCCCAGGACTCCTCCCAGCCCCACCCTCCTACCCTCTCCCCCATCTCCCAGAACTCATAATTCTTTTTTTAATAATTAGCCTCAATTATGGAAATTATAAGGTATAACACATATTCCCAATGTCCAATCCATACATATTTGGTAATTGATATTAATATTCTATTATTCATCTATCTCCATGAATTTAAAGTACTATACCTAACTCATTTTCCATCCTAACTTGTATTACCAACTTAAAACCATCTTCTTAGATCTAGAACATCGTTTTAATTCTAAACAACCTAAAATTTAACTGTGAGACTATAACTATCTTGTCTTCAACCACATCAAAGACCTGAGAAGGATAAATATATCTTATTATACAGGAAGTATAGAGCCAGCAGCTTCCAAAACTAAGAAATGACAGACAACTGGCTGCCTGGACAGTCCCCAATTTCTCTCCATACATGAGAGCATCTATCTTCAGTCTCTTGGCCCAGTATCTCTGACAGACATTAATTGTAAAGCAGGTACTATGAAGGACTTGCTTACCCTGTCTTAGCATAGCTAGGCTGTTGACTTACCTGCTTCCAAGTTTTGTCCTTTTCAGACAGCATTCTGTCTACAGTTGAAGCAAGGGATTTATCTTGTCTTGTGACAGGCTTGCCACTAATGCAACCATCTCAAAATGGAGATTCTTCCATGTCCATCCTCTACTTGGAGTAGAATAGATGAAAACACTTCTAATGACACTTGAAGAAATGATCAACATCCTTAGTAATCAGAGAAGTGAAACTCAAGACGACTCTGAGATTCCATCTCACACACACCAAAATGGCTAAGATCAAAAACTTAAGTGACAGCACATGCTGGCAAGGATATGGAGAAAGGGGAACCCTCCTCCATTGATGGTGGGCTTGCAAACTTGCAGAACCACTATGGAAATAGGTCTGGCAATATGTTAGAAAATTGTAATAGTACTACCTCAAGACCCAGTCATACCATTCCTGGTCATATATCCAAAAGATTCTTCACTAAACCACAAGGATATCAGCTCAACTATGTTCATAACAGCTTTATTTGTAATAGCTAGAAACTGCAAACAACCCAGATGCCCTTCAACCAAGGAATGATAAAAAAAAAATCTGTGGAATATTTATACAATGGAATACTATTCAGCTATCAGAAACAAGGAAATAAATGCAATTTGCAACCAAATGGATGGAACTAGAAAAGTTCATCCTGAGTGAGCTTACCCAGACTCAGAAAGATACTCATGGCATGTATTCACTTGTAACTGGTAGCCATATAGTACAAGATAACTATCCTACAATCCACAGACCCAAAGGTACAGGAATCTAGCATAACTATCATAAGAGAAATTCAACCCAGCCGCAGATCAAAACAGATGCTGAGTCACACTGTCAAAAATTAGGTGGAGCTCTGGAAGCCCTACAAGAGAGGGAAGAGGAATAGAGAAACAAGGAAGGGTCAAGATCAACACATGAAGATCAACAGAAGCAACCAACCTAGGGCCCTAGAGGCTTTCATAGACTGAAACACTAAAAAAGAAGAAAAGAGGTTAGGCTTGACCTAGACCTCCCTATATAAATATAGAGCAACTTGGTCCTCATACAGATCCCTCATAACAAGTAGGGGTGGGACAGTCGCCATCATGGACTTTGATACCTCTCAGTGGGACACTTTACCCTAGTGAAGCAGCCATATCAGGCTCCAGATCAAGAGGATACTCTTAGCCCTCATGTGACTGTTGAACTGAGGGGGGCTGATATGTGGGAGTCCACTATACCAGAGAAGTAGAATAGGTGGGAGAGGGGGTAAAGGGTGGGAGGGCAGGGCCGAGGGGAGGGGGGAAGGAAGAGGCTGTTATCAAGATGTAATTTGAATTAATAAATAAATAAATGTTTAACAAAAGAAATAGCACCTCTTTCAATCCCAATCAATCCAGAAGCAATAGTTGTTTTTCTTATGAACTGTAGGTCAACGATTTTCTTCCCTTCACACAACTTGCTAATCTCTCCAGACAGTGAAGAGTCAACATAAACAACTTCTCTATTTCTCCCCAGATTTGTTTTTTTTAGCTCTGGTCAACTTCTATCTAGACCCAATGCTGGTAGAAACACGTCCTAGAGCTTGCTGCTGTTTGTGACTAACATCTGGAAGCATTTGATAAACACTGTCATTTCAGAGTCCCCTTGATCTCAAGAGTTTGAGGTTAATAATTCTCATTCCTTAGCCTTCTCCCTCTGATCCAGATTTCTTTTTCTCAAATGCCAATGGAGGGATTGGAATTTAGTCAGAAAATAAAAAATAAAAACAACTCAAACAAAAATAAAGCCCTGCAAACCTTGGCCTTACTTTCCTTAGGAATTTAGAAATCTCTTGACCAATTCTTCCTTTTCTGAATTAACAATTTCTAGTCAGCAGCTGCTTCCAAAGCTTCAGAGGTAAAAACCCTCCTGACAATAGCTGATGCTTCAGTATGAGCCAAGAAAACTCATACTGGTCCTCCCCCGAGAGTATGCCAGAAGACATGGAGAAGCCTTCGAGAATAAAAGAGAAAAAAAAAAGGTGACTTTTTCTAATCATGCCTAAGTCTCCCTTTTCTGCCAAACAGTTGAGCTGTTATGCTCTACACTAAGTCACGTACGCACTTTGGAAAGGTAATTGGAAAGCGAGTTGAGCCATGACAAATAGGGACAGCTGGCCTAATTGAATCATTTGATCTAAGACAGCTCAACTTGGTTATCCTCCCTGCAGCCCACACTGACATTAGGGAGGGAATCATTAGCCATGAAATCATGTCGCCTTTCCTGACTACAGCGTGTTTGACATGACAGCAATAGCAGCCTGCCTTTCATTAGAGTGCCAGAAGTTCTGCGGTCTGTCAGAGAAACAGAGAACCTTGGAAAACTTTCACATTTGGCCTCAGAAAGTCACATTCCTATGGGGCTCACAGAGCATTTCAAAGAAAGGTAGGGTGTGTGCTGGTAAAGGCAGGTCCCACTCGAGTGCATGAGCATCTTTGACATTCACACCTGTTAGTGAAGTATGGGACCAGCTCTACCTTTGTATGGCTTTTCTCTTTGCTGTGACAACACACCTGACAGATACAACTTAACTAGAAAGAGATTTAGTTTGGGCTCAAAATTGTATAGGCTGTGGTTCATCATGGATGGAAGGCATGGTGGCTAGAGGAACTATCTGTAGTGGCAGGAGCTTGCACTGGGGCTTGTTATATCTTGGCATCTCAAGAAGCAGAGAGTCAGATAGGAAACAGCTGGTGATCATCCTCCAGGCCCATCCTTGTGAGCCTGTATCTGCTGGCTAGCTCCATGTCCAAAGATTTCACAGCTGCCCCCTGCAGTGCCACCAGCTGGGAGCCAAGGGTTCAAACACATGAGCTTGTAGGAGATAGTTCATATTCAAGCCAGGAACAGCTTGAATTTTCTAGTTTGGTTGGTTGATTGTTTGCTTGCTTGTTTGCTTTTTGGTTTGTTTGTTTGTTTGTTTGTTTGTTTGTTTGAAACAGGTCTCATTATGCACCCCAAGTTGCCTTGCATACTCTGTGTAGCACATGCCAACCTGGAACCCAAAGTCTTTCTTACTTAGACTCTCAGGTGCTAGGATTCTGCATTACTATGTGAGGCTTCAGTTCTACCTCCTTAAGCTTCAGTTTGTGATCACTCAGGAAAATGGGGTAATGATAAATATGTAAACTATACAAAACCCTAGTAGGAGTCTCTGTGTATCTCACACATTCCTAACAGCTTCAGGTCTCCCCTGCCCCCCCCCACACACACAAAGGAATGGAGGGATTGTGTTCATTCTTTCATTGGATTTGTCTAAAGAGACATATTTGTGAGAGTGCAAGTGGAATGGCAGGCGACCAGCAGATATGTGAAATAAACCCTGCCTTCTATGCAGCACTAAAAGTTTAAAGGAACATAGTGCACCCTTAACTTAGACCCTCACTTGTGAGTCTCCATCTAAAACATGCTCATGGCAGCACTAATTCAAAGGACACACTTGTGTCTACCAGACTGATGATTGGGTTGAAGATGCAAGGTTTTATGAGTCTGTTGGCCATTCAAGCTCCGATCTTCATGTCTGTGTGGCAAACACTTCACCAACTGAGGCATCTACCTGCCACTGGATTCCCATTCTTGAAAACTTCCCCAAGGTATAAGAGTGGTGGGGTGACTTTAGCTTAAGAATTTGGAATCTAGTCTGGAAAGATGGCTCAGTGGTTAAGAGCACTGGCTGTACTTCCAAAGGACGCAGTTTCAATTCCCAATACCCACAAGGCAGTTTGAAACTGTCTGTAATGGCCAGGCTTGGTGACACATGCCTTTAATCCCAGCACTCGCACTCGGGAGGCAGAGGCAGGTGGATCTCTATGAGTTCAAGGCCAGCCTGGTTTACAGAGTGAGTTCCAGGATAACCAGGGCTACACAAAGAAACCCTGTCTCGAAAAACCAAAAAAAAAAAAAAAGAGAGAGAGAGAGTTTGGAATGTACTCTAGTATGTGCCAGCAGTTTCTTTCCTATCATGGAGTCTCCCCTTCAACATTCATGTCCTGACACAATGAAAGAGTTTTCTTTCTCTACCACCTACTTTCAAATCTTAGCTTTAGTCATTTTTGTCCTTTTAATAAAATTTTTGAGCAATATATTTTGAGTCTGAGTTGTGTGAATAAAACAATAATGAAGAAATAAAATCAACAGGTATCCAACCTTTTGATATTGTGATAAGATGTCATCTTCAAACATATTATGGTTCATTCTTGGTCTCCTGGCATGCATGAAGCCTGTGGAGCACATATTAGACAAATCTAATCATGACTTTTTAAATCTTATGCATGCACAAGTGTAAACACTACATTTTTAATGCAACATGGGCCTGCTTATGTTCAAAAACTAGTATGAATCAGGTCAATTCAATGAAACACATATATTTGAAAAAATAAAAAAATGAACAGTTAAGAAGACTTTCATACACTTGGTTCTCTCACTCTCTACTGTCCTTTTCCACTCAAAATGTGTAGCTAGTACCTAGAATCCTGCAAAGAGACCACCACATAAGTTCACAAAGCTCCTTAGAGTTGACAGGGCATCAAAAACTGCTGGTAGTAGAAATAAAGTTTGAGATTGGCTACAGGCTCATGAATAAGGAAAAAAGAGGAGAGGTAGGTCTTCCGATGGCACTGTCAGCAATAGCAAAAGAGCTAAACTGTCAATGATCATCGCACCTCTCCAAATCACTGTATTATTCTCCATAAATCAAAAGTCAGGCTACAGTATCACAGAGAAATTCGTTCATCAGAATCTCCCAAAAGATGAGCCTGTGAGTCGTGATAAGCACGAACATGTTCAAAGGCATTCCATTATTGCTAATATAACAATACAAATACACTAGTACTTGTTTTTCCACACTTCACCCTCCTTAGTTTGAGCAAGCTGTGGTTACTTGATCTGGGATTATTATGTGAAAATTACAGAAGTAAACAGTTTGTAAGTTTGAAATTGTTCATAATTTTGAGTAACATTATAAACTCTCATGCTGTCCTACTCAAACCTTGATTCTACTTATTTAGAGATTCCAGACTGTATATGTTACTCACCTATTAGTTAGTTAGCAGCCTTCTCAACTCTCAGCTATCGGATTATTTCAGTATCACAATGCTTGCATTTAAGGACTTATTTATCAATAGCCTAAAAATACGTTATTAAAATTACTCTATTAAGCCGGGCGGTGGTGGCGCACGCCTTTAATCCCAGCACTTGGGAGGCAGAGGCAGGCGGATCTTTGTGAGTTCGAGGCCAGCCTGGTCTACAAAGCGAGTCCAGGACAGCCAGAGATATTCAGAGAAACCCTGTCTCGAAAAACCAAAAAAAAAAAAAAATTACTCTATTAGTTACTGTAGTTAATATTCTGATGAACCTAACTTATAATCTTTGTCGTATATCAGTACATGAACAAAAGGAATAGTACTCAGTACTGCCTGTAATGTCAGATGTCTATTGGAGGTGATATAACACAGAGCCTTTATAGATAAACAGAGACTATTATAGATTTTTTTTTGTTGTTTCTAAGGGGGAAGGATAAATGAGTAAGGAGAGGCTTATCAGTATCGAGACAACACCACAGTGACACCCTTCTGATGACTCTCAAATTTCATTAGAACAAACCAAAAATCTCAGTATCCTGAAAACACATGGTGGGGTTTCATTTGGAAGCAGGAAATGAGTGAGTTCTGTATCTTGAATGGTCCTCATGCGTAGAAGCGGGTATTGTATCAAGGATGCAGGAGCAACTCACTTCTGTGTCACACTGCATGAAGGCCTTTGTTAGTTTCCCTTGGCTGTCATAACGAACTGAGTGGCTTAAAACAGCCAACTAGTTTTCTCATAGTTAGAGTCTAGTAATGCAAAATTGAGATGCCAGCAGGGCCACTATCCATAAGACTATTCTAGAGAAAATTCTCCTTGCCCCTTGTAGCTTCTGGAGGTGGATGGTAACCCTTCCAATGCTTGACTTGTACCTGCACCATTGCAACTTCAATGTCCATGGGCCCAAGGCCTTTACTGTGTGTCTCCAAGACTCTCTCTCTCCTTAAAAGGATACAAAGCATGTGGGGCTCCCCAATCCATTATAACATCATTTGATTTTGTAAACCCTAAAGTCATATTCAGAGGGAGCAGAGCTTAGGAATAGAATATATGTTTTTGAATGACACACTTCAAACTACAGAAGGTCCTAATTTATCCTCAAATATTTTATGTGTTTTTGACTGTCTACAAGAAGATAAAAGCCAACTATATAATTGTGCTATTACAGTTAATTATGATCACAGAAGAGAATCCATCTTCACCTGATATTTTCACACTGGAGTTTTCGACTTCTTTGTTTGGACAGGGTTATCAAGGTGGGAAGGCAGCACTACCATGTCCTTACAAGTTCCCTATCTTCACAGTAAGATACAGCAGCACTTGGTACAGGTGAAATGTCTCAGGAAACAGCATTCACAGGCACACCACCAACACAGGACCTCCCAGATATGGTGCACATGTTGCGCACAGTGGCTTTCTCACTCTGGTTCACCTCTCTCTCTCTCTCTCTCTCTCTCTCTCTCTCTCTCTCTCTCTCTCATTCTCTCTCTCTCTCTCCCACAAAGTTTAGGTTTATAGAATCAATGGACGGTGCTTTCTTCTTACACAACAAAATCTGCCTCATCACTTTATAATTTTATCATCCACCACAGCTGTTTTGACTTTTACTGTTCAGCTGTGATTATTATAAATCTTATCAAGGCCTTCACAGAACTCCACATTATACACTGTTAGATAACTTTAGACTCTGGCCTTTCTTCTCATTATAATCTCTTTCAATTTCCCTCCTCTGGCTTTGAAAAAGTATGGTGAGTTCTGAGTAATCTTTGCCCCTCCCAGCCTTCCCCTTCTGTGTTTGTTACTGATGCTCTACTTATCCAATTTTCCTACCCTTTTTATTTAACCTACCTGGAACCTACTCTACTCTCCATTAATGTGTACTTGTTAGTTTACCTACACACATTCTCTCTCTCTCTCTCTCTCTCTCTCTCTCTCTCTCATATGTATGTCTCTCTGTCCCCCCTCTCATTTCTCTCTCTCCCTTCCTATATCTTCATATCCTGTATTACCAAACCTTGAGAATCCTACATGTCTCATACCATCTAGCACTGTCTTCTAGTAAATGTGCAGTAAGTAAAGGAGATTTGCCCCTGCCTTTTCAAGACCTACCTCCCCTTCATCACAGCATTCTACAGGCAGCTAGCTCACCTCATGCATGCATTCCGGAGGCACCTACAAGTAGCTGCTGCTACTCTGCAGGGAAGATGGAAAATGCTATTCAAGTTGACTTCCCATTTACTGTCTGGAAGGGGGCTAATATGTCTACCCGCCCTCTCTACGTTCTGTGTGTGTCCACTCTGCCCACTATAGGCTCTCTGTTTTTCCACCCTGCCCACACTCTAGATGCTCTGCTTGCCCATTCTGCCCACTCTAGGCTTCTTGTTGGTTTCTTGCCTTTTACCAGGCCTATCTGGAAAGACAAACTTCTAAATCAAAGAGAGCAGTGAAGCCATCATGTAAATCTTTTAAACACTGCATCAGTGACATAATTAGGAATGACAGAAACCTTGGCTATGCAATCAACTGCTTCCAAATTTGTGGATTTGTTTCCAATTTTAACACTAAAAATATTCCTCTGATTTTTTCAGTGTTAATTGAATAATTATGCCTACCTTTGAGAAAATGGCCTATGCTTTCCTCTAATATTTCCATTCCTTATTTTTCCCTGATTTGTGGTTCATTTTCTCACAAGCAGACAGCATCTTGAAGGCCAACTGCACCTGGACTATAGCAGATTTCCTCCAGAGTAGATTCATATCCAGAGCACTAATAGAAGGACAAGGAAGGCTTACTAGAACACAGCTTTTCTAAGGATGTGTAACTAGAATAGTTCAAATCTATATTGTTATTGTTATATAAATGTAGATAAACAAATCAAAAAGTAAAATTGTCAAATCCAGACATAAATATGCTTAGTATCTCCACACCTTCTTTTCCTGTCTCCCCCCCAACCCGTGTATGTGTGTGTGTGTGTGTGTGTGTGTGTGTGTGTGTGTGTGTGCGTGTGTGTGTGTGTGTGTGTGCTTGTCTGTGTGTTGTCATCAGTCTTAATATTCCAACCAAGGAAGTATTTGTTTTGCTCATGATTTCAAAGGTTTTGTCCATGCTTACTCAGTTTTCAGTGAGGAAGTATGTCATAGTGACAGGAACATGTGCCAAAGTCATTTGCCTTAGGAGGAACTGTATCCTTTGACCTCTGAGGTGAAAACCAGAATATTGGCATCTAAATTTGACAAGCAACTTAAATAACAAGTCAAGATTGTAGGCAGTGTACTCTGTGTTTGTTTTACTTCTAAGTCAGGTAAGCAGGGTCTGATGGCCATGGAAATGTCCAACTAGACACCCATGCACCCTATGCTGTCTGGTCACAGAGATGTTTACAATACAATATCCATGATATTATAATGTCTGAGCAGATACTCAGTCATCTCTTCATCACAGAACTGCATAGTCACTTAGAAAATACATAGATGGTTAAAGAACAAAATTTAGGTCGAACTGTTACTTGCATAATAGTAGAGCAAAGATTAATAAACTCTACAAAAAAAAGTTTCTTCTCCAGTTTAGAAATGAGACATTCAAACAGCAATCCTAGCCTATAGCATTCTGATGCAGAAAAGCTGCCAGTGTGGTATGTGACTACAAACCCCTACACACCCTGCAGCCAGCTGCATTGAAATATCAAAGGAAGCCACAATTTACTTCCTAAAAGCTAAAATTCATTAAATATTGTTTAATTTAGTGTTTTGAGATTAATTTAAGATTAATTTACATCTAGGCGTTTGCTCAGCCCAAGTAGTAGCTCTCCTTTCTGTCATCTCTATCATCTCACAGACAGCAGAAAGGGGGAAATGCACTGTCAAGAGGTACCATGATGGAGTAAGTAGGGAGAGATTTAATTAAACTGTATTACATTATCATTTCCTGAGAAGGAAAAAACAAAACAAATCATAAATTTATCAACAGATAGAGCGGTGTGCATATCAGGAAGCCCAACCAGCAAAAACTCTACAGACCGTTGATTGGATACTATTTACTTAAAAACAAAAACCTTTACAGATATGAAAAGTGTCATTTGCAAACAGCTAGGACAATACTGATGTTCAGATCAAACCTTCCTTCTCACCTGCTGGTATGTGTGCATTCATGCCTAAAAAAAAAAAAAAAAAAAAAAAAACCTTTATTCTCAATTCATTTCAGATAAAATAAAAAGAACAAATTGTTCATCAATACTCAGTATGTCTCTTTTTCTTTTCTTTTCTTTTCTTTTTATACAGTTATCATTACAGAATTCTAGGATTTTAGAACTCACAGGAACTGGAGGGAAAAAATCTAAGCCCACATGAACTTTTACTCAAATGAGGTCTAAGCACAACTGCTTTGATGGAATTGTACGGAATCTAAGTCTTCTCCCAAATGCCCCATCCCAAGAGAAGATGCCCAAGTACTGTATATCATTCCCAGAGTGCTGCAAACACAATTCCATCCTATAATTTAATACAGTTCTCCATTTTACACATGAAAAACTAAGACTGTTAAGCCCAACAGACTAGTCAAGTTACACCGATAAACTAACAAAACTAACGAATGAGAACTCCACTCTCCCCTCTACACTCTTTAAACTTCCACTCTTTCTATATTTTCTAAGTGACTACGCAGTTCTGTGATGAAGAGATGACTGAGAATCTGCTCAGACATTATAATACCATGGATACTGTATTGTACACACCCCTGTAGCACTCAGAATGACAGCTAAACTAACCAGATAAAGGTACAGATCAGAAGAGGGCCTAAAAGATGGCCTTTGATCAGGTCTAAGGCCCTCCATGAGGAGACCACCTGCTGGTAACTCTTCTATTTTTACTAACATCTTAAAATAGTTTTTAAAAAATTTAAATTTTGCAAAAATCTTCTTTTAAAAGGTCTCCATAGGGCTGGAGAGATGGCTGAGGGGTTACAAGCACTTCCTGCTCTTGAAGAAAACCCACATTCAGTTCCCAGTACCCACATGGTGGCTCACTACCTTCTATAACTTCAATTCCAGGAGACCCAATGTCCTCTTTTGACTTTCAGTGATACCAGGTACACATATAAGCATACAGACAAAACTCTCATACACATAAAAAAATCCAAAAAATTTAAAAGTTCCCTTTCCATATCTCATAAATCATATCTTCATTTCAATCTTTATTGAATATTCAATTTGTGTATAAATGCATTTCTTTTTAAAAATATTTATTGTTGTGTATATGTGGGAGAATGCACATGTGTGAGCACACACATGTACAGTGTGTATGTGGAGGTCAGAGGAATATTTTTAGGAGTTGGTTCTTTCCTTCCAGCAGTGAATCCCCGGGATCAAAATCAAGGCATTAGACTCTGCAAGTTTCTTTCTTATCCATCAAGCTGCCTTGCCCACACGTAGAATTCAATTGCTGCCCTTCCTCTTAGGAAATTGAGAGAGAAGGACATAGAAACCACCTTCTCTCTTTGTAGACTGTGTTGACATTGTCAAGGTTTTCATTTCTGTAATTATAATCAAATGTGTGCTCTGTTGAATTCTCAAGCATGTGACCAATTGATTAGTTATCATTGTTTTTAGAAACATCCAGAATGTTCTCTGACCTCTTCTTATTTCATATTTCATAGGTCATATTTAGTAACAATTTTTATTTATTTGCCTGGTTGTTTTTTCTCATCCTACTCAGAACTCAAAGCCACCTCTGATCAGCAGAAGTTTTCTTGAAACCAGTGAAGTTGTCTTCAGAATTATCTATCAACATTACTGTGGTCCCAGCCTGAAAAGGAGAATGCTGAACCTCTAAGTTTGTCATTATCTATTCCCGTTTTTATGCATTTTATAACACTTTCCTTTTGTATTGCATCCTGGGGGGTAAGGTGTTGCTCTTTTTACATGCTGAATGATCATCTCCATCTATAGTTTTCCCAATTTTCATTAGTTAGTACATCAGCCATTGATTCTTTTTCTCTAAATATGTCTTTATTATAATAGACTGCTCTTTTATGTGTATATATCTTCTCAGGTCTCTAAAAAATATTCAATTTTCAAAAATGTACTATGTACCTTGAAGCAAAACAGTTCCTTTTGCCTCGTTATTTTTGTGACTACCCTGACAATCCTCACACTCTCCCACACACAGATATTTACAATATTGACAAAACTTAGAGTAGGAGAGTGTGTGAAGAATAACTCCCACCAAAGCTCAGTAGGTCTTTGTGAAGATGGGCACACCTGTTGAATTGGTGACTGCCTTGGAAATTTGTCTTATGGAAACAACACCATGATCCTCTTGGAAAAACATGCCCTTACTAAAAGCCTAGTATCCTTTGATTGCCCAGGTGTGTCCCTGGCATGACAGTGCAAACAGAGCAGCTGAGTGAGCTGATGTCAATTCTCTTAGTGTGTGTCAGGTGACTCTCTTTGAGGGCCTCCATTGTCCTCAAGGGAGAGTGACTCTAGACAGGACTAGAGGCATCTGGGTACTCAATAAAGCTTCTCTGGGGAGTCCCCCATACCTACCCAAATAAGAAGTGTGGAAAATTTTAGCAAAATCCTTTCTTAGATGGGCTCACCCTTTTTTTTTTTTTTTTTTTTTTTTTTTTTTTTTAGTATCTGGTGTGGTTGTTGAGACTTACTCTCTGTTCTGCTTCCTTCTCCAGCTTGGTTACCCACTCATGTCTCTGTTCTACTTCCTTCTCCAGCTCTGGTACCCACTCATAGATCCTCTGGAGAAAGCTCACATGGGAGATCTGTGTGTCACTTCTAGTTGGAGAAGAAAAGTCCACAGTGTCCTCCTCCAGGTTCCTCTTCCTGTGAGGAAACTGAAGGACCATGAGCTCTACTAATGCTTCCCCATGCAATGAGGAGGCTTCTCTTATCCAAAGGCTTCCAGTAGCAGAGACCCCTGCAGGCCAGGGTGGGACATGTGGCTAGAACCAAGAATAAATGTTTGTACTGTGAATGTATTGACATCTTTGTTACCAGAGCATAGTGTAGTCTGTCCTGACTAACAAAAGATACAAAGAAATGAGCAGTGAGAGAAATAAGAAGCCAGCAAGGGAAGGGAACCATGTGATCAGAGATATCAAAGATGTATATTGTTAACATTAGAACAAAATTTCAAAATTTCAGTAGTATTTTGTTCCTCACTGACAATCCTTCCATCAGCTCTGCTTCAACAGTCTCTTGGATCAAAAACACACATACCAAAACATCTCATCACAAAAGTATAAACCTGAAATGTGAGATAAAAATGCATATTACAATCAGAGAAAAATCTTTACATGATGTAAAACATTAAATAAATAAACCATTAGAAAATTCCTATTGAATTGGGCAAATGGAATCCAATGGAGCAGCTGTTGATATTATCTTCCCCCATAAAAAGAAACCTTGACAACTCATTTAGAGCTTCATAAATTATAGCCTTTTCCCTGCTTGGTAAAAACAGAGTTTTCCATCCAGTCTGTCATTTAGTATATACTACTAGACTCAGGTTCCTATTATTAACAGCTCAAGATCTCACCTGCCACAGTCCCCTAGATATATATACAGCCCCTGGATCAGTACTATACAACCCAACAAGGCAAATCTACCAAGCTCAGGCTGAAAAAAATGTAAGAATAGTAACTGCAGTATAATTACTATTCATTTGTTCACAGATCAAATACAGGATAGCATTCTTTAAAATATGCATGCATAAAAAATGGTTCTTTTTCTTATAACTATAAATACAATACAAAACAACAGAAATAAATAGGCCACAATTATAAGAGTTATATGGCTTAGCATACATTCCCAATGTCCAGTCCATATGTATTTGGCACCTGACTTTAACATTCTACTATCTAACCATCTCCATGAGTTTAAAGTTCTATATCTAACTCAGCTTTCATA
>CAJQZJ010000199.1:693036-723433 GCA_907164525.1 Lophiomys imhausi
CAAAACTAAAAAATGACATACCAGTGGCTGCCTGGACAGTTCCCATTTTCTCTCCATACATTACAGCAATACCTTAAACTAAAAAAAAAGAAGGGAAGAGGATGGGGGGTTGAGGGGGAGGAGGGTGGAAGGGTGGGCCTAGAGGGGGGAGTAGGGAGGGGATTGTGATTGAGATGTAACTTGAAGAAATAAAAAATAAATTATTAAAAAAAATATGCATGCATATACATACGTGTATGTATATATGCTGTTCATTATAGAAAATCATGAGTTAACTATTCTTAAATAAGAGTGACCAAAACAATTGAAAGTGTATATTTCTCTGCAGCTATATCCTCTCTTCATTTGCCTGTAACAATCATTTATTTACATTAGTTTCATCTCCCTATCCTCACTGTTTTAGGGACCATTGAGAAGGAGCTGGTCAGGCCTTGTCCTTCAGTATCAGATCCAGTGAATTGTTCCCTCCATGCCTTGTGCTTACCTTTCTAAGGAGTCTTCTGTGAGAGCCCTGTTCTGTTTGCCGTCCTGTGACTGCTCTATAAAGCAGGCAAGCACCTTACCACAAAGAGAAAAGGATTATACATTGTCTTTCTATTTAACACATGTGTTCTTATCACACTTTGTATGTGGTAACAGAACACTGGAGACTGGATAATTTATAATGATCAAAAATAATTCCTTACAATTGGAGACTGAAATCATGGGGTAAGTGTCTCTTAAGAGATTCTTTCTGTATGCTTACTATGAGGAGAGAAGAACAATAAAATACAAGATTAGGAGAAGGCAAAGGGAGTCAGGCTTATTTATAACATGTGTAGTCCCTAGTCTATCCAGCAATACAAAGCCCTTAAGACCTAACTACCTCTTGGAGTTCCCAATTCCCAGCACTGTTATACTGGGAAGTTTCTAATACATACACTGGAAGATTTATATAGATCACAACATTAATATTGTCAAGGGTGAATGAAGAGCAATGATATTTGTAAATGTTTGTATATGAAATTGGGAAGAAAGAAAAACTCCTGTGGTGGTTCTTCCATAACTGTTTCAATAAAGGTACTGATTAAAGGATTTATAGGAGGATTATTAATTCTGAGCACTCAATGAGACAGACTCTGTGAAGGTTTACAACATTTTGGGAGAATTTAGATTTGAGAAACCCACCTAAGATCATAAAACCACAAGTAACCCCTGCTAGACATTTTTTTTGGGGGGGGAGTAGAATGAAATTTCTACCAATGAGAAAGAAGGTCATGGCCACAAGATGAAACACAAGCTGAAATCAAGATCACAAACTGCACTTCTACATCTAGATTTTTAACAACCATGAATTCCTCTCTCTTCAAAACCATGTACAGTCATGCCAGGAACAGGATTCTCTGGTAAGATGACATGCAGAACTCTACCCCTCCAGTCTCCCATACTTGCTTAAAAATAGGTTTCATCTCTAAGGAAGAGGAAAGCTAAGAGAAATTTGTGTAATTGATACAACCATGTTGGGAAAAGGATGCAGCCAGTAAATTTAAACTTACACTCTTCTCAGTAATTCTACACTTAAAAATAGACCATGTCTGCCACAGGGGCTGGGGAGGCACTGAGTGAGGAAAGTACTTGCTGAACAATCGTGATGACATGAGTTGGGTGTAGCTGCTCACATGCCTATAACCCCTAAGGGAGAGGGTTGGGAGAGGGTGGAGACATGAGGATCTCTAGGCCATGCTAGCCACCAACTCAACTTCAGGTTCAGTGAGAGACCTTGTCCCAAAGGAATAAGATGGAAGATGACAGCATAGGATGCCTGACATCTTCCATTGGCCTCCATATGCACATGAGTGTGCACACACACACATTGGGTGTGAATCCATCAATATAAGCATAAAACCCTAGCAAATCAGAGAAATATATTGTTTAAGCTCACATATAATCATATGCAGGAAAAACAAAGGGAAGCATATAAACCACATGATAGTCATTATTTTAGTCATAGATGTTCACAGAATGGAGAGAACTGTGATTCTAGATGTGTACACAGTAGGAGCTTGTATTTCCTTACTTTTTTTTGTAATGACTAGTAGAAACATGGGCTAGTCACTAGCCATACATGTTACACTCTTTTGTAACTATTTCAGATGAAAATATTTAATTTTCTATGTACAAAAATAATCCTTTCTAAATTCTCAAGGAATCTTTCTGAGACTCTCAGATTTAGCTCCTTTGAACAAAAATCCAGGTCATCATAAAGGCAGTCCATGCAGACCTATCATAGGAAGTAGGAGGTGACATTCATGAGTTATCAAGACTTTTTATCAGAGAGCTAGAAGCCTGTAAGTGCTGCCAACATCAGAGAACCCCTGGTGTCAATCCCATTCAAGATATTTCATGATCAAAATAAACACTGGATAGGGCTGACTTTAAGAGAAATGAAAAGTAGAAAACAAACCTTGGTTATATTAGTTTATAAATGTGTGTGCTGGTGTGAATTGTTTATGCATACATTGTTACAGTCTAATATATAGTAGTAACATGATATTATTTATGGGAGTCAGTATCTGATTGTTTCAGCATAATGCATACAATTTGTGATAAGTAGGATTTAAGGCAAAAGATTTGCTAGTATGGATTCTAAACTACAAGTGCATTTCCCAACACAGCCATGGCCATAATTTCTTCAACTGGAATGCTTTCAGGAAACTAAAGTAGTGGATTTGTTAAGTTCGCCATGGCAAGACACAGCACCCTGAACACCTGCTGCAAGACAGAATTTTCTAGTTACTAATGCAATCTGAGAATTTTGTCTAGAGCAGACGCATTCTGCATGAAACATGTAGCCAAAGAGAGAAAGTCCTGGAATGGAATATTCAAATAGAAAAAAATAAGTGGGCAGTTACATATTGGTGAAAATGGAACATCATGTAGGGAAATGTGTTCCTTCTCTTTGAATTTACATCTTGTACACAAATCCTATAATTAATACTTGGCCATAAGCAAGACTTCATAAAGTGGCTTTGGGGAAATTTTCCTAAACTGTTGCTACATGCAGAGCCCTTCTCCACCAAATTCTCACCAAGATATATGGCATCCAGAATGTCAAAAAGAATATAAAAGTTGGTATTCTGAATGAAAACCCTTCACCTCATAAACCCATTGGTTTCTGTTGATTCTCTTGGCCTTCATTCAAGAAGAGCTGGCATGGGCTGTTGCCTAGCAACAGTATGTAGTACACTTTCCTACTAGTCCATGGAAACATTATCTCTCTGGACCTCATGGCACTCAGCATCATATTTTTGCTAGTGAGGACAATCTCTGAGGAATTTTTATGCTTCCCTTCAAATAAGTGCTGGAAGAAGGCTATTTCAATACTCAGCCTTTATCATGGAGTACACCTGGTTAAAAGGAACCAGTGAAAGAAGCATGCATTATTAACCCCCCAAATTCTGACCAGTCACACAAGAAGGTATATAGTCATATTCATTACTGAAAATTCTAACATATGTTCTTTGAACAAAGTATGACAACTTAATATCATCCATGCATTCAACAAATATTTAATGCTTTCAATGTACTGAGATTGTCCTAAGGGGTGCAGGATACACTGTCCCTAGCTTCCCAGACTTCCCTGATTATTCTTTAATGCCCTGTACATTATAAAATCAACCATAAGACACATTTTAAACTGACGCATGAAAGTGAGGTCCTAACCAAGAAAAATTTTCAAGGTGGCTGGAGAAATGGCTCAGTGGTTAAGAGTCTTCAGAATACCTATATTTGGTTCCCTGCATCCACATTTGTCAGTTTACAACTACCTATAAATAGCTCCAGCTGTAGGGATCTGATGCCCTTTTCTGGCATCCACAAGTACCTGTACTCACATGTCTGTGTGTATGCATTTGCTTCGGTGTTTGTGGGTGTGCCTGTGGGTGTGCCTGTGTTTGTTCCTTAAGTTAATCTACATATGAACCAAACATCTATTTAAAATTTCAGAACATCGATTTAAAAGATTCAGAACAAACTTAAATCCAATGAGACATGCTTGTGAAGGTCCAGGAGGCAGGTCCCTTCAGGGTTTTTCCTGTTTTACTTCAGAGATGGAGCCATACTATGTATCTTAGGCTAGTCTCAACCTCTCAGTAAGAGATAAGCTGATAGGTGTGATCACTACAACTGGTTCCTCAAAATTTATTCATTGAAACACAAAAGAGTTTTGAAAGGAAACAATTCTTCAGGGTCAGCAGAAGCCCAAGAAAAACCTGGATTAGCTTTCATGGCAGCCTTCAGCTCCTCCGCCAAGCAAGCCAGCCAGAGACTAGTAGATGGTTCTGTCTGACAAGATGTGCAACAAGAAAAAGATCAGGCCAGGGACTGAAGGAGAGCCACCAACACTCAGGAGAATGAGTGGACCTGTGATGGGGGTGGAAGGAAGGGGGTCTCAACCAGAATAGGCCATGAGTTCAGCTCCTGCTGTACAGGATCACGATCTCTCTCTCTCTCTCTCTCTCTCTCTCTCTCTCTCTCTCACACACACACACACACACACACACACACACACACACCCTGATCTACCTAACTCTACAGCCTGGTCCTCACCTCACAGATCATCTAAAGTTCACTATACTATGCAACATCCACAGATGCCTTCCTCACTGCAGCAGTTCCTCGAAGATGACAACCTGATTTTCATCTCTGTGTCTTTTCATTGCCATGGCTCTTGTGGACCCTTTTGTCTTCCTGAGAGATATGGTTCTATTGGGCCTAACTTGGTATGGACTAAGGGTTTATATCCCCTTACAAACCCTATGCTGGTGCACTAATATGATAGTATTGAGAGATGGGCAGTGTTAAGAAGAAATGGGTCAGCCGTGCCTCTGCACTCCACATGTGCAAACAAAGCTAATGGGGTCCATCAGATCCAAGCTCTGCTGATGTCTTTTTGATCTTGAACTTCATAACCTCCAGAACAGTGGGGATTACATGTTTGCTGCTTAAGCCCCTCTAGCTTATGCTTACTTGATATAGCAGCTTGAATAACTGAAGATCTAACCTGGCCTTCTATAAAGACTCCTGTGTCTCTTGGCCCTGAAACATTGCCTCTTCTCACTTATGTATTTTTACTGCATCTTACATTTCTCTACAGGAGGACCCACCAGGTTTTATTTTTCCTTATTCAACCAACAGACTACATGCCTCAAACTGCTTGCCTTTTCATTTATAACTTTGAGCACAGTGCCTAGCTAAGAGAGGATCCTTAGGCTTGCTCAGTGAATTTAAAGAAGCTGGTACAATTGGAGTAAACTCTGTGTTAGGAAGTCCAGAAAGTGCTTCCATGAAAACTTTGTGGAAGGCACTGAACTATGCGGTTTTATATGCACAATCTCATCACACCCTCTCCCTCATCCTGCATAATGTGCAGAAACATGTGATCCAAGACTCAGAGAAGATGGACAGATTTATCCAAGACCGCACAGCAGAAAGTGAAGGACCAGGGTTCTAACCTATCTATTATAGCTGCAACTTTCTAAATGGATTCCTTGCAGCAAGGCTAATATTCAGTTCTAAATGTAAATGAATCACATTTTACACTTTATCGTCAACAGTCCACAACTTAACAGCATCCATTCAAATTAGTCACTGAATTTTTCACTCCCAGAGGGAAGCAGATGAGTAAAGAAGAAACCAGGAAGTATGACTTCAATGTTCCTACCTTATCAAAGACAGCTATCTTCATGTAAATATGTTCAAAAGAAGAATAAATGTTTCAGTCAACTGTGAGACTGCAGCTCTAAGAAATAAAAACAAGAGAGTGACTTTGGCAAAAACAGAATAAAATGGTTTTAGTTAAGGGTACATTTTAGATTGAGTTAACTTTCCAGGCACTGTTGGCTGCTTTGTTGTGTTACCATAGCGAGGTCTGCAGCTTTGACACATTAGTAGGTTGTCAGAAAACTCAACTTTGTGGTGAAAGTATCTTTCTGAAGGTGTGCAGTGTTACCAATTAAGGAGTTTCATATCATTCTTTTTATAGTTGGGGGCATCTGGGTGGGGCTAAAGCACCAAGCAACCTAGTTTGTGTGTCATTAACTCTAACTCATGGAGTTTGAGTCTTGCCTCAAAATCTGTTTTCCTTTGTATTCTAGAAACCTGAAGCCCTTAACCAATGGACCTCAGGTAATGCTCAAAAAAGGCTTTAATTCTTCTTAACCACTCTCTGTTTACTGCATCTGCATCCAATCTAAGCAGAGCCATAAATCATTTGGGTTGTCAGTCTGAGGTGAGCTCTCCTAAACAAATGCCTATTTTTCAAGCCACAGACAGACATGGAAATACAGAGTGGACCCTCTCTTAGATAATTCATAAAAGTATAAAAATTATACATATTAATATGGTGTCTGGTGTGTGTGTGTGTGTGTGTGTGTGTGTGTCCATTTAGTTAATTAGGGTTGCTTACATGAGCATGAGTTGTGGGCTTTACTTCAAGCCATATGAGTCCTTCTCCCTTCCATAATGACATTTTGGAAGACTCAATCTATGCAGGCTCCAGTGAGTCTGAGTACAATGGCTCTGTCATGTCCAGAAGACACTTTTTTGAAACAGATCTTCTGAATCTTCCATTCTTTCCAATTCCACTTCCATTATATTCTCTGAGCCTTGAAATGAATGATGCTAATGTCCCATTTAGGGATGAGCACTCCATTGTCACTTATTCTTTTCTGTTATAAGTCTGTCATTGATGATGGACATATAAAGGCTGAGAGCAGCACTACCCTATGAATATACATATTTAAAAAGCAGTTTGACTACATATCAATTTAGCAAAATGATAGTAACAGGCTCTCCCCTAAAGCCTACAAGCTCCTCAGCTACCAGCTCTTGACCAAGTTTACAATATTGGACATTGAGTTCTCTCCTTCGAAACAGGCATCAAATTCAATCAGAAAACTTTTGGTTAAACCCACACAAAACTTTCTGAGTAAGACTGTTTGACTTTCCCCCACACCCCAGCAGTATGCATACCACTTTCTGGTGCAATGAAAGCTGGTCAACATGGAGGAAGCTTCTAGCTCAGTTCCAGCTTTTATCTCCATGTCTCGTCACTGCATTGTATGGTGTCTTCAGCAAAAAAAGTATTAGCATAAACTTCTGGTTAGAACCAAAAGCAATGACAGCAATCTGTATTAGTTTCAGGAGTTATGGGAACTCTCTGATCAACAATTCAAAATTTTAAAAACTAGAGGTGGCAGAAGTCTTACTCTGTAGCTCAGGCTGGTTTCAAGCTTCCAGTCTTCCTGCTTATTTCCCTGAGGGATGAAACTGTAGGCATGTGCCATCCTACTTAGATCCTTTTGTAAAAGATTGATTCTTACTTTATAGGCCAGGCTAGCCTGAAAATGACATTCTTCATGCCTTGGCCTCCTACATGCTGAGATTATGGGCATGAGTCACCATGCCTGACTGGGACTCTTTTTATTATTAGCAAACAAAAAGTCCCTAGAAATGAATTACCATGATGAATACATATTTTTCAGAGTTAGTTTGGCATCTGATGTAAGAAAGATGCTCTAAAATTACTTCTCAAAAGTAATGTTAGTAAACCCTGTAATGTCACACACAGTATTTAATTGCTATCTCATTCCCACAAAGGAGTTATTTTATCAGGAATAATTCTTCAATTTTAGCAAAAGTATAGGCTGCAGTACAAGTATTCCTATTCTAATCACTCACAATTAAACAATGTTTATAGTTTGTCATAGTGAGCATTTATAATAAAAGAGCTAACACATATTGAGGACTAAGCATACAGAAGCATTATTGCAAATGCTTTCCATAGATTAATTTGAGTAAATTTTGCAAGTCCCTATGAGACTGGGCTGTGAGCATTGCAAAGTTAAATGTAAGGGTCAATATTAGCATTCTAAGGCTGCCAAGCAATGAGTCATAGTCTGGGTGATTTAAACAACAGAAACTTATTTCATCACAATTCTAAAAGTTCAAGTTGAGATCAATATGCCATCAGGTTTCTTCAGTGCCCTCGCTCCTTGACATGCAGATGGCCATTGTCTATCTATGTTTCTATACCATTTTTCTTTCCTGTACTAATTTTCATAAAGATAACAATCATATTAGATTAAGGCTCACCCTGATGCCTTCATTCTAACTTAACTTGAGCATTACCCACAATAACTAAGAAATGGGAACAATCTATGACACATGACTAGATAAAGAAGATGTAATAGTTGTTACTAAGAAATGATAACCATCTATGACTCACGACTAGATAAGGAAGGTGTATTATTTGTTACAATTAATAAATGCAACATTGAATTGCCTTCAAAAATAAGGAGGAGAAGTAGAGAGGAAGAAGAGATCTTGCTGGGCATGGTGGGTCATGCCTTTATTCACAGCACTTAGAGGTTGAGGAAGCAGGATCACAAGCTTGAAGACATCCTAGACTATGCAGTGAGATTTTGTCAAAAAAAGAAAAAATAGAAGAATAATAATTGGGAGGGAGAGAATAAGAGGCTGAGAGGGAGGAAGGGAAAAGCAATAGGAGCAGGGGAGCAGGAGGAAGAGATCCCAGCACTTGCAATACATATATGTCATAATTGGAGGGCATGAAAACTGAAATAAGCCAGAGAGAGAGAAAAAAAAAAACAGTTCATGATCTTCCTCAAATGTGGAATCTGAAAAAATCAAATGTACAAGAAGTAAATGTGGGGACTGAGAAAACTGAGAGACATCTGCTCCATTCACAAAGTTCAGCTCTGCAGGATAAATAAGGCTAGAGATTCAACATGTGGCATGATGAGCCTGCTGATAAATCTGTATGGTATATTTGAAATTCACTGAGAATTAATCAGGAAATAACCACACAGCTGACATGAGAAAATGGGCAGTTTGCTTGATTGTCATATCATTTTACTAAGAAGTAATATTGGTGCCTCAAAATATTGCTATGAACTTTGAATATGTACAATGTTCAAAAGATGAGAAGAGCCTTGTCCATATATACAGTCATATTTTGTGGAACTGATGAGTTCAACTTGTAGACTCCAGGACACTTACTTGGTTGTCCGTTTGCACATTTTTCAAATGTTTGAGGGACAAAACTGACTAAAGCAGTTGTGCAAACCTAAATCTATAAATGTATGAAAAACATAAACACTTTGAACTATAGAAATAATCCCTCAAATTCAGTCCTTGAAAACCTATAAATAAAACAAAACTTCACCAGTGAAACTCTCTTTAATCACAGGAAAAACTTCAATAAAGAATATAAATTAGTGATATTACAGTAGTTATGGACTTATAAATGATAGTTTGCTTTAAAACATCAGCTATAAATGCAAGGGAAATTTGGTTGCAGTTGGCTTTGTTTGGGATGGGTTTTGCATTTTAGCAATAACAGTATATCTAGAGTGTTAAGAAACATTCATCTATCAGCAGGTATTTTACTGAGCTCCTTGGAGGTGCCCACTGCTGCTTAAGCCCTGGAGACCTGGACACAAGGGATAAATCTGGCAAAGCATGCAACCTACTGAGGTACAATATATACACATATTCTCTGTAGTAGGTAAAACTTCACTGCTGGGCCTAACAAGAAACTTGTGCTATCAGAATTTCTAGGAAAGAAAGCTCAATAGCTATTTTCTTTGAGAACAGACACTCTGGGAAAAAGTCCATATACCCAAAGACTCAAGACAAGCACTTTCAGGCCACAACTACCCTAACACTTCTGTCTCACTTCTCCCAAAGCCCACATAAGTCAACATTGCCTTTCTAGAAACACATTCTAAAATTCTTAGTATCCTGTCATACATTATTACATTTCAAAGAGCTTCATCCATACAGCCTAATACTGTAATAAAGTGTTTTCCTCAGCTGCAATAAGAATAAGAAAAAGGCCAAGCTTTTATTTGCTAGTCATTTTGAGAGTGGCTCACAAAGTGCAGATGCCCTGCATTCCATGAAACTCTGCACAGAGGATGGAAGCAGAGTGAGGAAATGCCCTGAGATGGTAATGAAGTGCAGCCAAAATACAGATAATTATTTTAATTAATGGTAATGATTTTAACAGTTGAACATTTTAACTAATTAATTATGATTGATTGCTTGTTACTAATCAAGGAATATGATTCAAAGTTGTAATTGAAAACCAGGAGCAATAGGTCCCACTGAGAGCATATATACCCTACTGAGATGAGGGCATTATTTTTCTCTCAAAAGTCACATTCTGTATCATTCCAGTACTTCCCTTAACCTCATAAATTCCTTAAGGCAAACTTGTAAGACATGAGTTTCATTTGGATAGTTGAGATCTTTTATTCTAATATGAAATGAGAACATATTCATGGAAAATTATGGTATTTTTACAGCTGTAAGTTTTAATACTGTGTTATTCATCAAATTGTATCCTTTTTCACCTTCAGTCTAAGTTTCTGATCTTGAAGTAAAGACTTTGCAATACAAGAAGCTATTCCAATAGACTGCTTATACAATGTTAAACTTATTTAATAGGCCTAATAACTGAAAATCTGGCTTCCACATGACTTATACACAGTATTTTGGACATTGCTTGGTTAAGCCTTTTAAATTATGGCAAATTAAAAATACTACACAGGGAATGTTCAAGATTAAGACAAGCATGTCTTGACTTTGCATCCTATTATAATAGGTTTATGCATAGAGACAAGTCACTATTTCAATATGACCTGGGCAGAAGAAATAGCAGGGCATAATCAATTTGGAAAAGGGGAGAAGGCCAGTCATTTGCAGAATGTGAAGATATGACAGCAGTAAGAAATTAGGTAGAATTCAAACTGTGAGTCTCCTATTGTAACACTAATGAAAGAATTATGTGAAAAATGCACTAATACCAAAGAGTGTCAAGTAGTTTAAGGAAGATACACTGTAGACCACCTTTTGGAAGACTGATGGAACAAAAAGACAAAGTAGGAGGCTTTCTTTTGTCCATGTGACAGGCCTAGATGAAGTCAGTGTCAGGGGGCATTTTCTGAATAACATTACCTGATCTGCTTTTTAAAAAATTAACTGTAGAGGAAAGGAAGATGGAGGCTTTCAGGCAGGCAAAGTCTCTGGGGGTTCTAGGGGAACATTCAGGAAAGATGGACAACAGCTGTCAAAATAAATCTCCATTTTCAAAAGCACAGCAAAACAGAAACACTACAAAGCAGAACAGAAAAGTCTACAGTCCATCCCAAGGGAACCCAAGTGGTCTAGACAGCTCTTTTCTCCCAGTGAGAGGAAGAGCAACAACAGATTTCCCAGGTTAAGTCAGAAAGACTCAGAAAATGTCCACAGTATTTTGAACAACAGATGTTTATAACAAGAAGGAAAAAGAAACCAAAAGTTAGACACAGCCACAGCACAGACAGAGTGAGAAGGCCAAGGAAAATTGTTTGGGTGGGAGGATATGAAATATGTCTTTTTGAAAAAGAACCAGTTGAGTTAGCAAATTGGCCTGCTAAACGTTCCTTGAACCACACACTCTGAGAACCTAAACAAATGTCAAGGGACAATAAGCTGATACCCAGTCAGCAGAATACTTACAGACCCTGTGCAGAAGAAACTTTGAGTCACAATCATTTAATATTCAGCAAGGTGGAAATCAAGTTGGAGTCTGCAAAGAATATAGACACAGGTTCCAAACCCAAGTCCTAGACACAGAGAAGGGTCACCAAAGGATATAACCACATTTGAAATTGTGAAAGACACCCCACAATGAGAATAAGACCGCCCAGAGATTTGATAGCTATCTGGAAGTCCAAGAAAGACTGCCAAGAGTTAAGGCTAGAACCAGTAAGCAGGCAAGAGATTAAAGTCAGACTCTGCACCTGACTCTGCATTCTCTACTTCACTTTTGTTACTTCTTTAGTGCCCAATATCAAAAGGCAGGCCAACTGTGTCCTGTTCTTTCATTGTTCTCCCACTTTTTAATTTTTCTTCCATTTCTTTTCTTTTTGTTTTTCTTTTGATATGACTATCAAAAAATTATGCTAGACAGCTTTGTGGGACCCTGAGTGTCCTGTACCCTGAGCTGAGACTGTATTAAACCATCTGGTTGCATTGCTACACTTCTCTCATTTTCTTCTGTTCTTAACCTCATCTTCCCTCCTGCTCCCATTATCCCTCCTTTATTTTCCTCCATTATCACAATATTAGAAACTAGTCTTAATTTTTCCTTTTACATTTTCATTAATTCCCTTAGAAAATAGTATTTTAGTGTAGACATTACTTCCTTTATTTCCAAAAAAAATTGATTAGAATTGAGGGAGAATGTTGTCTAATGAACTATGCTGTATTATTACAATAATTAAAAGTAGACCTACTTCTCTTATTTTTTAATGTTTATTTACTACAACAAGTTACTTCTCCATCACAGTCCCCTCCCTCTAACCTCCCAGTCCCTGCCACACACTCTCTCCACTTCTCCCACCTATACTGCTCCTCTGTGGTGGGGGGTCCCTACATATCAGCCCCCCTTAGTTCAGCAGTCATATGAAGACTAAGAGCTTCCTCTTGCACTGGGGGACCTTCATAGCTGCCCCACTAGGGCAAAGTCTCCCACTAACAAGTAACAGAGTCTATGCTCCTGTTCCTTTTGGTCTGTTAGTTAGAAGATAGTTATCCGGTACAATATGGCTAAAATCCAGTTATAAGTGAATACATGCCATGTGCATCTTTCTGGATCTGGGTTAGCTCACCCAAAATGAGTTTTTCTAGTTCCATCCAATTGACAGCAAATTGTATGACTTCCTTGTTTTGATAGCTGAGTAATGTTCCACTGTGTAAATGTACCACAATTTTTTTAGCCATTCCTTGGTTGAGAGACATGTGAGTTGTTTCCAGTTTCTGGCTATTACAAATAAAGCTGCTGTGAACATAGTTGAGGAGATGTCCTTGTGCTTTGGTGAGGAATCTTCTGGATGTATTCCCAGGAGTGGGTTGGCTAGGTCTTGCGGAAGAGCTATTCCAAGTTTTCTAAGATATGGCCAGAGTGATTTCCATAGTGGTTGTACAAGTTTGCACTCCCACGAGCAATGCAGGAGTGTTCCTTTCTCTCCACAACCTTACCAGCACGTGCTGTCACTTGAGTTTTAAATCTTACCCATTCTGATAGGTGTGAGATAGATCTCAGAGTCATCTTGCATTTCTCTGATGCTTAAGGATGTTGGGCCTTTCAAGTGTCTCTCAGTCATTAGAGATTTCTCCTTTGTGAATTCTCAGTTTAGTTCTATTCCTCATTTATTGATTGGATTATTTAGTTTCTTTTTTAAATTAATTTATTTATTGCTTCAGGTTACATCTCCATTATATTGTCCTCTTTCTCCCCTTCCCAGCCCCTCCCTTCAACCCTCTACCATCCTTCCATCCCAGTCCTCTGGAGTGGAGTGTCCCTATATAACAGTCCCCCGTCCCAGTTCAGAAGTCATGTGAGGGAGAAAATCCTCCTCATACACTGGGGTCCTACAAGGCAGTACCACAAGTGAAAAGTGGTTCCTTGCCAGGGAGAGAAAACTAAAAAACCCACAAACAAACAAACAAAAAGTCCATGTCCATGTTCCGTTTGGTGAGTTGGTTGTAGTATAGATATCCTGTACTATATAGCTAAAATCCGACTATAAGTAAATAGATGTCATGTGCATCCTTCTGAGTCTGGGTTAGCTCACACAGGATGAACTTCTCTAGTTCCATCCATTTGGCTGCAAATTGCATAATTTCATTGTTTCTGATAGATGAGTAATAGCTTTTCCAGGTTCAGTTTCCATTCTTTGGTTGAGGGACATCTGGGTTGTTTCCAGTTTCTAGCTATTACAAATAAGGCTGTTATGAACATAAATGAGGAAACTTCCTTATGATTCCGTGAGGAGTCATTTGGGTGTATACCCAGAAGTGGTATGGCTGGGTCCTGAGGCAAAGCTATTCCAAGTTTTCTAAGATATCACCAGACTGACCTCCATAGTCATTGCACAAGCCTGCACTCCCACCAGAAATAGAAGAGGGTCTCCCTTTCTCCACACGCTCTCCACCATGTGCTGTCATTTGAGCTCTTGATCTTAGCCATTCTGACAGGTGTGAGATGGAATTTCAGAGTCGTCTTGAGTTGCATTTCTCTGATGATTAAGGATGTTGAGCATTTCCTCAAGTGTCTCTCAGCCATTAGGGATTCCTCCTTTGTGAATTCTCTATTTAGCTCTGTTCCCGATTTTTTGATTGGATTATTTGGTTTCTTGGCATTTAATTTGTTGAGTTCTTTGCAGATTTTGGATATTAGCCCTCTGTCATATGTGGGGTTGGTGAAGATTTTTTTCAAGTCTGTAGGCTGCCACTATGTTCGAATGACAGTGTCTTTTGTCTTACAAAAGCTTTTCAGTTTCATGAGGTCCCTTTTATTGATTGTTGGTCTTAGGTCCTGAGCTGTTGGTGTTCTGTTCAGGAAGTTGTCACCTGTACCAATGAGTTCGAGGGTTTTTCCCCACTTTTTCTTCTAGTAGATTTAGCATGACCGGCCTTATGTTAATAAGGTCTTTGATCCACATGGACTTAAGTTTTGTACAAGGTGATAAGTATGGTCTAATTTCATTCTTTTACAAGTGGACATCCAGTTGGACCAGCACCATTTGTTGAAGATGCTGTCCTTTTTCCATTGTGTGGTTTTGGCTCTTTTGTCAAAAATTAGGTGGCCATAGGTGTGTGGATCCACTTTTGGGTCTTCAATTTGATTCCATTGGTCTACTGGTCTGATTTTATACCAATACCATGCTTTTTTTACTACTATTGCTCTGTAGTACAGCTTGAAATCTGGGATGGTAATTCCTCTAGTTTTTTTTTTTTTTATTGTACAGGATTGATTTAGATATTCTGGGGTTTTTTGTTGTTCCATATAAAATTAAGAATAGCTTTTTCCAGGTCTATAAAGAATTGTGTTGGTATTTTGATAGGAATTGCATTGAATCTATATATTGCTTTTGGTAAGATGGCAATTTTTATTATGTTGATCCTACCTATCCATGAGCATGGGAGAACTTTCCATCTTCTAAAGGCCTCTTCCATTTCTTTCTTCAAGGACTTGAAGTTCTTGCTGTACAGTCTTTACTTGCTTGGTTAGAGTTACCCCAGGTATCTTATATTTTTTGTGGCTATTGTGAAGGGGGTTGTTTCCATTATTTCTTTCTCAGCCCATTTGTTTGTTGTATAAAGAAGGGCTTCTGATTTTTTTTTTAATTAATTTTGTATCCAGACACCTTGCTGAAGGTGTTTATCAGCTGGTGGAATTTTTGGGGTTCCTTATGTACACTATCACATCATCTGCAAATAGGGATAATTTGACTTCTTCGTTTCCAATGTTTATCCCTTTGATCCCCTTTCATTGTCTTATTGCTCTAGGAAAAATTTCAAGTATTATATTGAAGAGATATTGTGAAAGTGGGCATCCTTGACTTGTCCCTGAGTGTAGAGGAAATGCTTCAAGTTTCTCTCCATTTAATTTGATGTTGGCCACTGGCTTGCTGTATATTGCCTTTATTATTTCTAGGTACAATCCTTGTATGCCCATTCTCTCCAGAACTTTTAGCATGAAGGGGTGTTGGATTTTGTCAAATGATTTTTCTGCATCTAGCAAGATTATCATGTGGTTTTTTTCTTTCATCTTGTTTATATGGTGAATTATGTTGATAGACTTTCATATGTTGAACCATCCCTGCATTCCTGGAATGAATCCTACTTTATCATGGTGTATGATATTTTTGATGTGTTCTTGAATTCGGGTTGCTAGTATTTTATTAAGTATTTTTGCATCTATGTTCATGAGGGAGATTGGTCTGAAGTTCTCTTTCTTTGTTGGGTCTTTGTGTGGTTTAGAAATCAGGGTGACTGTGGCCTCATAGAATAAGTTTAGCAGTGTTCTTTCTGATTCTATTTGTTGAAAGATTTTGAAGAATATTGGTGTTAGCTCCTCTTTGAAGGTCTGGTAGAATTCTGTGCTAAAACCATCTGGCCCTGGGCTTTTTTTTGGTTGGGAGATTTTTAATGACTGTTTCTATTTCCTTAGGGGTAATGGGGCTGTTTAATCTGTTAACCTGATCTTGATTTATCTTCAGTAGGTGGAATCTATCAAGAAAATTGTCCATTTCACTTAAGTTTTCAAAATTTGGTGGAGTATAGATTTTTAAAGTAGGACCCAAATATTCTCTGGGTTTCCTCAATGTCTGTTGTTATTTCTCCCTTTTCATTTCTGATTTTGTTGATTTGGGTTTTTTCCCTCTGTCTTTTAGTTAATTTGGCTAAGGGTCTATCTATTTTGTTGATTTTCTCAAAGAACCAACTCTTGGTCTCATTAATTCTTTGTATAGTTCTTTTTGTTTCTAAGTTGTTGATTTCAGCCCTGAGTTTGATGATCTCCTGCCTTCTGCTTCTCTTGGGAGTGTTTGCTTCTTTTTTTTTCCAATTCACCCACTTTAGCTGTTAATTCACTAATATGAGCTGTCACAATTTTCTTTTTGAAGGCACTTAGTGCTATGAACTTTCCTCGTAGCACAGCTTTCATTGTGTCCCATAGGTTTGGGTATGTTGTGCCTTCATTTTTTGTTGGATTTTAAGAAGTCTTTGGTTTCCTTCTTTATTTCTTCCCTGATCCAGTAGTCATCCAGTAAGGAGTTGTTCAATTTCCATTTGTGTGTGTAGGCTTTCTGTTGATTCTTTTGCTGTTGAAGTCCTGCTTTATTCCATGGTAGTCTGATAAGATACAAGGGGTTATTTCAATTTTCTTGTATCTGTTGAGGCTATCTTTGTGTCCAACTATATGGTCGATTTTGGAGAAGGTTCCATGTAGTGCTGAGAAGAAGGTGTATTCTTTTGTGTTCGGGTAAAATATTCTGAAGATATCTGTTAGGTTCATTTGGTTCATGAGCTCTGCTAGACTTATTATTTCTCTGTTTGGCTTCTGTCTTGATGATCTGTCCATTATTGTGAGTGGGGTGTTGAAGTCTCCCACTACTAATGTGTGTGGATCTATGTGCGATTTAAGTTTTAGAAGCATTTCTTTTACAAATGTAGGTGTATTTGTATTTGGGGCATAGATGTTCAATATTGAGATGTCCTCTTGATGCATATTTCCTTTAATAGGTATGTAATGCCCTTCTCTGTCTTTTTTTTATTAACTTCAATTGGAAGTCTATTTTGTTTGATATTAGGATGGTGACTCCAGCTTTCTTCCTGGGCCCATTTGCTTAGAAAACCTTTTCCCAGCCCTTTACTCTGAGATAGTGTCTATCTTTGTTAGTGAGATGTGTTTTTGTATGCAGCAACATGATGGGTCTTGTTTAAGGATCCAATATGTAGGTCTGTGTCTTTTTATTGGGGAGTTGAGTCCGTTGATATTGATGGATGTTAGTGACCAGGGGTTGTTATTTCCCATTATTTTTGTATAGGTGGTCATCCTGTGTTTCTTTTGGTTTAGTTGCTGTGGAGTTTTCTATTTCCTCTGATTTCTTGGGTGTAGTTTTCTTCTCTGGGTTGGAATTTTTCTTCTAGGATCTTCTGTAGAGCTGGATTTGTGGGTAGATATTGTTTAAATTTGATTTTGTCCTGGAATATCTTGTTTTCTCCATCTATGTTGATAGAGAGCTTTGCTGGGTATAGTAGTCTGGCTGGACACCTATGTTCTCTCAGGGTTTATAGGACATTTGTCCAGGCCCTTCTAGCTTTTAAGGTTTCTGAGGAGAAGTCAGGGGTAATTTTGATGGCTCTGCCATTATATGTTACTTGACCTTTTTCTCTTACAGCTTTTAATATTCTTTCTTTATTCTGTACATTTGGAGTTTCAATTATTATGTGGTGAGAGGAGTTTCTTTATGATCTAATGTGTTTGGTGTTCTGTAAGCCTCTTGGATTTTTATTGGCATCTCTTTCTTTAGGTTTGGGAAGTTTTTTTCTATGATTTTGTTGAAGATATTTCCTGGATCTTGGAATCTGGAGTCTTCTCTTTCCTCTATGCCTATAATTCTAAGGTTCTGTCTTTTCATTGAGTCCTTGATTTCTTGGATGTTATGAGTGAGAGATTTTTTAGCTTTCTCATTTTCTTTGGATGTTGTACTGATTTCTTCCATCAAATTTTCAATGCCTGAGATCCTGTCTTCCATCTCTTATATCCTATTTTTGATACTCATATCTGTAGTTCCTGTTCTCTTCCCTTGATTCTCTACTTCCGCTCTTAACTCTGACTGTGTTTTCTTTATTGTTTCCATTTCCATTTTCATGTCTTGAACTATTTTATTCGTTTTGTACATTTTCTGTTCCAATTTGCTTGTCTTTGCCTGGAAATCTTTCATTGCCCTGTCTTTTTCCTGTTCAAGTTGAGCCACTCTGGCTTGTAGCTCTCTAATCTTATTATCCATTGCTTTCGCTTGTGAAATTGTGGATTCTTTGAATTCCTTCATAGATTTAAATTCTTCTTGAAAGGACTCTATCACTTTCCATAATGTAGAATTTTCATCGTTTTCATATGTTTCAGCTGTGGTGAGGTGGTCAGGACTTGATGTCCTAGCATAGTTGTTTTGTTGGAGTCATATCTCCCTGACTTCTGTTGTGTCTGGTTTTTCCCTGACCTTTAGCCATTTGGTTGTTCTTAGCTGTCTGGTCCTGTTGTCCTCTGGGCTTAGATCCAAAGGGGGGCTCTTTGGTGTAGCAGTCCTGTTGCTTGTTGATCTGTTGCTTTCCACTGACTGTATGGGGCCTTGTGTGGAGGTTCTCCGTGTGTCTCTGAGAGCTCACCCCTCCCTTTCTGTTTCGATCCAATTGGGGACTCATGTGAGGGGTTATGTTGGTGATGTGTTCCTGTAGCTTCCTGGGATCCAACTGGTCTTCCTATAGATGACAGTGCAGGTTGGCAGGCCTCAGGTTGTTGGCTGGGGTTGTAGCTCCCCTGCAGCTTATGTGTTGGACCGTGTTTGTGGTCCTCCCCGGCTGCTCACAGGGGGTTCTCAGGGTCAATATGCATCTAATAGCCAGACACACTGTGAGCTGGTGCAGCCTATTCCCAGGCAATGAGGAATGGCCTGGGATTGTTTCAAAGCTCCCAAGTCAGAGGGCTCTATGTTGGACACTGAGTGTTCAGCCTGCAGTGGCTCTGGTGGTATGGTCCTGTGTGTCCAGGCACAGAATCTGTGGACTGGAGCTCCCAAGGCCTGTTGGAGTCTTGAGAGGACCTGACTCCACAGCTGATATGTCTGGGCTTTCCAAAATGCAGCTGTGGACCCGCTGGCTGCTGGGTTGATGTTTGTGGAACCATCAGATACTGAGCGCCCTGCCACTGTGCAACAATGCCGTGTGCTGCTAAGAGTGTATGGCACTCTCAGGGGTCCGCAACCTTTCACTAAATAGCCGGAATACCTGTGTGGGGTCTGGGGGTCCAGTAGGCTGTGAATAACCCAATGTGGGATCCGACCAAATCTGCCCACTGGGTATTAGAGTGGATCTTACCCAGCATCTCTCCTGGTGGGGCTACCCAATTCCCGGATTCAGTGGCCTCCATGCATGTCTGGGGGGGGGGGGGGGAGAGCCCTGCCCAGGGAATTTTAATGGTCTGTGGGTAGCTGGGTGAGACCCAGGTGGGTCGAGACACTCAGATCTTTGCACAGCGCCTTATAACTCTGCGGCTTTATGGCTGTTTTCCCCAAATTCAAAATGCGTCTGCGAGGACCGCCACCATCTTGGATCCCCCCAGATTCTTATGTAGTTTCTTGGTGCTTAATTTCTTGATTTTTTTGTTTGTTTTTTTAAAATAAATTTTGGATATTAGCCCTCTGTCAGATGTGGAGTTGGTAAAGATCTTTTCCCAATCTATAGGTTGCCATTTTGTTGTAATGACAGTGTCCTTTGCCTTAGAGAAGCTTTTCAGTATCATGAGGTCCCTTTTATTGATTGTTGGTCTTAGAGTCTGAGCTGTTAGTGTTCTGTTCAGGAACCTGTGCCAATGAGTTCAAGGTTTTCCCTCACTTTCTCTGCTCTTAGATTTAGTGTATTGGGCTTTATGTTAAGGTCTTTGTTCCACTTGGACTTAAGTTCTGTGCAAGGTGATAACTAGTGGGTCTATTTGGATTCTTTTACATGTTGACATCCAGTTAGACCAATACCATTTGTTGAAGATGCTGTCCTTTTTCAATTGTATGGTTTTGGCTTCTTTGTCAATAAATTAAATGACCATAGGTGTTTGGGTTCATTTCTGGGTCTTCAATTCGATTCCATTGATCAACTGGTCTGTTTCTATGCCAGTGCCATGCTGTTTTTATTACTTTTACTCTGTAGTATACCTTGAAAACTGGGCTAGTAATACCTCCAGATTTTTTAAATTATTATTATGCAAGATTGATTTAGCTATTCTTGGTTTTTTTGTTATTCCGTATGAAGTTGAGCATTGATTGTTCTTTTTTTTTTTCCACACAAAATAAACATTTATTTTAAATTAGGGACATAAGACTACGATATACAAGACAAAAACACTAGGTACACTGATAATTATTCAAAGAAACCATAAAATGTCCTCCTATACTTTATATGAGGTTCAATGAACCTGCTTGGGTTGAGTGATTTGCATCATACCCTCTTACTTTGTTGGGACTTCAGACTCTTCCACACTTACTCACAGCAGTTATATTCAGTCACAAAAAGACCAACTCATTTCAGTTATCTGCGGGAACTCCATTATAGCATGTGGCCCACAGCTAGACTGACTGAAGTGGAGGACTCCTTAGAGGAGGACAGGGACACTCCTGGAAATGCTGATTTTCCCCCCCAGAATTTTGTACTCTAACAACCCACTCTTTATTAAAATCAGATTTTTAAATGTTTAATGCTTCAGTGCAATTGGAAAAACCCTAGGAGACAGGCAAAGAAAGGCCTAAGGTGATATAGATCAGTTAGCAATGATTGGGGGATGGATACAGAACAGTAATTACAATGTTTCAGAGTTTCTGGAGGCTCCTGCTGTGGAAAAGTGGATGTGGTGATGCTGGGATGAGCTAATGCACCTGTGTGTGATGGATATGAAACACACTGCACTGAGTTCTCAGACTAGTTTTTAGTTTCATTTGATTTAAACGACCTGTTCCTTGGGCATTATCAATCACTATAAATGTCTGAAAATAAAGGATTTCTTAAAATAAACTAAAAAAAAAAAAAAGAAGGGAAGAGGATGGGGGTGTTGAGGGGGAGGAGGGTGGAAGGGTGGGACTGGAGGGGGGAGTAGGGAGGGGATTGTGATTGAGATGTAACTTGAAGAAATAAAAAATAAATTATTTAAAAAAATAAGATGCTGCATAAAGTGCATCGGGACAGCTATAATAAGAATATCCTCCAAACTAACAGATCTCCACCATTAAAAAAACAATCAAACAAAAAACAAAAAACCACCACCACCACCAACAAAGACCTCAAAAGAAATCCAGCAGCAACAGAAAACCAGAATGACAAGTTTATCCTAGATATGGAGAAATCAGGCGTTAGATAAGAATAATACTTCCAGATTTTTTAAATTATTATTATGCAAGATTGCTTTAGCTATTCTGGGTTTTTTTGTTATTCCATATGAAGTTGAGCATTGATTGTTCTTTAAAGGTCTGTAAAGAATTGTGTTGGTATTTTGAAAGGAATTGCTTTGAATCTGTATATTGCCTTCAGTAGAATTACCATTTTTTATTATGTTGATTCCACATATCCATGAGCATGGGAGATCTTTTCATCTCCTGATGTCCTCTTCAGTTTCTTTCTTCAAGGACTTGAAGTTCTTGTCGTACAGGTCTTTCACTTGCTTGGTTAGAGTTACCCCAGATATTTTATATTATTTGTGTCTATTGTGAAGGGTGTTGTTTTCCTGATTTCTTCTTGCTATATAGTACCTTTATTATTTCTAGGTATGGTCCTTGTATCCCCATTCTCTCCAGGACTTTTAGCATGAAGGGGTGTTTGATTTTGTCAAATGTTTTTTTTTTTTTTTTTTTTGCAGCATTTAGAGAAATGACCACGTCATTTTTTTTTCCTTTCAGCTTGTTTATATTGTGAATTAGGTTGATGGATTTTCGTATGTTGCACCACCCCGGAATTCCGGGGATGAGGCCTACTTGATCATGGTGTATGATACTTTTTATGTGTTATTGGATTCGGTTTGCCAGTATTTTATTAAGTATTTTTGCGTCTATGTTCATGAGGGAAATTGGCCTGAAGTTCTCTTTCTTTGTTGAGTTTTTGTGTGGTTTAAGAATCAGGGTGACTGTGGCCTAGTAGAATGAGGTTGGCAATGTTCCTTCTGTTTCTATTTTGTGTAAGAGTTTGAAGAGTATTGGTATTAGCTCTTCTTTGAAGGTCTGTTAGAATTCTGTGCTGAAATCATCTGGCCCTGGACTTTTTTTTGTGGGGGGGGGGAGACTTTTAATGACTGTTTCTATTTCCTTAGGGGTTATAGGATTGTTTAATTTGTTAACCTGATCTTGATTTAGCTTTGGTAGGTGGAATCTATCAAGAAAATTATCCATTTCACTTAGGTTTCCAAATTTTGTGGAGTACAGGTTTTTGAAGTGAGACCTACAGAGTCTCTGGATTTCCTAGATGTCTCTTGTTATTTCTCCCTTTTCATTTCTGACATTGCTGATTTGGGTGTTTTCCCTATCTTTTAATTAGTTTGGCTAAGGGTTAGTCTATTTTGTTTATTTTCTCAAAGAACCAACTCTTGGTTTCTTCGATTCTTTGTATTATTCTTTCTGTTTCTAAGTTGTTGATTTCAGCACTGAGTTTGATGATTTCTTGATGTCTGTTCCTCTTGGGAGTGTTTGTTTCTTTTTTTTTTTTTCTATCTTTTCCAGTTCTGCTGTTAGGTTGCTAATAGGAACTGTCACTATTTTCTTTTTGAAGGCATTTAGTGCTATGAACTTTCTTTGTAGCACAGCTTTCATTGTGTCCCATAGGTTTGGGTATGTTGTACCTACATTTTCATTGGATTTTAGGAAGTCTTTGATTTCCTTCTTTATTTGTTCCATTACCCAGTGGTCATTGAGTAGAGAGTTGTTCAGTTCCTATGAATCTGTAGCCTTTTTGTTATTTCTGCTGTTGTTGAAGTCCAGCTTTAATTCCCGGTAGTCTAATAAGAAACAAGGGATTATTTCAATTTTCTTATATCTGTTGAGGCATGCTTTGTGTCAGACTATATGATCAGTTGTGGAGAAGGTTGAGTGAGGTGCTGAGAAGAAGGTGTATTCTTTTGTGTTTGGGTGAAACGTTCTGTAGAGATCTGTTAGGTCCATTTGGTTCATGACCTCTGTTAGGCTCACTATTTCTCTGTTTGGTTTCTGTCTCAATAATCTGTCTGTTGGTGTGAGTGGGGTTTTGAAGTCCCCCACTATGAATGTGTGGGGATTGATGTGTGTTTTCAGCTTTAGAAGAGTTTCTTTTACAAATGTAGGTGCCCTTATATTTGAGGCATAGATATTCAGTATTGGGATGTCATCTTGATGAATTTTTCCTTTACAAGTATGTAGTGCCCTTCCCTATCTTTGTTGATTAACTTCAGTTGAAAGTCTATTTTATTTGATATTAGGATGGCTACTCCAGCTTGTTTCTTGGGGCCATTTGCTTGGAAAACCTTTTCACAGCCCTTTACTCTGAGGGAGAGTTTATCTTTGCAGTGTGGTGCATTTCTTGTATGCAGCAAAATGAAGGGTCTTGTTTACAGATTCAATCTGTAAGCATCTGTCTTTTTATTGGGAAGTTGAGTCCATTGATGTTGAGAGACATTAATGACCATAGGTTGCAATTTTCTCCTATTTTGATGTAGGTTGTGGTTCTGTGTTTCTTTTGTTTAGCTGAAGTGGATTTTTTTGTTTCCTATGTTTTCTTGGACGTAGTTATCTTTCTGGGTTGTAATTTTCCTTCTAAGAGCTTCTGTAGAGTTAGATTTGTGAATATTTTTTTTAATTTGTTTTCCTCATAGATTATCTTGTTTTCTTTGTCTATATAGATAGAAAGTTTTGTTGAGTATAGTAGTCTGGGCTGGTACCTATGATCTCCTAGGGATTGTAGGACATCTGTCCAGGCCCTTCTGGCTGTTAAAGTTTCTGAGGAGAAATCACGTGTAATTCTGATGGGTCTGCCATTATATGTTACTTGACTTTTTTCTCTTACAGCTTTTTTTTTTTAATACGTTATTTTTTTTCTTCAAGTTACATCTCAGTAACGAACCCCTCCCTATTCCCCCTTCCTATCCCGCCCTTCCACCCTCTTCCCCCCAGAAGTTTCCCCTTTCAGTCCAACAGCTGGTTCCTTCTCTTATAACAGTAAGTATTATACAAAACAACAGATATAAATATACCACATTTATGAGAGTTAAATGGCCCAGTATACCTTCCCAATGTCCAGTTTATACATATTTGGCCCCTGACTTTAACATTCTACTATCTAACCATCTCCATGAGTTTAAAGGTCTATATCTGACTCAACATTCATACTAACTTGCAACACACTTTTAAGAGTATCTTCTTAGATCTATAACACCCTCTTGATTCCTAAACAACTCAAAATTTAGCGATGAGACTCTAGCTGTCTATTCTTCAACCACCTCAGAGACCTGAGAGGGATAAATATATTTGCTTATATAGGAAGTGCAGGACCTGCAGCTTCCAAAACTAAGAAAGGACATACCAATGACTGCCTGGACAGTTCCCATTTTCTCTCCATACATTCCTGCATCAGTCTTCAGCCTTTGGGTCCTGTTTCTATGACAGACATTTGTTGTAGAGCAGGGATTTTAATATACTTTCTTTATTCTGTAATTTGGAATTTCAGTTATTATGTGGCTAGAGGAGTTTCTTTTCTGGTCTAATCTGTTTCATGTTCTGTATGCCTTTTGGAATTTTACTGGCATCTCTTTCTTTTGACTTGGTGATGGGTAATGTTAAGCATTCTAAATGTTAATTGGTCCTGCTTGCTGTCTGCTACTTATGTTGACTCTGATTGGTTAAATAAAATGCCAAGGCCTGAGATTGGGCAAAGACAGAGAAAGGTGGGACTTCCTGGGATTAGAACAAGAAGCTTGCACTTTAGACAGAGGATTAAAGCACTCCAGCCAGCAGCAGGAAGAAGAAGCATTCCAGCCAGGAGCAGGAAGAAGAAGACACACACAAACACCACATGGATTTTAACAAGCCTTGGCCTGAGTTGTGCAATCCTGGCCCATCTAAGCTAGCTCTTAATTCTATTACCTAAATATGACCCCATATATACATATGTCCCCTTGGACTGTCATACTCCACGATATGCCGATGTTCTTGGCCATGTGGAATGAGGTTCTTTTCTCTAACCCATGGTGTGTGCCTCTTTCCTGCTGCTCCTGGCTGGAATTTCTTCTTCTTCCTGCTGCTGTCTGTAATGCTTTAATACTCTGTCTAAAGTGCAAGCTTTTTGTTCTAATCCCAGGAAGTCCCACCTTTGTCTGTCTTTGCCCAGTCTCAGGCCTTGGCATTTTATTTAACCAATCATAGTCAGTGTAAGTAACAGACAGCAAGCAGGACCAATTAACATTTAGAATGCTTAACATTACCCATAATTTCCCTCCTTTTGTCTAATAAAAAGGCTAATTTTTAACTCATATAGTAGAAACAATAAGAACAGATATGAAACAATCAAGAAAACCATATATAAACGTAATGTTTAGCCTATTTGCATCAGACAATCTTGAAGAAGAAAAAAAATCATCTTGGTGTGTCTAAAGTTCTGAACCTAAATAATTTCTATGATATCCTTTATTTATAAACCTAAAGATTTTATTTAGACTTGAAAATATCCTTTTAAATCTTAAACAACTCAAGTTCAATTGAAATCTTGTAACTATTATGCCTTCAACTCCATCAAAGACATAAGAAGGGATAAGGTTATTATTTGAGTGAGTAGGAAGCACAGAAAAGCTTCCAAAAAAAGAAAAAAATGACAGTTTGCTGCCTAGACAGTCCCAAATATCTCTTGATACCATTGGAGCATCATCTTCAGCCTTCTGGCCAAGCATTTTTCACAGACTAAATTGTGCAGCAGGAAATAAGGATTTTCCCATTCTGTCTCTGAAGAGTCAGGACATCGACTTACCTGCATTTAAGCTCTGGTCCATCTTTGGACCTTATATAGTCTGTTGAGAGAGCAGGGGCATTTTTGCCCAATAGGAGTTATCTCCTGATGGGAGATTTCTTTTTGAGGAATTATCTCCAGATGGGAGATTTTTTTTTTTTTTTTGATGCTCATTATCTTCTTCCAAGTCAAATGGGAGCTGTCAGGAGCTGACTGTCTTAAGTCAAACAATTCTTAAAATGATAAAAAAAAAATCTTTAAATGCCATTTTCTGTATGCCTCTGAGGGTTTTGAAGACATCTATTATTTTATTTATAAATCTATCTATCTTCTATCTGTAAAAAAAACAAACTGTATATTTTTATCATTTACTATCTGCTTAACCTATTAAGTCTATTTTGTGATAAATTAAGACTAATATTTGACATGACCAGAGGCTTGACTGGCCAGTCAACTTTTATTATCCAGACTCCTAAATAGATTGCAATAGCCACCCATGAAAGGATCAGAAGTAAACCTGTACTTTTAAATGAGTTGTATAGGCACAATACCTTACATAAGTTGAAATATACATATTAGGTGTCTAAATATAAAATTCTATACCAATGAATCAAAATTTAACCTTACTTTTGTATCAATATACAAAATTCTATACCAATGTATCTAAAGATAACCTCATTTGTGAATAAAAATAGTTTAGACTTTCAGAGAAGATTCAATAATCTATCCTTATATCTTATCATTTCTATATTATATACATATATTTCATCAAAAGATAACCTTATTTAAGAATAACAATAATTTTATGTTTCAGAGCAGATTCAATAATCTATCCTTGGAAATTTTTCTCCTGTGATTTTGTTGAAAATGTTTCCTGGACCTTGGAGTCAGGAGGCTAATCTTTCATCTATACCTAGCATTCTTAGGTTTTTGTCTTCTCATTGAGTCCTTGATTTCTTGGATGTTATTGATGGAATTCTTTAGATTTCTTATTTTCTTTGGTTGTTGTACTGATTTCTTCAGTCAAATATTCCACACCTGAGATTCTGCCTTCCATCTCTTGTATCCTATTTTTGATACTCATGTCTCTAGTTCCTGTTGCATTTCCTTGGCTTTCCACCTCTAGGATTGCCTCTGCTTGTGTTTTCTTTATTGCTTCCATTTCCAATTTCAGGTCTTGAACTGTTTTATACATTTCCTATTCCAATTTAGTTGTCTTTGCCTGAAAATATTTCATAGCCTTGTTTCTTTCCCACTCATATTTGAATAAATTAGCTTGGAAGTCTCTAATAGAATTCTCTATTGTGGAGATCCAAGATGGTGCCGACAATAGATCAGTGCAGCTGAGTAGTAGGTGAATGAGATTAGTCACTGTGGAGTGAATGTGAGGTCCCTAGCTGACTGTGAAACACAGATGGTGTCTGAATTCCCGCGGCGAACACTGAGACTGGTCACCAGGTAAAAGAGCCCACGCAGTTCCCAGGAACACCACCCTGAGATCAGCCAGTTCCATCACCAGTCTGGAGAGGAGCTCCTGCTAAAGGAGATCTAGCCCAGGAGCAGATCCAGCAAATGGCTCCAGCCACACCTATCTGCCTGATATCCAGCCGCACCACAAGAGCAGAGGTAAGTGAGATTTTTTTTTCTGGAGTTTCCAACATGGCAGCACAGTGTGCACTGTAGCAGAGAGGCAGAGACCTAACCCAGTCACAGCAAAGCAATTAGGAGCCAAGACTGACTGCAAATGGAGCCAGCGACTGTGTCTTCTCCACAAATACTGGGGCGGGTGGGTCACTAACCCTAGCACCCAAGCATCAGAGGCAGTCAGCAACAGGCACACTGAGGCCAGCACCCATTGTGGGTGAAGCTCCCTGCCTGCACAGTCAGCCTAGCTGCTGAGCCAGAAGGATTGGGTCAGTGAGAGGAGAACACAGACCAGCAACAGCTCTACCTGCCTTTCTGAGGAGGCCTTTCAGCTCCCAGGTCCTTAGAGGCTAGCCCTCTCCCCACTCCAATACCCTCTATATTGGTCCAATTGGGTCACAAGCAGTTGAGGACAGCAGCAGCCACTCTCCTCTCCGAGAGTCAGTCTATTACAGGAACTTGCCCATCATCTGGAGGTAGACACCAGGATCGCATGATCAGCCAACCCCCAGGGCAGGGAGTTTTCCTGAGACTAAGGTCAACTGACAAAAGAAACAAACAGACAACACCAGGGTCAATCAGATGACAAAAGTTCAGCGGAAGAACATGGTTAAAAAAAAAAATCCAAACAAATATGATGTCTCCAGACCCTAGCAATAATGCTACAGACAACTCTGGACATCCTAACACGATTGAAACAAAGGAAAATGACCTTAATCCTATGGTTATATTAATAATAGAAAGCCTAAGGGAGGAAATCAAATACCTCACAGAGCAACAACAAAGTACTGCAAAGGATGTGATGGAAACGAATAAAGCGCTTAAAGGAATGGAAGACCTGAAAAGGGAAGTTGAAGCAATGAAGAAAATCCAATCCAAGACATCCATAGAACTGGAAAATCTTAAGAAAACAATCAGAACTACAGACACTAGCATCACAAACAGAATACAAGAGATGGAAGAAAGAATTTCAGGCACAGAGGATAAAATTGAAGAAATTGATACATCTGTCAAAGAAAATAAAGGTCAAATCTAAAAAAGTCCTGACACAAAACCTTCAGGAAATCAAGGACACAATGAAAAGACGAAATCTCAGAATAATAGGAATAGAAGAAAGAGAAGTGTCCCACCTCCATGGACCAGAAAATATCTTCAACAAAATCATTGAGAGAATTTCCCAAATCTAAAAAAAGAGATGCCTATAACTGTACAAGAAGCTTACAGAACTCCAAAAAGATTAGACCAGAAAAGAAAATATTCCCGCCACATAATAATCAAAACACTAAATGTACAGAACAAAGAAAGAATATTAAAAGCTGCTACGGAAAAGGGTCAAGTAAAATATAATGGCAAATCTATCAGAATCACACCTGATTTTTCTTCAGAGACTCTAAAAGCCAGAAGGGCCTGGACAGACGTCTTGCAGACCCTAAAAATCCACAAATGCAAGCCACACTACTATTCCCTGCAAAATTGTCAATCAACATAGATGTAGAAAACAAGATATTCCATGACAAATCAAAAATCAATAAATATCTATTCACCAATCCAGCTCTACAGAAGATGTTGGAAGGAAAATTCCAACCCAAAGAGGTTAACAACACACAAGAAAGCACAGGAAGCAAATAGCATGCCTGCAGCAAAACCAAAAGAAGAGAAGCACACTCATACACTATTTCCAACAACATCAAGATGGCAGGAAGTAACAATCACTGGTCATTAATATCTCTCAACATCATTGGACTCAATTCCCCAATAAAAAGGCACAGGCTAGCAGAATGGATGCGAAAGCAGAATCCCACATTCTGCTGCTTACAAGAAACAAACCTCAGCAAAAAAGATAGACATTATCTCCAAGTAAAGGGCTGGAAAAAGATATACGAAGCAAATGGACCCAAGAAAAAAGCTGGAGTAGCAATTCTAGTATGCAACAAATTGGACTTTCAACCAACATTAATCAAAAGAGATGGGGAAGGACACTACATACTCATCAAAGGAAAAATCCACCAAGATGAAATTTCAATACTGAACATCTATGCCCCAAATGTAAGACCACCCACATTCATTAAAGAAACACTACTGAAGCTCAAATCCCACACTGAACCTCACACATTAATAGTGGGAGACTTCAACACACCACTCTCACCATTGGACAGATCAACGATGCAGAAACCAAACAGAGAAATGATGAACTTTGCATATGTCATGAATCAAATGGACCTAATTGATACCTACAGAACATTTCACCCTAAAACAAAAGAATACACTTTCTTCTCGGCACCTCATGGAACTTTCTCCAAAATTGACCATATAGTCCCTCACAACCAAGCCTCAACAGGTATACGAAAATTGAAACTACCCCTTGTAACTTATCAGACCATCATGGAATAAAGCTAGATTTCAAAAATAACATAAACAGAGAGCCTGCAAAAACATGGAAACTGAACAACTCTCTCCTCAACGACCTCTGGGTAAAGGAAGAAATAAAAAAAGAAATTAAAGTCTTCTTAGAACTCAATGAAAATGAAGGCACAACATACCCAAACTTATGGGACACATTGAAAGCAGTGCTAAGAGGAAACATTATGAACCTAAGTGCCTTCAAAAAGAAACTGGAGAGTTCCTTTACTAGCCACCT
>CAJQZJ010000199.1:817395-849903 GCA_907164525.1 Lophiomys imhausi
ACACACACACACACACACACACACACACACACACACACACACACACACACAAGATACAGATAGTCATTTAATCAGTCCAAATAATATAATCAGGTGTCTTAGTTAGAGTTTCTATTGCTGCAATGAAACACCATGACCAATAAGCAAATTGGGAACCAAAGGGCTTATTTGACTTCCATATTGCTGTTCATTATTGAATGAATTCAGGACAGGAACTCAAACTAGGCATGAACCTGGAGGCAGGAAGTGATGCAGAAACTATGGAGGGATGCTGTTACTGACCTTCTTCATATGGCTTGCTCAGTCTGCATTCTTATAGATCCTAGGACCACTGCCCAGGGGCGGCATCACCCTCAGTGACTGTGCCCTCCCACATTGATCAATAATTGAGACAATGCCTTACAACTGGATCTCATGAAGCCTTTTCCTCACCTGTGGCTCCTTCCTCTCTCATGACTGTAACTTGTGTCAAGTTGACACACAGAATCTGCCAGTACAGTCAGGTTACAGGGGAAATTACAAGGGTGCAAAGAAGTTGATAGGAAAGAAATAAAACTTATTAGTGTGTGTTGATATTAAAACTCCACCAAAGAGTCTGAGTGGGGCCGAGATACTATAACAAGTAGAAAACTTTCATGATTCCCTATCCGTGACTTCAGAAGAGAATGACTGGTATTACAGTTCGGTTCAAGTCTGAAGGCCTGAGTACCATAGAAGCAGATAGCATGATTCCTAGTCCAGGGCAAAGGATGGTTGTGCAGACAGCACCAGAGTCCAAGGGCCTGAAAGTCAGCAGCTCCAATGTTTAGGGACAAAGAAAAGTGAATTTCCCAGATTAAGAAGAGAGAGAAAATTCATCCTTTCTTTGCTCTTTTTACAGAATTTGGTCTTTTGATATCCTGAATGATACCAGCATTAAGGAGGGTGGGTCTTCTTCATCCAGTTACATGTCCATCTATTAATCTCCTCTGAAACCCACCCCCAGACACACTGTGTGCTTCATCAGCCTTATGGCATCATTAACACAGTCCAGTTCACATATGAAATTATCACAGATGATATGGCAAATATAAAAAGATAAGACTGGAGAAAATACAGGATAACCAAATTTCTTGTCTTTCTAGTGTATGAATTACCAACTTCTAAAACTGAAGTACTAATTACTATAAAAATGCCATGAAATTTGTCAAACCTTTGTTTAAAATAGTTTTCTAAATATTTAGGTATTTTTTGAATAAGGTGCTCTAGTTTCATTTCTTTTGTTATGGCAAATACCCAAACAAAAGGTGACATATAAGAGGAAAGGTTTTATATGACTTACAATCCTAGGTTAGAGTCCACGATAGCAAGGAAATCAAGGCAGGTCACAGGCAAGAGCAGTGAGAAATGACCTTATGCATGCTTAGCACTCAGCTAACCATCTCAGCCCTAACACAATTTGGGTCCCAAAGTCAGGGGATGGTTCCACCCATTATGGGTGTGTCTTCCTATCTCAATTAACTGTAATGAAGTCCTCCACAGACATGCCCATAGGCCAGCCTGATCGAGACAATCTCTCATTGAGACTCCCTTCTTCTGTAATTCTAAGTTGAGTCAAGTTGACACTTAAATTATCACAATGTGCTTAGCACATTACAGTTTGGATAAGCTTAGGGGACAACCTAATACAAGAGATTTGGTTATCCTGTATTTTCTCCAGTCTTATCTTTTTATATTTGTCATATAGTGTGTTAGTTGCATATGTGAACTGGACTGTGTTAATGATGCCATAAGGCTGATGAAGCACACAGTGTGTCTGGGGGTGGGTTTCAGAGGAGATTAATAGATGGACATGTGACTGGATGAAGAAGACCCACCCTCGTTAATGGAGGTATCATTCAGGATATCAAAAGACCAAATTCTATAAAAAGAGCAAAGAAAGGGTGAATTTTCTCTCTCTTCTTAATCTGGGAAATTCACTTTTCTTTGTCCCTAAACATTGGAGCTGCTGACTCTCAGGCCCTTGGACTCTGGTGCTGTCTGTACAACCATCCTTTACCCTGGACTAGGAATCATGCTATCTGTTTCTATGATACTCAGGCCTTCAGACTTTTCCAGAGCATAGGGAAAATGTTTATTGTGTTTGTCTAAGAGAATAATCATACAATTTAGTACCTTTCCTGAATGTTAAATAGGGTGACGAGAGACACTTATTATGAATCCCAAAGAGGTCCTCAGCCCTAACACTGTCCCTCTTAGTTTTCTATAGACAGTTATAAATTAATAATCATTATATTGGTATGCTTATAGTACATACACTCACTGGTATTAGTAAATTCTAAGAATATTTATTCATTACTGACTGATGCTCAGTAGCAATAATTTTGTCCTGAAATCCAGTTGACCAGAGGAGCAGTTGATTGACCACGTACAAAACTTAATGGCTACTGGCCCAGTCCTTAAAGATAATGGTTTCTGGTTCAGCAAAGGCTTGGCCTGCAGCCTCCTTCATTGATAGGAGTCCTCAAATTCCACTTCTGAAATTGAATATGTGAATTGTGTCATTGCATTGTCACCACAGAGAACTGAGCCCCCTCATATGAGCAGGGCTGATGTTACCCCAAATACAGAACCAAGCTGTCAGTAAAGACTGGAGCCAAAGTTCTGCCACTCTGTGGGCTCTGTGTCCCAGGAAGGACTCGGTGCTCATCTAATCATGCAGCTTAAAAGGCCCATAGCCTAAGGGTCAGAGGCCCTTTCCTGGAGTCTAACATCTGTACTTGCTAGATCTCCATGCAGTGCCCGGCAAGGCGATGAGCAACAGGGGACTTGTTACTGCTCCTGTGTCGGTGAGTTTTCCCCATAAACACTGTTCCAGTCAGTCTATGCCTGTGCTGCTTGGCCATTTGCCCTTGACACACAAGCACCAACAATAAATCAGACACTGGAGACACAGACGTAAACATAACAAAAAGTCCCTGCCCTGGAGCTTGCATCTCCTGGGAAGAGAGAGAGCCAATAAACAAACAAATGGATAATGTACCAAGTAGGAACAAAGGAAAAAAGGAATAATAAAGCCATGAAAGGAGATAGAGAGATCATCAGCACTCACTGGGTAGTTAGCAGCCACTGTTAACTTTTAAGGTGGGTTCTGAACAGAGACCTGAAAGAAGCAAGAGATTAAGCTGTGCACTTATGCAAGGAAAGTATTCTTGGAAAGAGAGCTGAGTTCAGAGCCTGAGGCAGGAGAGTATTCAGTGTGCTTGAAGATGAAAACAGGCTGTTCCTGGAGAGACTGAGACTAGGAAGGAGCAACAGGGTGGAGCCCTCCAGGCCACAGCAGAAGCTGCCTTGGATTTGACTCTGATTCAAAGGAAAAGCTACTGGAAGGAGGGGCCTCAATTTCCAGAAAGACTCTTTGAGCTTTCAGTGGAGAAGTGATGCTGTAAGAGGTATCAGATATAGAAGCAGGAGGTGTCTAGGGCAGTAGCAGGTAATCCTGGCAAGAGAACTGATGGTGTAGAGTAGAGAAGCATCACGAGAAGTTGGATTTGGGGAGGATTTCCAAGACAGAGCTGATACAGCACATAGCAGACAGGTTGAAAGTAATGCAATCTTTTTGTTTAAGCTTTTGATGTTTTACTTTTTTTGGCTCAAACAATTGGAAGCTGTTTATTAACACAGAATGATCAGTCTATGTGAGCAACTTGAGTTTGACATGGACATATTAAGTCTGAAGTATCTTTTAAACAAAGGATGCTACATAGATGATCATACATGTAAATCTAGCACTAGAATTGCCTTTGCTGAGATGGACACTTTGGGAATCACTACCATGTTATTTCATGGAATCAAGGAGACCCACTTAGATCCCTCACACACAAAACATGAACTAAAATTTCTAAAACTTCTCAAGAAGGCCCTATTCAATGTTATTTCAAGATTAGTGTTAACATTTGCCTTTCTTTCTTGTATTCTCTCACAGTTGCATGGTGACATTCTGAGGAACAAGAGATTTGTTATGGCAACAACTTAGTACAGGGGCAGATATGAGAATGCAGCTTGTCTTCTGTTAATCCAGATATTGAAGAGATCTGAAGGAAAAAAACCACTATGCCATTCTCTTCCCAATACTACTGACTTGGTGTTTCTTATTTTTTTTAATGCATTCTTGCTTCCTGGCCTCTATAGACACTTAGTTTAATAAACATAGAAATATGTGGTGAGGTTCTTTTGGGAAACAGTAAGACACATGTGATATGATAGTAGAGGTGGCAGAATACTAGGGGTAGAAAGATATAAACAGGGCTAAGAAGAAGAGGGAAAGGAATGAGGTGTGAGAAGAGAGTCAACCAAACGTGTGGAAAAAAATGTATGGGGTGAGGAGATAGTTTGGTATATAAAGTGATTAACACTCAAGGGAAAGAACCAGAGTTCAAATCCCCAGAACCCACATAAGAGCTGAGCAGCTATGGCAGCCCACCTGAAATCCTCATGCTCAGGAAGGAAAGACAAAAGATCCCCAGGGATGCCTATGAGCTATGCTGGTTCTATCAGCCAGCTCTGAGATTAGCAAAAGGCTTTCAAGGAAGGCTCCTGGTGTCAACCTCTGCCCTACAAAATTCACATATATACACACACACAAAGGTACATACATGCACACATACACAAGTGCCCACACGCATGCATTCACACATACACACACACTCTCTCTCTCTCTCTCTCTCTCTCTATATATATATATATATATATATATATATATTGATTTACAAACTAGCCAAATAATATATTTTAAACAGAAAAGAGTTTGAACAGAAGTTCCCCTCATGAGTGGATATTGTTGCTCCCAATACTGGTTGTGTGATGCTTATCTATGCTGCTAGCCAAGACACACCTAGAAGCTCCCAAAACAACACAGGGTGTTGCCATTGTTCTTGGTTGCTCAACTGAACTACATGTTAAAACCCTTCATCAACACTGAACACACCACATACTTTGGGAGCAACAGAGAAATCAAGCAGAAACTGAGCTAGAAGCTTCCTCCATGGTAGTTAGCTGTCCACAGTGCTGGAAAGTGCTTTCAGGCCACTAAGGTAGAAAAACCATCAACAGTCTTAAGCCAGCCACCAACACTAAACCCTGCAATACTAACCTGCCGGACAAGATGACCTCCACAGGTACAATAACGACATGACTGTTTGGAGGGTAACCAACAACTTTCTGATTGGATTTAAGGCACAGTGCATGGGCATCCTTATATAATAAACCTGTTCAAAAGTCCATAACTGGAGATCATAGGCTCTACAGGATATTTCTATTCATACCTATATGTATGAATATTTATGCTCATGCCCATAGATTGATTAGTGTTGCTCTCAGCCTGGATTAGAGATGTTCCCTTTTGAAGTGAGTGACAGTTAATGCAGAAATTCAGAACTGGTCTAAGTTCTTGGAATAAGCATCCTTAGAGTATTCATTCTAAATAGGGCATCTCTATCACTCCCCTCCCCCAAATCCCAGTGAACATGGCAAAAGAGGGAGTAGAAAGACTGTGAGAGCCAGAAGATTGGAGGAACACTTTGAAAGCTGTCTTCTACACATGGCACAGCCACTGCAATCACAGAAAAGACATGACCATAGTAGGGTATCTAGTTGGAAGATGTGGTCCAGCAGGAGTAGCAGAGGGATAAGAGAGAGTAATAGAGGGTAATAACTTTCACAGAAAATAATAATGGCTTTTCCAGCACTTTGTGTCCTACATCAGAAATATGAACTCACATGGTAGAGTCATTAATGTGACTTAGGCTAAGCACGGTGTCTTTGCAGTTGTGACAGATTGTATAATTTCCATGACCAAGCTTGTCTTCCCATTTCAGGGTAGTGATATCTCTTAGACTAGTGTTTCCAAATATTGCTCATAACCCATTAGGGCATAAGGTGAATTTAGAGAGTTATAACTTGTCATTTAAGATGAAACAGAATAGAAACACATGTCTAAATTTCCTTGTGTAAAAATAAAGAAATTTTGACTCATTTACATATTAAAACATATAGATATATGTGAGATCTATAATAGGCTTATAATTAAGAGTACTAGTCAAAACTTCATCTAACAAATTCTCTTTACCATAATTGCTAGAGTGGATTCTGTTGTTTGCAACTAAAAACCTCTTCGTATTGTTTCTAGTGGGAACTGAAGGAAGACTGCAATCATATCCTCACACTCTACCATTCTCCAGCCTTACTAATTCACTGTCTGGTGCCATAAAGTTAACCACCCTCACATGCCATACATAACAATAGTTCACTTGTAAAATACATGTCACAGGCTATACAGAGTACAACTGAGGAACAACAGAATAATGCTAAAGATATAATTTATATAGATGTTAAAGCTGCATTGTCACTTACACTTGCTTTAAGTTCATTCTTACTACAATTATCTGTGTGTGTGTCTGTGCAGATGCCTATTGTCATGGTTCCTATGTAAAGGCCAGAGAACAACTTGCCAAATGCCAGATCCCTCTTTTCCTCCAAGTGGGCACAGAAGGATCAACTCAGGTCGTCAGACTTGGGTGGCCAAGTACCTTTGCTCACTGAGCCTTCTCACTGACCCTGCTTTAAGTTTTCCTAAAATCAACCTATATGAAGCTGGAATTAGAGTCCTTTATAACCAATTGTTTGTGAAGTCATGGTTTTTTCTTTGTAAATGAAAGTCCTTATACCTTCCTAGAGTACTCTAACTCCCTTGTGAGTGAGGTGGGGTGGATAAGGCCTCTGTCCTTATGAGCTTTCCAGCTGACCCTACTCCTAGTCAGTCTGATCAAATAAGGCATGTTTCTGGTTTCTTCTGTAGCCAACAAGTCACTACAGCATATGACTTCTGTCACATGTACACATTGCCATGAAATATTTATCAAAAAGTACAAGCTTTGGAATGACTAAACAATGTATGTACATTAGAATCATCTTTCATTATGCCAAGTGAGCAGGATTACATCCTTACAATATCCACATTTGTTCCCTTATTGAATTACTTTCTATATGAATAGGACATCTTGCACATTAGGAACTAGCCTTGGTTCTATTTGATTACTCTCTTGTAATCTTTTTAATTTTTTCCTTATGACGTTCTTTTCTATATTTCTCAAAGTCTTGTAAGGTGCCTTAAGGATTTTTTTTAAATAAAGCATAAACACATAAGCAAATAAGCTCATTTTCTTCCCCAGCCTACAGCCTCCGCACATATACGCTGGATTCAATGTATGTTTCGATTACTGTAAAAGCCTTCTGCCTGATTTCACTATTTTCTCCCCTCACAAATGTTAGATTCCTTTTCTTCAATACTGTTTTCATCACTTCATCTAGCTTCTCAAAATCTTCAGTTGCTTGGCAATGCCACTGTAGGTAGGTACAATCTTCAGGCTGACATTCTAAATCCTCCATCAATTGCCCACACACTTCCAATTTTATCTCTCATTTCACTAACAAGATAGTTTTTGCTTACATAATGCAAAATGATTCCTATTGTCTCTAACTGTTGCTTCCAATTGTGCAATACCTAACCCTAACAACTGCTATTTGTACACTTTTATGAACCTCAGTGTCTTCCATTAGAAAATGGGAATCACACTTTCATGGATTCTATACAATAACACAGGAAAGCACCTGTATTAACTAGTGGAAAAACTGTATATCTTTAACACATGTATCACACAGCTGCCTCGCAATAAAGACAGCTCTGAAATTCAGAGTAGTCTGTTCTTTGTTATTGCTTCTACAATCTGTACATCCCTAAGAAGTTCTGTCCTTCAGGATTTATTTTGCTCAGAGTTTCAGTGGTTTTAATCTCCGGTGTTCTGGCTCCATGTTTATGAAGTGAGGCAAAGACTCATGACAGAAGGATCTGGGAAAGAGAACTGCTCATCTCATGGTGCCAGGAAGCAGAGAGAGGGAGAATCATGGGGAGTCAAAGCAAGACTCACCCTTCAAATACAGATATGTGCCTCTATTGACCAACTTCCCCTTACCAGACTCTACTTTCTAATATTCCATTCACTAAACTTATCAGTGGATTCATTCATTGAAAAAGTTATTTCCTTTATGATCCAATTTCTTCTCACTGATTGGCTTCACTGTCTGGGGACCAAACTGTAGTAGGTGGCTTATTATTTTATCTTATTTCAGTATATCATTTTATAGTTCTTAATATTTCTACCTCTTTTCCAACCCTTATTCCTTCCAACCTCCCAACACTAGGTAGGAGAGAAAGGTTAGAGGGGAAAGGGACATAGGTCTTTTTAACTACATCTTGCTGATTAGGGTCCATCAGGTTCCTTGGAAGCAATACCAATCTCAGTAGTCAGCATATCCAGCAAACGAGCAAACCAGCAAACCCAGCAGTAGGACACACTAGCAACAGTGTAGGGGAGCACTAGCAGCAGGGAGAGCAGCAACCTCTTCCTCCTTCAGAGCACTCCCTCTCCTTCCCCTACCCGCCCCATCCCAGGTCCCTGTCCCCTTCCAGGCTCTGGCATTTATCCCCTCTCCAGAGTCCTCAGAATTAAACTTTCTGTAGCTGGCTAAACCACACCCCTGCTAAAGCACAAAGGACAATGATAGTTAACACCTGTGAACAAACTGAAGCAGCCCCATATCCAATTCACCCTAGGATAAAAAGAAAAACATTCTCATATCTTAACTGGTTTTTATTTTTAAAGGAACAAAAAACTCTTGCCACACCACCCCTTCAACACATGAGCCTTGTAGAAAACACATCATATACAAATCATAACACACTTGTAAACTCATATTACTTTTGTATATTCAAAATATAGAACTTGAAATAGCTCTCAGTTTACTACTTGACTGAATACAGGTTAATTTGTAACAATTATTTTATTGAGAATGCCCTATAACATTAGTATCACTGTGTTTATTATATCTATGGGAAGATTCTCAGAAAGAAATGTAGGTGGGACCATCTCATAAGGCTGGAGACCCAGAAGGAATAAAAAGGGAAAGCAGGAAAAAGCCAGTGAGTGCTAGCATTCGTTCTCTATGCTTCCTGACTGCTCTGGTGCTACCTGATTTACCCCAGCATCTCTTCTCCACCAAAACAAATCATTCAACCCTCCTGTTTTTGTTTTGTTTTGGTTTTTTTTTCCTCAAGTATTTGTCAGAGGATCAAAAGCTTTATATGGGCTTTGTCTAAAACTAACTGCTACAAATCATAAAGGTGTTTTATTTCTGTGGTACTACATTCTCATAAGGATCCTTTCCAATTCATCAGGACCAATGACAATCCAAGAGAACAACTTGCACTGGCAAGGTCTTCATTTACAGATTGTGCTAATTCTGATACCAGATCTTTCTATAGTTCCTACACTCAAAGTGTCATATCCCTGCCTATAGTTGGTACTGAAAAAAATTCATAGTACTACTGCCTCAGTTTATTTTGCATTATAGCAAAATATTATAGGTTGTCAGTTTATAATGAGTGAGAATTTATTGACTTACAGTTCTGGTGGCTGGAGAGTCTGAGATGAGAGCACTGGAATTCTGTCTTGCTTGTCATCCCATAGAAGGCAAAAAAGAAGTGAAAGAAAAAAGTTAAACTAGGGTGAAACTCATGCAACAAAAAATTAGCCATTTCATTCCATCTTAAAAATAACTTGAAAGTAATTTAAAAGTAACTTCAGGAAGAAAGAGTTTATTTTGCTTATACTTCCTTATCATGGTTCACTATCAAAGGAAGTCCAGGCATGAACTTCCTTTGTTCTACTAATGGAGTAACTATGGAGGGTGCTGTTTACTGGCTTGCTCTCATAGTTTGCTCAGCCTGGTTTCTTATAGCACCCAGGACCACCTGCCCAAATGAAGCACCACCACAATGAGTGGGATCCTCCCACATGAAAAATCAGTCAAGAAAATGTACCACAGACTTGCCCATAGACCAGCCCAGTGATTGTACCGTCACCATTGATATTCCATCTTCCAAAATGACTGTAGCTTGTTTCCAACTGACACAAAACTATCCAGAACAGCTCTAATTTATTCAATATTGTGACTTCTTGATGGAATCATACCCAAAACCTCTTACTACACCCACATATACAGCAATGCCTCACAATGCAATCTTACTGTAAAACAAGGCTGTTACTGATGTGTTTGGTTATGATGAAGTCACACTACAGTAGGATAGCCCCTTAATCTGACTTATACCCACCTAAGAAAACAACATAGAGAAGAACCCTGCACCCAGCCAAGAATATGGCCATTTGAAGATAAAAGCAGAGATTGGAGGTATTTCAGAGAGAACACATGACTCCCAGAAATTGAAAGAAAAAAAAAAAGCTCTTCTGGAAACTTGAGGGAGGCAGTCTGACCCTGGAAATACCTAGATGTTGCACTCCCTATCCTCAGAACTATAAAGCAATACAGCCCTAATGTTTAAAGCCATCCAGTGTTTATTGCTTTTATGGAGGTCCTGGAAAACTACAGCACAGAAGAGCCAAGTGTATTTTCCAGATTCATACAGAAATTGAACTAACCCTCTTTCCCCAGCATGACAGTAGACAATGAACAATCTTCCCTGCACCATTTTCCACACCCTTGGGTTCCTACCTCCTGACATGCAAAAGTGCCCATTGATACTAATGAACCAATGGTTGGTTGCCTTTTCTCTAACATCTTTACACTTTTCTTTCCTGGTAGCTAAGAAGTGATGGGTCAGTGCAGGGGCATTTCACAGCAGGGCTCTCCAACTTCTAAAATCATAGTAAACATAGGCTACAGTAAATTCTTTGCTCACATCTCTAGATGTCATCTTCTTAAGCAACTAACTCAAAGCAATAAAGTAAACAAAAACTTCCCTATTCCACTCCAAGTAGAAGATGAGCATCAAAGAATCTCCAGTGTGAGATGGTTGAATTAGTGGCAAGCCTATCTCTTGGCAAAAAAAAAAAATCAAAAAACTCTTGCTTCAACTGTAGACAGACTGCTGTCCAAACAGGACAAAACTTGGAAGCCGGTAAGTTGACAGCCTAGCTCTGCCAAGACAGGGTAGGTAAGTCCTTCATAATTCCTGCTCTACAATCAATGTCTGTCAGAGAAACGGGGCCAAAAACAGCTGAAGATTGATGCTGTAATGTATGGAGAGAAAATGGGAAATGTTGAGGCAGCCACTGGTATGTCATTTCTTAGTTTTGGAAGCTGCAGGCCCTGCACTTCCTATATAATTAGATATATTTATCCCTCTCAGGTCTCTGAGGTGGTTGAAGACTAGATAGCTAGAATCTCATAGTTAAATTTTGAGTTGTTTAGGAATCAAGAGGGCGTTCTGGATCTAAGAAGATGTTTTTAAAATTGTGATGCAAGTTAGTATGAAAGCTGAGTTAGATAGAGAACTTTAAACTCATGGAGATAGTTAGATAGTAGAATGTTAAAGTCAGGGACCAAATACATATAGACTGGACATTGAGAATGTATGCTAAGCCGTATCTCTCAGAATTGTGGCCTATTTATTTCAGTTGTTTTGTACTGTATTTATTGTTATAAGAGAAAGAACCATTTGTTGGACTGAAAAAAAAGAATTATGCATTCTGGGGAAAGGGTGAGAGGGTAGGAGGGTGGGGCTGGGAGGGGTGGAGGGAGAGGGCTGTGATGGAGATGTAACTTGAAGTAATAAATAAACATTAAAAAAAAAAACAAATACAACCAAACCAGACTTGAGATAGTTGACCTCTGTTCATCTGTCCTGGTCAGTTTGGAGAGCAATTGGCAATTCTGATCAACCTCATCATCTGCAAAGCCAAAGCTGTTAAACCAAAGGCTGTCTATGACCTGCTCCTTCACAGGTGACTTGCTCCCTCTCAGGTTGGGTGAGAGATCCAGGAATACAAATGTCAGGGAGCTTGGACCTCCAATTTTTCATTGTTTATGCTTTTAATTATATTCCAATTAAGTGAAAGGCAACACATATAAAACACAGATTTGATTTTTAAAAGCCAGATACCAGATGCTTCCCACTGCCTTCCTTTTAAATTAACAGAGGCAAACAATGTCATCTCACTAACAAAGGATGCCCTCTCTTCCCCACTTGGTGCTTCTTTGGACACTTTGGGTAAATGACCAGATCCATCAGGCACAGAACCAGTGCAAGTCAGCCAGTTCCTTTATGGGAAATGACATTCGGCAGCTGGGCCTAGATCTCCTGTAAGCTCTGCATACTGTTGAAGCAGCTCAAGGATGTGTGCAGATCAGTCAGATGGTGCTTGCAGCAATGACTCTGACCTCCTGTGTCAACCACCTTCCTTGGCATTCCATGCAAATGTCCCTCCTGTGGCCCAATGCCTGCAATAATGATATACTTGCAGACAACCCTTGGTTCCTTGGTTGGGGATAAAAATCATCACAATAAGTTTTCAGGGAACAAATTAATGGGAAGGAAAAAGAGATATATTTTGCAGGGATTTCTTTTGGCAGGAAGGGTTTTTTTGTTTTTTGTTTTTTTTCTTCATATCATGAGTGTTCTCTTTTTTTTTTTTAAGTGCAGGTTCTGGTCTATGAGTAGCATCAGGCACTGGAAAGGATCCATCAGGACCAACTGTTGATTTCCAGGGAAGGAGCACCAGATTAGGTTTGCTTTGCTTTGTTTTGTTTTGTTTGTTTCCTCTTGAAGACCTATAGCCTCGTCAAAGGTGGGATCAAGATGAGGTGGGATTATTTTATGAATGGTTGTTTAACCAAGCTAGCTGTTTTGCAGCAGTTTTTCCAAGGACTTTGTGTGAGTTTGTTAAGGACTTAAAAATTTGGATCAAAATATTTCATGCTCTACTATGACATTCTTTGCGTGTGTGTTTTTTTTTTTTTAGACTTTAACTTAGGTGAATTGTGTATCATTTTTCAAAATGATGACACACAAAAAAATCAACTAAAGAGTCAAAACACAGTCCTACTTATCGTCCTTGGTCTCTCATTCACCATGATACTGTTATCAGTGACTTTGCCATGCAATGTAATTTTTTTTAAATACTTTATTTTTTTTCTTCAAGTTACATCTCAGTCACAAACCCCTCCCTATTCCCCCTTCCTAACCCGCCCTTCCACCCTCTTCCCCCCAGAAGTTTCCCCTTTCAGTCCAACAGATGGTTCCTTCTCTTATAACAGTAAGTATTATACAAAACAACAGATATAAATATGCCACATTTATGAGAGTTAAATGGCCCAGTATACCTTCCCAATGTCCAGTTTATACATATTTGGCCCCTGACTTTAACATTCTACTATCTAACCATCTCCATGAGTTTAAAGGTTTATATCTGATTCAACATTCATACTAACTTGCAATACACTTTTAAGAGTATCTTCTTAGATCTATAACACCCTCTTGATTCCTAAACAACTCAAAATTTAACTATGAGACTCTAGCTGTCTATTCTTCAACAAGAATAGGCAATATAATTTTTATTTGGCCAGAATGTGATTGCATCAAGAAAAAATTCTTGTTGGAATTTTTATTATTCGTGTTGGAAAAGTTTATTAAACCTTTGAATAAATTTTAAGTGGATTCAATACTTTTGCATATGCACTTACTTATCTCACTTACAGCGAAAAGGAAATTACAAATATTATAAAAAATTTTGATGACAGAACCATGATTTGGAGTCATTTTGGTGTATTGAACTAATGGAAAAAAAACAAACACAATTATAACATACACAGATGTCATAAAGGTAAAGTCTGGTGCTTTTCAATAATAATTCAAGGACCATAGTTAAACAACACTAATTAGTATCACAAAAGAAGTAGATTTGGGTGGGTACAAATGCAATGAGAAGAATGCAAAGTATAGCAAAGGAGGCTTCTGATGCCAGAGCAGGGCAGCAATATGCTGGCTTCTAAGCATAGGCCATGCCTGGAGTCCGGAACCATCTTCATGTCTACATAGAGATTATTAGGAGAAACACACACAGAGAAAAACAATTGCTCTGAATATCTGAAGTCGTGCCTTACTAAACAGTCTATGGAAAGTATGGACTTTGTCTCCTAAATGTTAATATGTACCATTTCACCTGTTGTTTCCAGGCATTCACAAAGTCATTCAAGACTCTGTGAACAGAACTCAAGAAAGCACAAACTCTAGTTTCCTTTTGGTCCCAGATCAGGAACTACCTACCTGATAACATATTCAAAGCAACCATAATCAGAAGCATTCAGAATACACTTTCATCCTGGCCCTTATTCAGGAATGTCCACTTCACTCATTCTTGTTTAAACCCAACTAAATCAAGGGATTAGATTCCCTTGATTAACTCTCAGAAGTCAACAGCACTCATTCTCCTAAAGAACTTACATGGTCCTATCACCCATGACAGGAAAATCACAACTGTCTATAACCCCAGCTCTAGGTGATCTGACACCCTCTTTCTGACCTTGTTAGACACCTACATCCATGTGCACATACCCACCCAGTCACAGATGGCCACAAACACAAACACAAGCACAAACACACACACAGAGAGAGAGAGAGAGAGAGACAGACAGACAGACAGACAGACAGACACAATTAAAAAATAAATCTTGTTTTAAAAAGACTAAGTTAGGTTTCCCCAGAATGATAGTTTCTAATTTAAACCAGAACACGCTGATTTAAGACTTATATTTATGTAGGGACTCTGTCCATGAGAGTTTAAGTACCCATAGAAGCCAGAGGCATTGACTTCTCCCTAGAACTGCAGTTACAGTAAATTGTAAAACACTGGAGACAGATAGTCGGAATTGATCTCAGGTACTCTGTGAGAGCAGTCCACCTTCTCATCCACTGAGCCATTTGTCTACCCATACTGATTTCATATTTTCACAAAACCATGAACTTGGGTAAATTCAATCATTTCTTAAAAAGATTATTTCAAAAAGTTAAATACCTGAAATTCTTCCTGCCAGGACAAATATTCAACTGATTTCTCCTGTTTTAATTTCCTATGCATCATATTTATACTAATAGCAAATATTTACTAAGCGTTTACCAAATGCTAGATGCTCTTTAAGCTCTCTACCCTGAATGCCCAGATTATCTCCATGACCGTCCTATGAAGAGAACTGAATATTGCTGTATCCTACAGCTCATGGCTGAGAAACCAGAGCCAGGCATACCTAGTGCTCATATGAAATATAACAGCCCAGGAGACTGAGGCGAAAGGGTGATAAATTGTAGGCTAGTCAGTGTAATAAAGTGAGATAGTGTCATAAAAAATCTTAAGCAGAGATGGAGAAACCAAGGCATATGAGTTGAGTAACATATCTACATCACACTTCATATGCAGCAATGGAACTGTCTGTTCCTAACCATACACCATGATGTCATATGGCGCACAGCAAGTAAGCCAAGTGTTCATCTTTCATCCCCCATTGTGTAATTACCAGACTATAATCATCTTCAAAGACAACCCTGATTTCCAGATTGGCATGCTTCATTCAATTGCTTGTCTTTTGCATTTTCTTTAAGGTTTATGTACAGTGTCCTAGAACCTGTCTTCTTGTGACTGCATACCACACCACCTTCCCTCTTTTATCAACCCTAAATTACAAGTCTTCAGTGTCTGCATGTCCATTCTAAAGACATGACTCCTTAGAGTCAGAATTTTGGTCATTCAGAATCAAGGCCCTTGTCTTATTCAAAACCCTTCAGAAACAGAAAACAAAGAGTGGGAGTTCTTTGTAGTTGTAGGTCCAGACATTGTATTACTACACCTGCCATGCCAGGTGTTAGTAGTTAAAATGTCTCTAATATAATCTGTCTCTTATAGCAATTCAGTAATAGAAGTGATAGAACAAGACAAGATCTGACTAATCCCTTCAATAAGCCAATGAAATTAGCCATCACATCAAACATTAGCTTACTCCTCGAAAAAAAGTGGAGGGGCATTGAAGGGATGCAGAACCATCATAGGAAAACACTTCTAGGTGTACCTATAACATATGTGTCTATGTTTCCAGAAAGGTTTAACAGAGTCAGGGAAGACCACCCCACCCTGCACGTGCATGGCCCCATTCCATGGACTAGGACACCAGACTGAATAAAAAGAAGAAAAATGAGCTGAACATCAGTTTTTCACTTCTATTTGCTTCACAACTATGAACATAATATGGCCAGCTACCTCAGATCATGCTGTCATAACATTAAGCCCCACACTGATGTGTTATATCCTCACATTGTGAACCCAAATAAACCCTTCCTTCCTTGCATTGCTTTGTTGGATTTTGTCATAGCTACAGACAATGTAATGAATACATTTTACAAGCCCAAGTCTTTCCTCTATCACCCTAACACCTCCAGTTCCTCGGATTCTTAGGCCTTTATGCCCCAAGTTTCCTTCTACTTTAGACCAGAGAATGTAGAATGCCAGAAGAGTTTAATTTTGTGCCCCCCTGAACAGCAACAAGAAAAAAAAGATGCTTATTAACAGGACCTTGTAAGTTACCAAGACATAAACTATTCTGGTCACCCAGAAGTCAGATCTCTGATGTAACATTTATGCCAAGGAACCCCAACAACCTACAACTTACCCAAGACCCACAACACCAGAAGCTGGTCTTCTCCCTACTCTAAATCCGTAAAGAATATATGTCTAGAGCCCACTTTTCAGACTTTCACATTAATGGGCCTCACAAACAACCTCACTGCACATCAAGCTGGGCTATGAACACTGGCACAAGCCTGGTAAATTCTCTTAAACTGGTCCCTGTTGGGAACAAATCACCTCAAAGCACATTTGTTATATATCATAACAATACTTTGAAATGTAGTCCAGGGTATATGTAAAAAAATCTAATAAACATATCTGATAAATCATAATGATAGCCTCCATATTTCTTTGTTTAATTCTCAGTTTTCCTGTGAGCCCTTCTTGAAGTTCGGTTGTAACGGATCATTACGTCCATAATGTGCTCAGCGTTGGAGTGAATTTTGAACAGTTTTTAGGCTGCATACTGTTTTCTTCCAGATAATTTACTGGATTAAAATTAGCAGTGTGAAAAGCTGTAGAGAAATCTAAATGTCTGCCAAATCAAAGAAATAATCACATTTTTATGAATATTTAATATCATAGTCATGGCAAATAAGGCAAGTAATTAGTACTTACCATAAATTTGCAAAGTATTATTTTATGTAAATGTTACATTCTACTAGTTCGCTATGAATTATTCATTGTATACCCAGACACTGACACAAACCAGTAAACATTTAAATCTATGAGCTATTAGTTCGCTTACCTTCAATGATTTTGCACAAGATATATACATATTGTTTGTCAAAAATTCATGTTTCACCCCATGTGCCCCAAAAGGGAAATAAGACAATAAAAATATACCCAAAGGCATCTATTACATACTCAATAGTGAAGACACTTACAATGTACATGTAGAATACGTGTGTCCCCCATTTATACAGATGTGGCACCCCCAGCTCTGTGTCTGCCTCTTTATTTATCACAGGCATTGCTAGAGAGTGATATTACAAAGCATGTGCATTGAAGAAAAATATTGCAGTGTAGTAAAAAGTTCCCATACAAGAGAGAGATTGCCGTTTGCCTTTTGTCCAAGAGGTGAACTTTGGTCTCACTGAAGGTCAATGACTCACAGGAACACATTTGTTTTCCAGGAGGCTTTGGCCATCAGTCATTGTAACAATGCAAGTTACATTGGGTAACACAGTATCTGCTACTCTCTGGAAGAAATGGAAGCTTCCTGACTTCCAGAAGGACTGAAGACTGAAGGAGAGCCATATAAGCAACATGTCATTGCGCCCTCAATAAAAACTCTGGATAGATGTGGTGCCTTGGTTGATAGCGCTCTATGTATGTTGTCACATATCATTGCCCGGAAGAGGTAGTACCACCCATTACAGGGCATGAGAAAGGCTCAGTGCTTAGACATCCAAATTCTGCCCACTATGTCTTTTTCCTTGGTTATCTTATTCTAAATCTTTTTTCTGGGAAAAATCACAGCCATGAATACAACAATGAGTCTATGTATTAATTTTCTTATTACTGTAACAAAATTCCTGACAAATGAAACTTAAGGAAGTTTATTTTGGCTTATGACTTACTGGCATAGACCATCATGGCAGAGAAGACATGGCAGCAGAAACATAAAAGGTCACTGGTTGCTTTGCCTCCACAGTTAGAATGCATACAGAGATGAATATTGATGCTCCACTCGCTTTCTTCTTCCCATGCAGTTCAGGACCTGCACAGGGAGATGCAGGGGATGATGGTCTTCCACCTCAATTAAGCCTCTTTCTGGAAATGTCCTCACAAGCATGCCCAGAGGCTTGTCTTCTAGGAGCTTCTAATCCCCTTCAAGTCACCTATCAATATTAAACAGCCCAGTGAATAAAACCTTCCACCCTACTATCAATCATTGTTTGGGAAAATCCCTCAAATGTATAATTAGCATCAGAAAGGAATCCTGAATTTTGTCCCTTTAACCTAACAGACACCTGAATTTTGCATAAGCCAATAACATATTGGAGAGGAGCAGATTTCTATGTTAGAGAATGAAACTGAACAAAAAGATGGCCCCCCCACACAACTGCCAGCTTGAATGATAAGCTTTTCCTTCCCTCATTTTTTTTCTTAGATCACTGCCACCACCATTGCCCTGACATTCAAAGGTCAGTTGAACTCTGCAGACACAGCAGAAGAACAATACTAAAGAATCCCACAGTGTTTCTTCCAAATGACAGGGTTCTTAGGTCTTCCGGACTTCCACTCAACTGACTTCTTGGCTTCCTTCAAGTCAGCTCAAAGAACACCTTCCCCTCCAGACCTTGTTGAGATGATCCATGAATGGAACTATAAAGAAAAAACTCACTGGGTTTTGATTCACTTGAATTATCCATGTGGACTATTTCAGATTGACTTTTTCCTTTCTTTAGGGTGCTAACAAAACATGGTTGCAAGGGTGTCCATCCCAGGTTTATAAATATTAACCCGAGTAAAGAGAATCATACTTGACTGCTGAGAGGGCCCTTCAAACTTTTCATTACATGGAAGTTTCTTTTTAAAATCAGTGAACACGTCATTTAGCAGTGCTCTTATACAATGCCCTTTGTTTGACACCTCCATGTTCTCAAAACCAGCAATGCTGAGTGGGTTATACTTAAACCAAGTAAGGTGGGGCCAGTGAGGTGGGCTAGCAGGACAAGTCGCTGCCCAAGCAACCCTGAGTCCAACCCTGGGAACCTGTGTAAAGCTGGAAGGAAAAAAAAACAACTCCACAAAGTTGTTGTCTGACCTCCACATACATTATACAAAACAAATGCACATGCCCAATACTAAGAAATATTTGAATTAAAGTAAATAAATTACATAAAATATCAAATAAAATCATAAGAATAAGACAGTATTGAAAATTCTACAATCCACTGTTTTTCAGGAATTCTCCTTTAGAATTCATCACTGTTCTTTATGCTTTTTTGTCTTATAAACTATGGTTATGAACTATAACTTTTATATTAAAATAAACTGCAGCACTTGAATCTGTATGAACTTGAATACTTACTAAAATCCCATCATATAAAAGTAATAACAGCAACTGCTACACATACAATTCAAATACATGTATATAGCAGGTATACAAATACACACATGCAAATGTGTACACATACACATGTACTCACACAAAGTTGCTGCCAAGGAACATCTGGCCCAATTCTAATCAGCATTCAACATAACAATTGGAGCAGCTATTTAAATATTGGGGTTTTTTTAATCTTACTTCTTCCATTTTTAAAAAATATTTTTAAATTTCCTCTTCTGTTATACTTCATTTTCCCCTTCCTCCCATCTTCCCAGTTCCACCCCACCTCCTTTCTCTCTCAAATCCACTCTTCCTCCATTTCCCTTTAGAAAAGAGCTGGCTGCCCAGGGATATCAACCAAACATAGCATAACAATATGAGATAAGACTAGACACAAATCCTTAACTCAAGGCTGGATAAAGCAACCCAGTAGGAAAAAAAAGGGTCCCAAGAGCAGATGAAAGAGTCAGAAACACCCCCAATTCCCACTCTTAACAGTCCCACAAGAACACCAAGCTACATAACCATAGCTCAGACCCAGTCAGGCTCCCAGATGACCACATTAGTCTCTGTGAGTACTTACAAGCCCTGCTTAGTTGATTCTGTGGGCCATGTTCTTGTGGTGTCCTTTATCCCTCTCGCTCTTACACTCTTTCCTCTCCCTCTTCTGCAGGATCCCTTAAGCTACTTCTTCCATTTTTAAATTGAATTCAGTGCTAAAGACCAAGCAACTAGTGAAGTGGGCCAGAATGTTCAAGTATTCTTCAATTTACCTCTTAAAGTTCTCTTAAGCAGACTGTTTAAGAGAATAGCTGTTTCCTCAAAAACCTACACCCAGAACAACTTCAAAACAGCTAGCTAAGATGGTCCAGTCTCACAGATTTTTCCATCCAGGACTTCAGTAAATCCCTGAACTTTCCTACCTGACTGCAATTTAATTTTCAAATGTATTTATTAATAAGTATAAACTATAAGATTAGGCCTGCAGAGCAGCGAGCGGGCTGGCAGGAGGTGTGCAGGCTTGACCCACCTTAACTGGCAGCCTGACTTGTCCAGAGGAAAAAGCCCTGGACCAAGGGTGGCCTCCACCACCTGAAACCTAAACTCTATTAACTAATATCTTCATTAATAATATAAGTTGTTATATTAGGGTGTAGAATTGCCAGCAGCTTGGCGGGAGATTTGCCGGTGTTTGAAGGGAGGCCGATGGCCCAGGATTGCTTGGACTGGTGGCTTGTAAGTTGCCACAATCCTTTCCCCAATAATTAAATACACCAAGACCTTTTAATGTTTCAATGCTTAGCCTTTATCTGGGCAGACTCTCAACTAGCTAATCTAAATTAACCCAGACCACTTAATCCTAAAGAGCCATGTGACCTGTTGTTACCTTTCAGAACTCTCAAACACATCTGTCTGCTTCCCTGTCTCCTGGCAAAAAGAGAGAACTCTGTGTAAAACACAGAGTTCCTGTGTCTGTCTAAGGAAGTCCCACCTCTTTCTGCCCAGCCAATTGGCCATCAGCAACTCTTATTAACCAATCAGGAGAATGCCTCCAAAGGGGTGGTAACCAGATCTCAGCATTAAAATCACACTATCAGAAGCAAGGTATTAAACCTTCCCCCAAAGCCACCCAAAGTTCAGCTTCTGACTACAAACTTCTCAGGACATTTAAACTGCTGAGCACAAAAAGACTGGACAACAAATGTTGCTATTATCATGCTTAACCATGTTTTCATTCTTATTTGGGCCCCAAACAGGTTTGCAACATCCCAAATCAGCAGGAAGCAATTTTAAGACAGCATTGCCCCATTCCCAGAAGGTAGGGTGGGTGATTTTTTTTTTTTTTTGGTCATTTGATGGGTTATAGATGTTTGTTGTTATTTAGGAGAATTGGTTACCAGCTGTTAAATGATCTTGTTAAACAAGGTTTAGGAGGTTAGACCCAGGAATTTCCCTCTTTTTCTTTTCTCTATCATTCTTTCTCTCTTATGTAGGAGGGAAGTCTTGAAATGAAAAAAGGGGGGGGATGTAGACATGATATAGGAATGATAAAGAAAAGGAGTATATATTTCACAATAACCACAAACAATATAAAATACTTGGGGGCAACTCTAACCAAGCAAGACCTATATGACAAGAACTTCAAGTTCTTGAAGAATTTGAAGATGACATCAGAAGATGGAAAGATCTCCTGTGCTCATGGATATGTAGGATCACCATAATAAAAATAGCCATCCTATCAAAAGCAATATACAGATTCAATGCCATTCCTATCAAAACACCAAGAAAACTCTTTACAAACATTGAAAGAACAATTCCAAACTTCATATGGAATAACAAAATCCCAGAATAGCTAAAGCTATCCTGTACAATAAAAAAACATCTCGAGGTATCATCATCCCAGATCTCAAGCTGTACTACAGAGCAATAGTAATAAAAACAGCATGGTGCTGGTATAGAAATAAACCAGTTGGTCAATGAAATCGAATTGAAGACCCAGAAATAAACCACACACTTATGGTCACTTAATTTATGACAAAGAAGTCAAAACCGTACAGTGGAAAAAGGACAGCATCTTCAACAAATGATGCTGGTCTAACTGGATGTAAAAGAATGCAAATAGAACCATATTTATCACCTTTCACAAAACTTAAGTCCAAGTGGATCAAAGACTTGAACATAAAGCCCAACACACTAAATCTAATAGAAGAGAAAGTAAGGAAAAGCCTCAAACTCATTGGCACAGGTGACAACTTCCTGAACAGAACACCAATAGCTCAGGCTCTAAGACCAATAATCAATAAATGGGACCTCATGAAACTGAAAAGCTTCTGTAAGGCAAAAGGAAACTGTCATTCAAACCAAATGGCAACCTACAGACTGGGAAAAGATCTTTGCCAACACCCATCTGACAGAGGGCTAATATCCATAATTTATAAATAACTCAAAAAACAAAACACCAAGAAACCAAATAATCCAATCAAAAAATGGGAAACAGAACTAAACTAAGGATTCACAAATAAGGAATCTCTAAATGGACAAGAGACACTTGAAGAAATGCTCAACATCCTTAATCATCAGAGAAATGCAACTCAAGACAACCCTGAAAGTCCATCTCACACCTGTCAGAATGGCTAAGATCAAAAACCCAAAGGACAACACATGCTCGTGAGGCTGTAGAGAAAGGGGACCACTCCTTCATTGCTTGTGGGAGTGCAAACTTGTACTACCACTATGGATGTTAGTCTGGTGATATCTTAGAAAACTTGGAATAACTCTACCTCAAGACCCAGCCATATCACTTCTGGGCATATATCCAAATGATTCCTCATTAATCCACAAGGACACCTCCTCATTTTTGTTCATACAAGCTTTATTTGTAATAGCTAGAAACTGGAAACAACCCAGATGTCCCTCAACCAAAGAATGAATTAAAAAAAGAACTGTGGTACAATTACACAATGAGATACTACTCAGCTATCAGAAACAAGGAAATCATACAATTTGCAGCCAAATGGATGGAACTCATCTTGAGTGAGCTAACCCAGACTCAGAAAGATGCACATGGCACTTATTCACTTATAATTGGATTTTAGCCATGTAGTACAGGATAATTATCTTACAACCAACACACCAAAAGTAACAGGAACATAGACCTTGTTACCTGTTAATGACATACTTTGTCCAAATGGAGTTGCCATATAGGCTCCTAGTATAAGAGGAAGCTCTTAACCCTCATATGACTGTTGAACTGAGGGAGGCTGATATATAGGGGCAACCCACGCCAGAGGAGTAGGATAGGTGGGGGGAGGGTAGGACCAGGATGGGTGGTGAGAGGGGATGGTGATGGAGATGTAACTTGAAGTAATAAATAGACAAAAGCGAAAAAGAAAAAAAAAGATATGTAGCTTAAAATTAAAAACATAACAGTTTGCTTTTTTGTAGAAATGAATTTTAAGTGATAGGAACATCCGGGATCTAAGATGCCCACAAGATTCCTATTTACGTTTTATGTGTATCCTAATTTCTCAACTAAAGGCACTAAAGTTGAAAAAAAAAAGGGTAGATAATTGACTCTATTCTTATATCTTTGTATACTGACACAAAATTAAGGTTAACTCTTTTTAAGGTATTGTATCTATGTAACTCTTAAAAATGCAATGTGATGTTCTAGGTCTTTTGTTAGCCACTATGACAAACTAGGATAATTAAGAAATGCAAACTAATACTCATTCAAACTTGTCATTTTGTTAGGTACTAGTTTAGTTTATCACAGATGTTTTCTAAGTTAATCAGATATTAAGTTGCTAAGAGACAAGCAACATTTGCTTACTCAAATAAATGGAGATAGATGGGCTTCAAAAACCTCAAGAGATCTGTAGAATATGACATTTAAAGATGTTTTCTTAATTTAAGATTTTTTGATATTGAGACATGTCAACTCCTGACAGCACCCCCCATTCTACTCCAAGCAGATGATGAGCAAAAAAGAATCTGCATTTGGAGATGGTTGCATTAATGGCAAGCTAGCCACTGGGTAAGAAAAAATCCCTTGCTTCAACTGTAGACAGAATGCTCTCTGAAGTGGACAAAATTTGGAAGCAGGTAAGGAGACAGCCTAGTTCTACCAAGACAGGATGAGCAACTCCTACATAATTTCTGCTTTACAATTAATATCGTTCAGAGATACTGGGCCAAAAAGCTGAAGACAGATGCTCCAACATTACAGAGAGAAACTGAGGACTGTCCAAACAGCTAGTTGTCTGTCATTTCTTAGTTTTGGAAGTTGCTTGTTCTGCACTTCCTATTTATTCAGATATATTCATTTTCTCAGGTCTCTGATGTGATTAAAGAGTAGATATAGTCTCCCAGTTAAGTTTTAAGTTGTTTAGGAATTAAAAGGATGTTTTAGGTCTAAGAAGCTGTTTTTAAATTGGTAATGCAAGTTAGGATGGAAATTGAGTTAGGTATAGGAACTTCAAAATCATCGAGATAGATAGTTAATAGGATATTATTATCAGTTGCCAAATACATATACACTGGACATTGGAAATGTATGTTATACCTTATAGTTTTCATAATTGTTTCCTAATTGTTCTCATTGTTTTGTACTGTATTTATTGTTATAAGAAACAGAGCCTCTTATTGGACTAAAAGGGTGAGATATTGAAGAAAAAAGATATAATAAAAATCAAAAGAAATTTTAAAAATCTTTTTAAGTTCTCTTTAAATTTTCCTTACTATGTTGTATAATAAAACAAGCAATAGAACATAGAACAGCACTGGGTTTATTAAAAGAGTTTTGTTTCTTCTGTTAGCTCTTAATTCAAGAGTATGTGTAATTAAATAGGAAGCAGAAGAAAAACTCCATGAAATGTCTCCATTGAGGGTACATGGATAATCACATTCCTCTCTCTAACCTCTTCCATATCTGCCTGCCCCCATTCCCTCTCAAATTCATGGCCTTTCCTTTTTCTGAAAGGAAAAAGGATTCCATTTAGTATTGATTCCATTTAGTATTGATTATATGTATGCTTTTAGCCAACAAGTTGCTATTAGATTTCAACTATTTGATTTCATGTAACCATATGCTAAATAAAACATGCCAACCTTAATTATCATAGTACCCAAGACAATAAATACACATAGCCCAGGTTTTCAGCATTCTGCTAATGATGCTTCCATATCTGATAAGTAAGAGGCAGAATGAGGGAATGAGTTAGACATTCAAACAGAACTTTTAGGGCCCCACTTGGGGGCTCTGTCCCCAGGTTAAGGAACATGCCAATGTAACTTGGTGTTTCCCCCCTCCCTTTGCATCTAAGTGAAGAACTTTGATGCCTTTTTAAGAACTTCTCTTGTGTCATCTAGATGGGGTGTCTTGTGGGGCACTGAGATCAGAGGGCTGGCTAGTTTTTATGTCAACTTTGTACAATGTAGGGTCATAGGGAAGAAAAATCTTAATTGGAAAAATGGCCTGCAGGAAAGTTTTTAGGATATTTTTTCTGATTCATGATTGATGTGAGAGGGCCTAGGCTATTGTGAGAGATGCAGTTCTGGTGCAGATAGTAATGGGGTGAAGTTAAAACAAACAAACAAACTAAGCTATCCAGGAGGAGCAACCAGTAACTAGCACCCCTCTGTGGCCTTTGTGTCAGTTCCTGCCTCAAGAGTCCTGCTTTGAGTTCCTGTCCTTATTTCCCTGGATGAGTGACTATGAGTCATAAGATGAAATAAACCCTTTCCTCCCCAAGTTGCTTTTGGTCATGATGTTTTTATCACACCAATAGAAAACTTAATGAAGACAACCACTATCTGATGAAATTCCCATAGACAGGAAGCAACTGGGTCAGTGCCTCTGATGTGACAGACAGACGGGTGACTGGAGCAAGTCTCCATGTTTGGAAGGTTTGACTGAGTACTATCAGGTGACCTCTTGTATGAAAAACTAACATAGATTCAGCTTGTGATGACATGGATAATGAGGTGACCTCAAGGGATGAGTAAAGAAATGAATATGACCATCAAGTGGAGACATGTTAGACTTCAAACATTAGTACATAGGGGCAGAGAGCATGTGAGAGATGATACAGTATAAACTAAGAACATGTCAGCCCATTTGAGGTGCTAAATCAAATAATATAAACTGACTTATAAACAACAGAAGTGTGTCTTATAGCTCTAGAAATTGGAAGTCCAATAGCACTAACAGCTATGGTGTCTGGTGGGGTCTCTATCTCCATGGCTTATAAATAGCACTGTGTTTTGTGCCCTTATATGATAAAGGGGAAAATAAACTTTTCTGGGCCTCTTTTATGTAGGTTTTTAATCTCATTCAAGAAGATACCACCCCTACAGTCTACTTACTTTGTGAAAGCTCCACCTCTAAATACTGTCCCTTGAAATCTTGGATTTCATCCTGAACTTGCAGGAGACACAAGCATTCAGCCCGTATCAATGTCCTATAAAAGCAAAATCAGCTCACAGATGTTCAGCATCAAGAGAGTTCCCACACCAGCTGTGAGGTTTTCTGGCCTGTCTCTTCCTCTATAACAATCACCACCAATTCTCGTGCTATGGAACACAGGGCAGTCAATGAAAAATCAAGAGTCTGGCCTTTGGGACTAAAGAAAAGCAAGCAGTAAGGAAAATGAATGGAGGGATTTTTCTCAGTACGCCTCGTGAGCCCTGCTTGCTCAACACGATGACTACAATATTAAACAGGGTCTTTGCCAAGCTTTCTAATGCAGTTCGCACATATGCTTTCCATACATTGATAAAGCACAAGCACCTGCCCACAGAGCCACTTGGAGTGGTACCATCTGAGGGTGACTACTGCAAATACCCACGCTTCTGATTATACTAGCTTCACAACCTGAAAGCTCTGGGCCAGACAAGGAGGGAGGTAGAAGGGGTCCCATGAAGTGGGAGGTCAGTGCCCCATCCTTCAGAAATTCTTTCCAGCTCAAGCCCAAATGCTAAACAGAAAAGGTGATGATAGAAATGACCCTTGCCGAATGCAAATGAAAAGGCCAAACCACACCTACACTGCACCCACAGCAGCTCTTTCCTGTGACCAGTATCGGTTTTATAACAAACCAAAGCTCCAAGCCCTTGTGAGGCCCATATGGCAGGGCTCTGGTCTTACTGGGTAATACTCAGGTTCTCCCCACCCCCAGCCCAACCCAGCCTGGTTTGTTCCTAGCAGTGAAAGAGAGAAGATCCGTCAGATTTAGAGCCAAATCAAAAATGTGTCACTTCTAAACCTAGAATAAAACTTGAAACATTTGGAATTTTTGTGTTTCACTTGGCTCTGGTAAAAATACAAGTTTGAAGCCTCCACAGATTTTGTGATCTCTTTTCATGGGGAGTCTTGGAAGCTTGGAAGATAAACCCAAGTGTGATCCTGATAGAATCTAGAGACTGTAATATTTTGAAATTCTTGAAATACATGGGCTACAAAGGCTGATTTCCAAGCGTTTATGCAGTCAGTGCTAACTACTGCATGCATTCCCATATAAGCTGGGGAGTGAGCTGTTAGGAGAGCCAGTTTATAACCCTGGAGAAAAATCCCCTCCATAACTAGCCGTTCTCCTTTATGAGGCCAGGACTCAAGCCTATATTTTCTCCTTTTTAGGGTTAGCAGTGAGGATGATGCTCTTTCCCCTATGTGTCCCCTGTGATGTGTACACTCGCCCACTGAATGAGCCCAAGCACAGAAGACTGTCTGGCAACCACAAAGAGCAGAAAAGGGTTGGTAAGTGGAGTACTCCATGGGACTCCTCTTGGCTTAGCCGGCTAGGTCTGTGCTTGCAAGCCACATGCTGAAAATGAGGAAGTCCACTGTGGAGTTGACAGGTAAGATGCAGAAAGTGCCTATCAGAAGTCAGCTCACAAAACCAAGCCTTTGACAGCACACTGTGACACTCGGTGGGAAACATAACATTTGCCAGCTGGCCCAGAAACAAGGAAAACTTCATCCAGGAAGCTCAGCTTCCTCTCTCCTGCAGAAAGTGGGCAGCCCCTTTTGATTTGGGGTTGGCATGCAGAATGGATGAGAAAGAGAGACAATAATTGCTTGTGATCAAAAGATTGTGAAGAAGAAAATAAAACAGTGGCAGTCATGCCGTTAATCGCACTCTGGACCCTCAGCAACACAAAGTGAATATTTAAGATGGAACCCAGGCCTGGGAACGTTAGACTAAAGAACAGGAGTCTACCCACGCAGACAAAAAAGACAGAATGCATGTAAATGTTTGCCTTTCATTTATTTTTGAGCAAACATTTCCTTCCACGTAACAGATTCATCCCGACCAGCCACTTCCACCTGGTGTTCTTTCAGCCAGATTGAAGTGTAAATTATTTAAATACATGATCTTCCATTAGCTGTTGAATTTAAGTGCCTCAAAAAAATTTTAAATGCTTTTCCAGGATTCTAGAAAGCATTTGCACTAAGATAGATAAACATATTTTCAAGACACAACTCCAGTGACAGAAATTTTTAGATTTTAAAATACAGTCAGAATTAGCATTTATAAGTAATTATGAATTCTACAAAAGTCTGTTTATACTGTAAAAATATAAAATCGAAGTTACTGATATAATTAAGGATTTTCTCCTCATGACACTGTTGCATAAAAACCAAGACTCATGCTCATGATACACTGAGGAGCTGTAGTGACCCACATTGGACACTTAAACACTTCTACCATGCATGGATCAGACTTTTTTTTTTTCAAAAATATGTTTTAAGGTGAAGAAATAAAAAGATTTTTTTATTTAATCAGTTTCCTGAGGAGAAATTGTCTTAGCACTCCTGAGAACAGAGGAAGAACCATATCCATTAGTCATGCAGTGTGTAATAGATAGATTCAGGGAGGAACGATGTCTGAGATGACTTCCAGAACCCTAATCTCTCACTTGATTATAGAATTATAAAAGGAATACATTAAAGCTAAGTGTTCAAAGTCATAAAACTTCAGAAACTGAGAACTGAAGGTGCCTTGTATTGGTATTTAACAAATTGACCTTGGTATGCTACAAATTCTTTCTCAATGGCTCTGAGATGCTCCCAGTGAGTCCCCGTTTCTGACGTGTTCAGATGATGCTGATGCAACTCACCTGTGAACCACTCTAAGAACAAGTCCCATTTGTTTGGTATGTCTCATCATCCCTTTGGGGTGGCATCTTGAGAGGATGAGGATATTGGATTTCACAGAACAGAAGCAAAAAAAAAAAAAAACACTTCTTGTCCTTGCGTGCCTTTTCACATCTGGCAGTTCATCTATATCAAATTTCAAAAATAAAGATCACAGTGATGTATGGTATACCGGTTCATTTTCTGTTGCTATATCAAAATAGTAGAAGATGAGAACTCTATAAAGAAGTTCAATGAGCAATTTTAAAGGATGAAAATACTCATGACCTAGCACGTCCATCTATTTGTCCTTTGCTAAGTACAATGAGGGGGAATCACCAAGATTATTCAGAACATCACAAAGACAGCAGCCCAAGCCTAGGAGATCAAATAGAGAAACAGGAAAATGAAAATCAGACCTTATTCTTCCTGTAACTCTTATTCTAACTCAGGTCCTGCAAGAGTTGATTTAATCACCGCTGGGGGCAATTTCCCCAGTGGTCTGACATTTCTCCACTCCGAGTTCTACCACATCACCATCATCATGCTAAGGACTATACCTCTAGCACATACCCTTTGAGAAACCCTGCAAACTGGATCTAAACTCTCCTACACATCAGCTTTTAAACTTCTTTAGCACAATAAATTAAGCTTTTGAAAGATATATACTCATAAGTCTGGTCTGTGAGGAAAAACAAAGTAGAATTAAAGTTAACTGTGCATCTTTACTTTGGGACCACTCCCTTCTCAGCCTTAATTCATTCAATCATCATGGATAGTTCAGAGGACAGAACTCAACTTTGGGAGAAGGAGACCAGTGTCTGTCACCTTGTTTAATTTATTGTTTTGTTCCTGAGCCACTTTACTTCTTTACCTATGTTTTGATCCAAGCTTCTCAAAGTAGACCCAACCTAAGAAGTACTTGGATTTGAGATCATGTATGCATTCAGTGTTTCACTTCACAGTCCACTTTCCCTTCCTCCTTCCTTCCCCCATCCCTTCACTTCTTCCCTCTCTTCTTTCTTTCTATTCTTTGTTTTTGTTGTACCACCTAATTTATTTTGAACGGTGTGTTTTTGGTATGTTTTTCATCAGTTTTTGTTACTGTTATGAAATTTCCACCAGAAAGGATTTAAAAGAGGGGGAAAAAGCTATTTCTCTAAGCTTCAGAGGTGTCAGTCTGTATGCGTGGTAAGGTGAGTATTACAATAGTTCTGTGTTTGGGGGACTTCATCACTCCTGAGCCTATGTGTGATAAGTTATTACAACAGGAAATACATGATGAAGCAAGAAGGATTCATGACCAGAAACCGGGAAATTGAATGAAACTGAGAGGAAAGATCCAAAATTAAGATATGCCCTTCAAAGCCACTCCCCCATTAACCACTGCCTCCAAGAGGGCACCTCCCTGTGGGAGCACATTCAGTCATAAAGTTTTGATTGGTTAAAATATGAGGGTCAAAGCCCTTGTGATCTTAGCCTTTCTAAGAGGCCCATCAGCTGGCAACCAAACCTTCAGAGGACAGTTATAATTTCAAGTCATTAAAATGTCTCTTCTCTTTTTCTGTCATGACTATTCTTCAACCCCGTAGCTCCTTTGACAGATCTCATTCCTATTTCACTTCACCATCGTATTGTCCTTCCCATCAGTGGTAGGTGCCTAGAGATGACTTAGCCATATGAGCTCTGTTTTATTATCCTTCCTCACCATCTTTATCGCAGAAAAAGATCACCCAGAAGGATCAAGGTCTGTGGCAGTTTCTACTACATCAATTCAGCTGGGGTTTCTGCTTTCAACAAAACTGACTTTTGGAGAGTAGCTCTTAATAACCCATCTTTTTGATGCCATAAAATAATTATCTTCTGTGCCTTGTCCAGTCATCTGTCATCAGAGAGGTGGCCCCAAGCAGCTGATGGGAACAGATGCAGAGTTCCACAGCCAAACAGTAGTCAGAGAGACCCCAGGTTGGAGATCTCCATCGGGTCCTTCCCTTTGGAACTCAGGAAACATCACAGAAGAGAGAGAGGAGGAATTGTGGAACCCAGAGGGATCTAGAACACCAGGAGAATACAGCCCAGAAATCAATTAAGCAGGTCTCCTGGGGGCTCACAGAGACTGAAGTGGCAATCGCAGAGCATGCATGGGTCTGCACATGGTCCTTTGCATACATATTATGGCTGTTTTCTTGTTGTTTGTATAACTCCTGACAGTGGGATTTGCGGTGTCTCTGACTGCCAGCTCTTAGTATCCATTTCCTCCTATTGGGTTCCCTTGCCCAGCCTTGATGTGAGGGTTTGTGTCTGGTCTTATTATATGTTGTTGTGTCTTGTACTATTGATATCCCTAGGAGGTTTGCTCTTTTCTAGGGGGGCAGGGATCTGGATTGGTCTGGGGAAGAGGTGTGGTGGGAGGATTGAAAGAAGTGGAGGGAAGGGTCACTGTGGTCAGGATTTATTGTATAAGAAAAAATTTTAAAAAATAAATCATCCTAAGACCTGCTTCTTTACAAATGTGAGATTTGAAATCTTACAAATAACACACTTCTTTTACCCAATTAAGTTCAGAAATGAGATGCACACAGATCTGAGTTGGTGAAAATGAAATGCAATCCTTTTAATAAAGCTGTTAGAGAATTTTTTTAAAGGTGAGAAGAATAAATGCACCCTCTAAAGCATCGCTCAATAGTCTTAAAAAATCACAGACTGTGTCCAAGAAGTGCTCAGCACTCTTACTGCAAGTCCTGCAGCCTCTTCAGCATGCACCACCCTGCCCAAGTCCTGGACAGAAACAGTTCCGCCCAGTTTACTGCATATCCAAGATCTGATATCTTCTTCTAAATTTGTCTTTCAGACTTCTTTTTCTCTACTCATTACTCTCCCCAAAAATGCTGAGTAAGGGATAGAAAGGAAGGCAGTAAATGAGATACTAAGAAGAATGTATTATAACACCTGAATATGGGCTCATCGATGGACATAGATGGGCAATTTAATATAATTTGATGGCTTTCTCCCTGTGTCTATGTATCCTTGCCAACATGAGCACCACAGAATCTCTATTTTAATGGCCTATCCTTATTGTCTGAATGGAAATGGGCACCTTAAGCTCATATGCTTGAATACTTGGTCCCATGTTTGTGGAACTGTTTAGGAAGGTTTAGAAGGTGTGCCTATGTTGGAGAAAGTATGCCATTGAGAGGAGGTTTTTGAGGTTTTAAAGGCCTACCTATTCCCAGTTGGCTCTCTCTGCCTCCTACTTGAGGATAAAGATGTAATTTCTCAGCTATTGCTCTAGTACCATGCCTGCCTGC
>CAJQZJ010000199.1:850303-873794 GCA_907164525.1 Lophiomys imhausi
GCAAGGAAGAACCAGCAACAGTTTAGGGGAGTAGCAGCAGCAGGGAGATCAGCAACCTCTTTCTTCTTTGCATTGCCCCCCTCTCCTCTGGCTTTTTTTTCCCTCTCTCAAGTTTTCAGAGTTAAATTTGCTCAGTTTGCTAAGCCACACCCCTGCTAGCTCACAAGGCACAGTTAATAGTTTACACCAGTGGACTTAACTGAACCAACCTCATGCCTGGGATTAAACAAAAATATTCTCATAACTGGCTTTTTAAAAATAAATAAAACTCTTATCACAGAGGTTGGTAGGAATGCTAAGAAAACACAGAGGATAAGGAGAAAGTAACCAGAGCATATTATTTACATGTGGAAATTTTCCAAAGAACTAAGCTTAATTTTAAAAGTTTAGAGACACAGCATTGAATGAGTAAATAAATATTTTGATAGCAATTGAAGATGACATTTTGAAAGATATCACACATCAGCATTAAGTTTCTTCTAAAATAATTAAAAGTAAAATAGGAGTCCAGAAAGGAATAAATCTTGATACATTCAAGTTGGAATGGTACACATTACATAAGGGTATTTTGTTGGATGAACATATCCCCTGACACCTCCTATGTTCCTCTTTCTCCCCAAAACCCACTCTCACTCCTAAAATTACCATAGGTAATTTTGCTTCTACTTTCATGCCATAATATATACATATATGATGTTGTACATGAGATCTGATTTTTAAAGATTTATTTGTATTTTATGTGTATGAGTATTTTGTCTGTATGTAAATGCATGCACCATATGTATAACTAGTGAATGTGGGGGTCCAAAGATGGAATTCTAGAGTTGTAGATAGTTGTGAGCCAACATTATGGTGCTGGAAACTGAATCTAGGTCTTCTCCAAGAGCAGTAAGTATTTTTAACCACTGAAGCATTGCCCCATTCCCCAAATCTTATTTTTTAATGTAATCCCTAATAGCTATAAGCTTTCATCTTAGAGCTGTTTTGTTGTATCCCAAAGATTCTGGTAAATTACACTCTTATTTGAATTTGATTATGGAAGATTGTTAATTTTTATTTCCTTTTGGATTTCTTCAATGGCCCCCTGGTCATTCAAAAGTATATTATCCCATCTCCAAGTATTTGTGAAGCTTCTATAGTTTCTTTTGTTATTTATTTCTGGTTTTATTATATTATGTACTCATAAGATAAAAGAAACTATTTTGTTTTTTTTACATTAGTTAAAACACGTTTTATCGCTTAGAATGTTATCTACTTTAGAGAAATTTCAGTAGACTCTTGAAAAGAGTGTATTCTGTATGTGTTGGATGGAATGTTCTATAGATATTTCCTTAAGTCCACTTGGTTTATAATGTAGATTAACATTGAAGTTTCATCTTGTGTTTTGTTTGGATTACCATCTAAAGACAAAGGTTGGGTACTGAAGTCACTCACTGTTTTAACAGTTCTTATCAAATCTTTCATGTCTTTACTATTGATTTCACTCGGTGCCTCAACATTTGATAGCTATCTGTGTATCTATTTACCCATCTATTTATTATAGCTTCTTAATGAATTGTTCTCTTTACATAGTGATATTTATCTTCTATGTTTTGTCTGAAACCTACGTTATCAGATATAATAGCCACACCAACTTGTTTGAGGCTTTGATTGATTAGCCTCCACTCTTTGACTCTCAGTCTCTATCTGGGAATCTTTGCCTGTGAGATAGATTTATTTGGAACAACAGAAGGCTGAGTCTTGTTTGTTACTCCAGCTATCACCTCTGTACCTCTTTATTGGTAAACTGAAGTTATTTCTACTTGGGCTACTATTGAAGGGATTTTACTAATTCCTATGTGCAACCGAACTTTTTAAAAATTATTCAATACTTATTTATTAGTTACAACATTCACTTATAACAAATATAAACACTTAACTACTAACCCTATAAATTCCTACAACCCCTATGACCTAACCACTAAACCTATTGATAACTGTTACAACTATTTTCATAACCTTTCAGAAGGATACAGTCTCTGGGGCAGGTCCTCAGTCATCAGGAACACAGTCTCTGTTGTAGACCCTTTAATGCACTTAGCAGTCTTTTTTTTCTGGAATATCTCAGAAGTAGATTCGTCAGGGTAAATTGGCTATGATGATTTCACTTTAAATAAGGCTCGATGCTTTCTTGTCTCTGGGAGACCTCAGCCCTCCGTAGGCCAACTTATTTCTTTTCTATCAGCAACTCTGTCGCTCTGCCTCAGTCTTTAAAGCCTCCTTCGTATCAGCAACTTTAGCCGCTCTGCCTCAGTCTTTAAAGCTGGCCACAGTTTCATCAAGCCACTGCTCAGACAGGTCAAACCCCTCTAGGCAAAAGCTGAGCCACAGGGTTTAATCCCTGGCCTTTTGCTGTCTTGCTGAGGCTTTCTCTGCTCACCAGCTTCTTTCTGCCTCAGGGAGATCTGGCCACAGTCCATCAGCACTTTCTCCATCAGAAGATACAAACTGTTCGTTGTCCTTTCTAGTGTGAGGACTTGCTAGCATAGGAGCTCTCTAGCATGCAGCTCTCTAGCATGGGGCTCTCTAGCATGCAGCAGCTCTTGGCTCCATACACTTGTCCTTAAATAGGATCTGTCCTTGTTCCACCTGCTTCAGCTTAATTTGGGTTCTGCCCACTTAACAGCTGAAAACAATGCCAGGCCAAATACCTTGTTTTTTAGTCCATTAACTCTTTCCTGTTTTTTCCTAGCTTCAACCTTGTTTTTCCACAAGCTGAGAAGCTAATTGCTCACAGCCACATTGATCTTCATGCCCCGAATTATGAGACCGTATCAGAAACCCCTGGATATTCACTAAATCTAATTTATATTAATCCAACTCCCTACACCTATGATTTTGCTAGTTACTTTTCTGGTTCATTTGATTACTGTTTGTTCTTTACTTCCCCCTCTCTTGGTAGAGTCTGCTTGTTTAGTGGATTAGATGTAGTTAATTTCCTTTCTCTCCTGTCTTATTTCTCTGTGTATAGTATTCTTTTAAATGTCTTTTACAGTACTAACTTAGTTGTCACTAACTCTCATACTTTGTGCTTATTTTGAAATATCCTTATTTCTCCAACAATTCTAAAAGATAGTGTTGCTGAACATAGCAATCTTGGTTAGCAGTTATTTATTAACATGACCAGAGATATATGGTCCCATGCTTCCTAGCTTTTAAGGATATTAATGAGATATCTGTTGGAGGTCTAATGTTTGTTGTTGTGGTGACTTTATGCTATTTCTTTTACAACATTTAATATTATTTTTTTGATTTATATTTATCATTCTATCTGGAGTTGTAAATGCCTCTTGTTTGAATTCCCCTTTCTCTAGAGTCAGGAAACTTCATTATAATATCACATTAAGCAACAAGAACAGAGTAGGTAATTATCTGATAACTATCAATTATGTCTTCACTGTATTGCACTTATTACTCACCAGTTAAACCTCTAATAATTCCTGGAGAATTTGCTTGTTATGGTTGTTTAATATATAACTGCCTTCAGTTCTCATGTTCTAGCAGCCTGATCAGACATTTATAAATACCACCTAAAAGAAAAGAACAAACAAAATCAGTACAGATATTGGAGTTACAGCTCAGTAGGAGAGCTCATGCCTAGCAAGCATGTGGCCCTGTGCTCAATTTCAAGCATAACAAAATAAATCATATTATTTAAAACTTTAAATATCTATAATATGACAGTATATGTAGCTTTCATCCAGATTCAGTCATTGTCAGCTCACAATCAATTTATAGTTTAATCTTCATGCTATCCAGACACTTAACAAGTAAATATCAAATGTCATATCATTCCATCTTACCTTTCAGTATGTTTTTGTAAAAATATAACTACACAACTACATATTATTATCATTCTTAAAATATTATTAATACATATCCAAATAACACAAATAAATTTTACCCAAATGATTTTAAAAGTATTTTTATTTGAGGCAGATTCCAAATGAATTCCTATATTACAATTAGTTAATAGGTCCTGAGGCTTTTTGTTGGTTTGGTTTGGTTTTTGTTTTGTCCTGAGCCTCTATCACTATCTCTTTCCTTTGGTGAAAATGGAAAGAATGGCTAGTCCTCAAAATATACATACTTAAGATGCTAGTTTGACCTGAAGAGATTTCCCCCATGTGCTCTTACTAATAGTACATGCAATGACAATTTAATGTACTCTTCTGTCCCCTATACTTCCTGGTAATTAGAGCTAAGAGCCTCGTCAGACCCTGGCTCAAGTTTTAGCCCAAGTTCTTCACAGGTGGAGCTTCCACTCCTATTGGGGAATATTAATGTCCTGTTGGACTTTGTGCATTAGCAGTCATCTCTGATCATTGCCTAAACTGATATTTCATTAGTTGCAAACTAGTCATCTTCTTTTATTTCTTTTCTTCCACTATTTTTTTTATTAGCTTGAAATTTTTAGGAAAAGAAATATCCTTCATCAGTAATTTCATCACCTAGGTGCCTGGTTTATATATATATTATATTATATATAGAGAGAGAGAATAAGAGTAAATACTTGATTTTCAAAGTAATAAGTTGATTCCCCAGCATTCCCCACAGGTGATCATTGATCGCCTTTTGACCACCTTTTAAATTATGAATTCAATCATGCTTGAAAATGCTTTGTATCACTACTACTATCCTCACTGATGCTCAAATTATCCCACTGTTTTTCAGTTGGGGCAAGCTGACCCTCTATGCTATGGCTGCCTCTTTGGTAGCCTTTGATAGATCTAAGCTTTGCAGTATGGTGGGATCCAACAGCATCCCTGCTGAAGATCCTCACTTCTCTTAGGGATCTCTGGAAAGGAAATGGTCCTACAAAGGAGGGTTTGAACATCAGCTTTGCTGATTCCTTCTTCATTAGCAGGGGTTTCCTTGACATTTTAATGAGCACAACTAGTTATTGTCTTGCTGCCTTAAAATCAGATACAACATGAATTCAGAGTTCTATTTCTGTTTCACACTTAAGTCCTCTAAGGTTTATCACTTAGTATGACCTCGGCTCATGATGCTAATGTCTTTTGTCCATTGGCATGCATATTAACTCACTCACTTCATCTAAAAAGTACACATTGAACAGTCTTAAAATAACTATGCCAACACTACCACCTAATTACTGAAGACAGTTTCCATTCTGTTTTCTATAAAATATATCTCACTAGAAAAATATGGCTAAAGAAGCATGTTTTAAAGTCACAAATAATAGTTTTATGTATGTATTAAAATGCCATAAGGAAACCTGTCATTTCATACGCTAATGGAAAAATAAAATGAAATTTTAAAATAAAATAGTGTCTTCATAGTATGCCACACACTCAATACTCTATGTTTTATTTCACTTTAATTTTATTTTTGAGAACTTCATATTTAATTTTTTTGATTATTATATAAATATTTACATGGTTTCAATTTTAAAATAATGTTTACATGTGCAACATAAGCCCTCTGTTACATATGTATGTTTTTGTAGCCTCTATTGAGAGTTGAATAATATTCCTAAAAAGATATCCTGGAAATGGTTCCTTTGCAGGTATAACCAAGTTGAATTGTGATACAGGATAGTGACTGTTATCTTTATAAGTCAAGGGAGAAGGATTTAGAGCCAGACACATACACTTAAGACAATCATATGAATATGGATGTAGAAGTTGGTGTGGTATAACTACAATCCAAGAAGCTCCAAAGCCAAGCATCAACCAGCAAACACCAGAAAGAAACTACTTAGGTCCCTCATTTGGTCCTGATAAGAGAACATATCCCTCATGACAATTTGGCTTTGTGCTTCTGTAATCCAGAACTTGGAGAAGTGAAAATTGTATGAAGGGCCATTCCATATCCCTGTGCAAAGATGCTAATTGTACACACCTGCCACACACAGGTGCCAGCTTTGGTGCCCTTAGAGTACTGATGTCATAGGACACATTTGTCTCTACCTTTATTTATTGTTTTTTACCTAAAATGTATATCCTGAAGATTACTGCATAACCCAGCAGTTCGCAACCTTCCTAATGCTGTGACTCTTTAATACAGTTCTTCAAGTTGTGGTGACTCCCAACCATAAAATTAATTTCAATGCTACATTATAGCTGTAATTTACTGTTTTTAACCTTAATGTAAATATCTGATATGCATCCTTTGAAAGTATCATTCAGCCCCCAAAAGGACCATGACCCACAGATTGGGAGCCACTGGCGTAGCCTAGTCTTGACTCGGTAGTAGATGTCTATTGTGTGATATCTTTTGTTGTGGTTGTTGTTGGGCTTTGTTCAGTTATGCAGACCTCCAGCTTGGGCATACACTATAGTTCTTTTTTTATTTTTAATTAACAAATATATTTATTAATAAGATAGGCACTTATAACAAATATAAACATATTACCTAAATACTAGCCCTAAGAATAACTATAAGCCCCTATTACCTAACAATTAACCCTATTAGTAACTATAACAACTATTATCTAACAACTAATTCTAACCGTTTAGAAGGATACAGTCTCCGGGGCAGGTCCTCAGTTGTCAGGAACACCTCAGGAGCAGATCCTTTAGGCCACTTGGTCAATAGTCTTTCTTCAGAATACCTCAGATGTAGGCTCTTTAGGATAAGTTGGCTATGGCAACTTCACTTTAAATGGGGCTTAGGCTTTCTTCTCTCAGGAATGCCTCAGCTATCCATAGACCAACTTGGTTAATTTGTATTAGTCACTCAGCCTCTCTGCCTCAGTCTTTGGTAGTAGCCACACTTCTATTCAGGCTGATGTTTGAACTGGATGAACCCTTCTAGACAACAGCTGGGCCACAGGGTTTAATCCTTGGCTTTTTGCTGCCTTGCAGGGCCTTTTCTGCTCACCAGCTTCTTTCTGCCTCAGGGACAGCTGACCATATTTTTACAGCTCTGTTTGAGATCAGTTTTCAGTCTGTGTGCTTTAACTCCATCAGATGAAACAAGCCATTTTGCATCTCATCATCTCTAGCATGGGAACTCCCAGGCTCCACCCACTTCATCCTTTTTTTTCATTTTTTTCCTTTATTTTTTATTTCTTCAAGTTTATAGTTCTTTTTTATTTTTCTCATATATTTAGTTCATATTCTTTTCCTTCCCCCAACTTCTTCCACATCCAACCAACCCAATTCATGTTCTCTTTCTCCAGCATGCACACTAGTGTGCCACCTATCTTTCATCTCTCAAAAAATAAAATTAAAAAAAAAAACCAATAAGAAAAAAATATCAAAACAATACCAAAAATCTACACAAAGAAAAAAATTTTTTAAATCTATTGTATATTGATAAAATATTTCTTGGGCATGGGGACTGATCTGGAATGTGGGTAATCTACCCAGTGACACTGAAGAAAAAAATTATTTATCTTTCTCAGAAAGTATCAATTCCAGATAGCTTTTTGGTTGTGAGTAGTTGTGCCCACTTGTCATTCTCAATGCTGGCATTTTGTGTGGTCTAAACCTGTGCAGGTCTCATGCATGCTGTCATGGCCTCTGTAAGATTTTATGTAATGCAGTTCTGTCTGTCTGGGAGATGCTGTCTCCTTGGACTCATCTACCACCTCTGGCTCTTACAATATCTCTGACCCCACTCTGCATAGATTCCTGAGCCTTGAGGAGGGGGAATTGAAGGAGACATTTCATTTAGTGCTGAGTGATCCAAAGTCTCACTCTCTATACATTGTCCAGTGATACTTTGTGTTAGTTACCATCTACTGAAAGAAGAGGCTTCTATTACAAGGGTTGAGCAATATTTCATTAGGGGTTATTTTATTACTATGTTCCTTTAGAAAAATAAGATTATTAAGTTTTTCCCTATGGCCCACGACCAATCTAGTCTCAGGCTTTTGATTATTTTAGCCGTTCCAGCCATATCATGAAGTGGACCTTAAATTAAGTTTTTGAAAAAGTTAGTTATTTACTCTAATAACATTTGTGCCATTATATACAAAGTTGATTTTTGGAGTCTGGGTCAGCTTACTCAGAATGATTGTTTCTAGCTCCATACATTTACTTGCAAATTACATAATTTAATTTTTCTTAACAGCTGAATAACATTCCATTGTACAAATGTCCCATATTTTCATTATCTATTCATCCATTGATGGACATCTAGGCTGTTTCCAATTAGTGGCTATTATGAATACAGCAGCAGTGAACATGGATGAGCAAACATCTCTGGAGTAAAATATGGAGTCCTCTGGCATATGCCTAAGAGTGGTATAGCTGAATCTTGAAGTAGATCAACTTTCAGCTTTGTGAGGAACCACCAAACTGAGTTCCATAGTAGCTGTATAAGTTTGCACTCCCACCAGCAATGGATAAGTGTTCTCCTGTCTCTGCATTCTTGACAGCTGTCATGTCATTCATATTAATCTTGGCCATTCTGACTGAAGAAAGGTGCAATTTCAAAGTAGTTTTAATTTGCATTTCCTTGATGGCTAAGGATATTGTCTTAGAGTTACTATTGCTGCAATAAAATGACCATGACCATATGAAACTTGGAAATGATAAGGTTTACTTAGCCTACACTTCCATGTCACTCTTTATCACTGAAAGAAGTCAGGACAGGAACTCAAGCAGAGTGGGAACCTGGAGGCAGAAGCTGACACAGAGCCCATGGAGGAGTGCTGCTTAGTGGTCTGCTTATCATGCCTTGCTCATCATTCTTTCTTTAAAAAAAAGAAAGAAAACAAAAAAAATCCCAAAACTAGTATCACCAGCCTAGAGGTAAGACCACCCACAACTGACCGTACCCTGCCCCACAAATCAATAGTTTAAAAAATGCCCTCCGGCCAGAGCATATGAAGGCATTTTCTCAATTAAGGTTCCCTCTTTTCAGATTATTCTAGCTTGTGTCAAACTGACATAAAACTAGACAGCACAAATGTTGAAGATTTCTTTTAGTTTTTCTCAGCTATTTGTGTTTCATACTCTGGTAACTGTTTTTATTTCTATACCTTATTTTTAATTGGGTTGTTTCTTCATGTTCTAGTCTTTTTATTTCTTTATATATTCCAAATACCAACTTTATGCCTCAGTTATTATTCTGTTGCTATGAAGAGACATAATAATCAAGACAAAGAAATTATTAATCAGGGACCTGCTTAGTTTCAAGGTAAGTACAGGACCATCATGGCAGGAAGCATGGCAGCGATCATGGAAACATGGAGATGGAGCTAGAGCTCAAAACTTACCTCCTGATTTGAAAATTATAAGCAAGCAGACAGGGACAGACATGAAATTTTTGTTTGTTTAGTTTTTTTGTTTTTTCAAGACAGGTTTTCTCTGGTAGCCCTGGATATCCTGGAACTCACTCTGTAGATTGGATTGGCCTTGAACTCACAGAGATTCACCTGTGTCTGCCTCCTGAGTGCTGGAATTAAGGCGTGTGACACCATGCCTGGCCAAGACATAAAATTTTGTTCGTTTGTTTGTTTTTTAAACTTATTTATTTATTGCTTCAGGTTACATCTCCATCATAGTGTCCTCTTTTCACCCCTCCCAGAACTGCCCTCCCATGCTCTACCCCCTAACCCTTCCATCCCACTCCTCTGGAGTGGAGTGTCCCTACATAACAGTCCCCTGCCCCAGTTCAGCAGTCATATGCAGGCTGAGAGCCTCCTCATACAATGGGGGCCTACAAGGCAGCGCCGCTAAGGAAAAGTGTCTATTGACAGAGAGAAAAAGAAAAAGTCTATGTCCATGTTCCCTTTGGTGCGTTGGTTGTAGTATAGATATCAGTTGAGGGACATCTGGGTTGTTTCCAGCTTCTAGCTATTAAAAATAAGGCTGCTATGAACATAGATGAGGCAACTTCCTTGTGATTCGGTGAGGAGTCATTTGGATGTATACCCAGAAGTGGTATGGCGGGGTCTGAGGCAGAGCTATTCCAAGTTTTCTAAGATATCGCCAGACTGACCTCCATAGTGGTTACACAAGCCTACACTCCCACCAGCAATGGAGGAGGGTTCCCATTTCTCCACAACCTCGCCAGCATGTGCTGTCATTTGAGCTTTGATCTTAGCCATTCTGACAGGTGTGAGATGGAATCTCAGAGTCCTCTTGAGTTGCATTTCTCTGATGATTAAGGATGCTGAGCATTTCTTCAAGTGTCCCTCGGCCATTAGGAATTCTTCCTTTGTGAATTCTCTGTTTAGCTCTGTTCCCCATTTTTTTTTTATAGGATCATTTGGTTTCTTGGCATTTAATTTCTTGAGTTCTTTGTAAATTTTGGATATTAGCCCTCTGTCAGATGTGGGGTTGGTAAAGATTTTTTCCCAATCTGTAGGCAGCCATTTTGTTTGAATGACAGTGTCTTTTGACTTGAGACATGAAATTTTTAAAGCTCAAAGATTAGTCAATGGAAACATGTCCTCCAAGAAGGCCACACCTCCTAATCCTTCCTAAATACTTCACCAACTGGGAATCAAACACTCAGATATATGAACCTATGAGAGCAGTTCTCATTAAAACCACAGCTAACTTTATAACATGTATAATTTCTGAAGACTTTTTCCTATTCTTTAGCCTGCTGTCCTTTGCTTTAGAGAAGCTTTTTAGCTTCATGAGATCCTGTTTATCAATTATTAGTTTTAGTGACTGTGCTATCAGTGTCCTATTCAGAAAATCCTCTCCTGTAGCAATGGCTTGAAGCCTATTAGCCATTTTCTCTTTTTTTTTCTTTGTTTATAATTTATTTTTTTATTTCTTCAAGTTACATCTCAATCACAATCCCCTCCCTACACAGTCCCACCCTTCCACCCTCTTCCCCCTCAACCCCCCATCCTCTACCCTTTTTTTTTTCTTTTTAGTTTAAGGTATATCTTTTCTCCCTCAACAGATCCCCCTTTCAGTCCAACAAATGGTTCTTTCTCTTATAACAATAAATACAATACAAAACAACAGAAATAAATAGGCCACAATTATGAGAGTTATATGGCTTAGCATACATTCCCAATGTCCAGTCCATATGTATTTGGCACCTGACTTATATTTATCCCTCTCAGGTCTCTGAGGTGGTTGAAGAATAGATAGCTAGAGTCTCATAGTTAAATTTTGAGTTGTTTAGGAATCAAGAGGGTGTTCTGGATCTAAGAAGATGTTTTTAAAATTGTGAGGCAAGTTAATGTGAAAGCTGAGTTAGATATAGAACTTTAAACTCATGGAGATGGTTAGATAGTAGAATGTTAAAGCCATTTTCTCTTTTATCAGAGGTTATTGATCTATTTGGGGTTGATTTTTATGCAGGGAAATGGATATGGATCTATTTTCATTCCTCTAAATACAACTATCCAGTTTCCCCAGCACTATTTGATGAAGATGCTGTCTTTTCTCTAATGTACATTCTTTACTTCCTCATTAAAAAAAAAATCAAGTGCCTATAGGTTTGCATAATTATATCTGGTCTTCAATTCAATTCCATTGTTCAATGTGTCTGTTTTTATGCTAGTACCAATCAGCTTTTATTGCTACAACTCTGTAGAAAAACTTGAAATCTGGGATGATGATACATCCAACAGTTAAGTAATTATTCAGGATTGGTGTTTTTTGTTTTGTTTTGTTTTGTTTTTTTAGCTCTCCTGGGTTTTTTGTGTTACCCCATGAAGCTGAAGATTTCTTTTCAGTTTTTGTGGATAATTGTGTTGGAAGTTTAATGGAGATTGGAATGAAATCTATTGATTGCTTTTGGTAGGGTGGCTATTTTTTATCATATTGATCCTACCAATCCATGAGTATGTGAAATCTTTATATCTTCTGATATCGTCTTCAGTTTCTTTCTTCAGAATGTCTTAAAGTTTTTGTTATGTGAGTCTTTCACTTCCTAGGTTACAGTTATGTCAAGGTATCTTTTTTTTTAGGCTATTATGAAAGATATAGTTTCTATGATTCTTTCTCAGCCTGTCATTTATATATAGGAAGGTTACTGACTTTTGGGTGTTAATTTTGTATCCTCTTCCTTTGCTGAAAGTGTTTATCAGCTGTAGAATTTTCCTATTGGAGTCTAGAGTAACCATATCTCCTGCAAATAAAGACACTTTGACTTCTTTCTTATTTGTATATCCTTGATCTCCTTCAGTTTTCTTATTGCTCTAGCTAAGAATTCAGCTACTATATCGAATAGATTTGGAGAGAGTGGACATCTTTGTCTTGTTCCTGATTTTAGTAGAAATGCATTGAGTTTCTCCTATTTAGAATGATTCTGGCTGTCAGTTTGCTGTGCATTGCCCTTATTATGTTGAGGTTTATTCCTTGCATTCCTAGTCTCTCTAGGATTTTTTTTTTTTTTTTTTTTGGTCTTTCGAGACAGTCTGTGTTTGTAGCCCCAACTGTCCTGGAACTCTCTCTGTAGGCCATGATGGCCTGAATTCATAGAGATCCACTTGCCTCTGCCTTCAAAGTACTGGGATTAAAGGCACGCACAACCAATGCCTGATTTAGTATTTTTTATCCTGAAGAATTATTGAATTTTGTCAAAGGTGCTTTCTGCATCTAATGGATAATGCATTTTTTATTTCAGTCTGCTTATGTGGTCAATTAAGTTTTTTGATTTCTGTTTGTTGAACCATCCCTGTACTATAGAATGAAGCCAGCTTGATCAGGGTGGATAATTTGGTTAATGTGCTTGCTGTTGGATTCGGTTGCAAGTATTTTACTAAGCATTTCTATACCTACATGCATAAGAAATACTTGTCTATAATTTTGTCTCTTTTTTCCCTTGGGTCTTTGTGTGGTTTTAATATCAGGTTAATAGTGTCTTCATATAAATAATTAGGAAGTGGTTTTTCACTGTATATTTGGTAGAATAATTTGAGGGTTGTTGAGGTGTTATTTCTTTGAAAGTCTAGAGATTTTTAATTACTGCTTCTGTTTCACTAGGGATTATGGGTTTATTTAAATTGGTTGTTTGATCTTGGTTTGACTTTGGTAGGTCATATTATCAAGAAGTATAACCATTTCTTTTAGGATTTCCAGTTAGTGTATTCAGACTTTTAAAGTATGTTTTCATGGTTCTCTGAATTTTCTTGGTATCTGTTGTAATATTCTTTTCATCTCTAATGTTCTTAATTTGGATCTTTGTGTGTTTTATTTAATTTGGCTAAGGGTTTGTCAGTATTGCTGTTTTTCTCAAAAAACAAAATCTTTGCTTCATTCTTTGTAATGATTTTCATTTGTTTTGATTTCATTTATTTCAGCTTGTAGCTTATTTATTTCTCTCCATCTACTCTTTTGGGGTATTATTTATTCTAGTTGTTCTATAAATTTTATGTGCATTGTAAAGTTATTAATATAAGATTTTTCCAGTGTTTTTATGTAGGCACAAACAGCTATGAACTTGCAGCTTAGAATTGCCTTCATTTTATCCCATAGGTTTTGATACATTCTGTTTTCACTTATCTTTCTTTGTTTTGTTGTTGTTATTGTTTCCTTTATTGAAAATACATTTTCTCACATAATATATTCTGAAAACTGTTTCCCCTCACTCAACTTCTCCCAGCTCTTTCCTTTCTCCTCTCTCATCCAGATCCACACCTTTTATACCCCTCATTAGAAAGTAAACAAACTCTAGTCAACTATCAGAAACAAGGGAATCATGCAATTTGCAACCAAATGCATGGAATTAGAAAATCTCATCCTGATGAGCTAACCCAAGCTCAGAAAGATACACATGGTATATACTCACTTATAACTGGATTATTAGCGATATAACACAGGATAACAATTCTACAAACCACAAACCCAAGGAGACAGGAACCTAGCATCCTACGAGAAACTCCACCCAGCAATGGATCAAAACAGATGCTGAGACGCACAGCCAAACATTAGGTGGAGCTCTGTAAGTCATATATAAGAGAAGGAGGAATAGAGAGATCTGGAGGGGATAAGGTCACCACATGAAGATCAACATAACCAGACCACCCAGGCCCTTAGAGGCTTATACTAACACCCCCCACTAAAAAGCATATATAGACTAGACCTAGGTCTTCTACACATAGATAGATGATAGGCAGCCTGCTCTTCTACACATCCCTTAGCGAGTGGAGTGGGGGACCTATCTCTGTCACAAACTGTGTTGCCTGTTAGTGCTGGACTGCGTTGTTGGACGCCAGTGCAAGAAGAAGCCTATAGCCCTCATGTGACTGATGAATGGAGGCAAGACAATATGTGGGGGGCTCTCTTCATCTGAGGAGAAGGAGAGGAGACAGAAGGCAAAGAGGGTGTGAGGGTGGGACCAGAAGGGGAAGAGCAAGGGGGCTACAATCAAGATGTAACTTGAATAAATAATTTTTTAAAAAAGAAAGCAAATAGTCTTCTAAGGAATGATAATAATATAAATATATAATAAGATAAAACAAAAACTAGCACATTGTAAATGGACAAAACAAAAAGAAAAAGAAAAAGAGCCCAAGAGAAAGTACAAGAAACAGAGACCCACTGGCTCATACACTCAAGAATCTCATAAAAACACTAAATTGGAAGTCATAATATATGCACAATGGAACTGTAGGGTAAAAAGATATAGACAGTCAGACAGATAGAGATTTAAAAAAAAATAGGAGTTCTGACCAACGTTATGAGTCAAGGAACTTCCAAAGATCCTATTGGGATCATTTTCTGTTGGTCATCAACTGCTGGGCATAGGCCTACCCCTTAAGAGTGGCTTGTTTCCCCAGTGAGACTCACTTGGAGAAAACTACATTTTCATTTTCAAATGGGTATTGATTGGAGCTAGCTTCTGGGATAGGGATAGGGACATGACTGCTATCAGCTCTAGTACTCTAACTGGTACAGAACCATGCAGGTCCTGTGAATGCTGCTTCAGTCTTTTGAAGGCCATATTACATCAATCATGTTGATTTACAGTACCTTGTATTCTTGATGTTCTCCATCCCCTCGGGTTCTATCATTCTTTCCACATCTTCTTCTTTGGGGTTTTCTGGGCCCTACGGTGGGGTGGGATTTCATGAAGTCATCTCATTTAGGGCTCAGTGTCCCAAGGTCTCTCCATGCATATTGTCTAGCTATGGTCTCTGTATCTGTTCCCATCTGCTGCAGGAGGAGCCTTCTGTGATGATGACTGAGCAAGACATGTTGGAAGGCCCTGCTGCTGAAGGTTGCAGCCTCCATGACCAGACAGCTTTCCAAGCTCGGTCGAGATGGAGGACTTCCTTCCCCCAGCAGAGCTTTCTACTCTCTGTCTGTCCTTATTTGGAGATGTCCTTGAGCTACATGCCTGATTTATTATAGAAGTAGCCTCTGACACAGTCTCCTGCAGAACCGCCCCTCTGCCCATATGATAATTAGGTAGTGTGCCCCTGCCCAGGTGATAGGACCATGCTGATTTATGCAAATGAAGTATAATGTGAACACCTATCAGGCTATCCCCTGGCTGCTTCCCTTCCTATATATTCCCCTCACCTTTGGAATCAAGTTGATCTGCCTCCCTGCAACTGGTCCCAGAAGTCTGTCATTTAGGATGATTTGTTTCCATTTCCATATATTTAAACTGCAAATTTCATGATGTCATTTTTGCAATGACTGAGTAATACTCTATTGTGTGAACATACCAGATTTTCTCTATTCATTCCATGGTTGAGGGACATCTAGGTTGTTTCCAGTTTCTGGCTATTATGAATAAAGATGCAGTGAACATGGCTAAGCAGCATCTCTATGGTAGGATAAGGCAATGTTTGGGTATATGCCCAAAAGTGTGATAGCTGCATCTTGTGGTGGATAGATTCCCAGCTTTCTGAGTTGTTTCCATATTGATTTCCATAATGGCTGCAAAAGTTTGCACTCCCACCAGAAATGGATGAGTGTTACTCTTGCTTCATGCACATCCTTGCCAGCATTAGCTGCTACTTGTGTTATTAAATTTAGCCATTCTGATGGGTGTAAGGACAGACAGAGAGTAGGAAGCTCTGCTGGGGGAAGGGAGTCCTCCATCTCGACAAGCTTGGAAAGCTGTCTGGACATGGAGGCTGCAGCCTTCAGCAGCAGGGCCTTCCAACATGTCTTGCTCAGTCATCATTAGAGAAGGCTCGTCCTGCAGCAGATGGGAACAGATACAGAGAGACACACAGCTAGACATTATGCAGGGAGAGACCTTGGGACACTGGGCCCTAAATGAGATTCTTCATCAAATCCTCCCCCACTCAGGGCTCATTCTGATGTAATGAAATCTCAAAGCAGTTTTGATTTGCATTTTCATCAAGCATTTTTAAGTCTTTAAGTGTTTTTCAGTCCTTTGACTTTCCTCTGTTGAGAATTCTCTGTTTAGATCTGTACCCCATTTTAAATTGGGTTATTTGTTTTCCTGATATCTAATTTTTTTGTTCTTTATATATTTTGAATAGTATCCCTCTATCAGATGTGTAGTTGGATAAAAAGTCTTTTTTTTATCCTGTAGGCTGTTGCTCTGTCCAAATAATTGTGACCTGTGTCATACAGAAACATTGGAGTTTCATGAGGTCCCATTTATTAATTGTTGATCCTAGTCCCTGTGCTGTTCAGAGCCTTGTATTTTCATTTTCATTCAATTCTAAAAAGGTTTTCTAATTACCTTCTTGACTTCTGTCTTGTTCCAATTTTTAGTAGTTGTTTTGTTTAGTTTTCCTAAGTTGCTGTTTCTATTTTATTAATATGCAGTTTTAATCTGCGGTGCTCATATAGTATGCAGGCTGTTATTTCAATTTTTCTATAGCTGTTGAGTCTTGCTTTGTCCTAACACATGGTCAATTTTAGAGAAAGTTCCATGAGTTACTGAGACAAAAGTATATTCTTTAGAGTTTGTGTGAAATGTTCTATAGATATCTACTAAGTCCATTTGATATGTGACACTATTTATAACACCAGAACTTCTTCTTTAATTTTTTTTCTTACTGGTTTGTCTAATGGTGAAAATCACAGCACTATCACTATGTCAGGGATGATATGGGTACTCCTGGGTTTGACACAAGAATTCTAGAACTATATTATCCTTTTGGTGGATTTTTTTTTTTTTTTTTTTTTTTTTTTTTGTGCATACGTAGTGCCCTTCCTGTAGCCATAAGTTATGGTGTAATTCAAATAATGGTTCCTGTACCCGCAATATCTGGCTACAATCCTTGTTCTGAGAATCTCCTGTCTCAATGTTATATAAACACCACTCCCCAATTATCCCCTGATATGCCAGTAGTGCAGCTTACAGCCAGTCACTGAGCAGGGGAGTGAATAGGGCAGGACTTCCTGCCCTCCAGGGGAGGAGGTGCTAGAAGGGAAAAGTAGGAGATTCAGTCACAGGGAAGGTGCAGGTAGCATGAGGGAGTTTCAGCTGGAGCAAAAAGAGCATTAAAAAGCAAATAACTTGGTGATTTTGGCAAAGAGGGAGTCAGACTAGCATAGAGGGTTAAGAACAGAGTAAAGGTGCCGAAGATTGTGCTGTAAAGCCAGGTTAATATAAAGAATGGGAATTATTTGGGTGATAGCTGAGTAAACTGTGAAACAAACACATTTATATAAAATTTACACTAACGTTTTCTGGTTAGTTTTGATCAGAAGTCTATTTATTAGGTATTAAAATATCTAGCTTACTTGTTTCTTGGTTCTATTTTCTTGGGATACATTTTTCCATCCTTTTAAACTATTGTGATATTTATGGTCCATGGTGGCACACGTTTCTTTCAGGGAGGAGAAAGATAGAATCCATTTTCTTTTTTACATATAAATTTATTTATTTATTCATTTTACATCCCAATCATAGCCCCTTCCTTCCCTTCCCCTGGGTCCCACCCTCCTGTCCCCTTCCTGATAACCACCTCTCTTTCTCTTCAGAAAAATAGAGCCCCACACTATACCATCCCATCCCAACACATCAAGTTGCAACTGGACTGAGCACTGACTGCCTCTTCCATCACAGCTTCATTAGGGAGAAGTGATCAAAAAGCAGGCATCAGTATCCAGGTCAGAGATGGCCACTGCTCTACTTGCTAGAGGATGTACATGAAGACTAAGCTGCCCATCGTTTACATATGTGTAGGGGTCCTAGGTCTAGTTCATGCATGCTCTTTGATTGGTGCTTCAGTCTCTGTGGGCCCCCTTGACACCCTGTGCTCCCCATAATGTTTGGTGGTGAGTCTCAGCCTCTGTTTGGATCCTCTACTGCATGGAGATTCTCAAGGGATATTTATGCTATGCTCATGTCTGTAATCACAGTAGAGTATCATTAATAGTGACAGGGATTTACTCTCTCCCTTGGGGTAGGTCTCAGGTTGGGCCTGTCATTGGTTGGGCATTCCCTCAGTGTCTGCTATATCTTTATTCCTGCACATCTTCTATACAGGGTAAATTTAGGTTGAAGGTTTTGTGGGTGGGTTGGAGATCCTGTCCCTCCACTAGGAGTCTTACCTAGCTAGAAGGGGGCCTCTTCAGTCTCCAAGTCCCCTACTGCTATTTTTCTAGAGTCACCCCCATATCTTCCCAGAGGCCTACCTGCTGCAGCTCTCCAGCTTATCTTAGAGATTCTACCCACTCAGTTTCCCATCTTTTTCCCAGCCCCCTCAACTCCCACTCCCACACTCACCATAACTTATCACCACCCTCCTTTATCCCTCCCCTACCTGTTCCTTCTCTTCATCTTCTTCTGCTGTCTATTCTATTTTCCCTTCTGAGTGAGACTCAAGCATCATCCCTTGAGCCCTCTTAGTTACTTAGCTTCATTGGGTCTGTGTACTATAATATAGCTATCCTGTGCTATATGGCTAGTATCTTCTTGTGAGTGAGTACATACCACGTGTGTCTTTCCTGGTCTGGGTTACCTCACTCAGGATGATACTTTCCAGTTCCAACCACTTGCCTGAGAAATTCATGATTTCCTTGTTTTTAATAGCTGAATAGTGTTCCATTGTATAAATGTACTACATTTTCTTTACCCATTTTTTGGTTGAGGGACATCTAGGTTGTTTCCAGATTCTGGTTATTATGAATAAAGCTGATATGAACAGAGTTGAACAAAATAGTTCTTGTGGTTTGTTAGAGCATCTTTTGCCAAGGAGTGGTATAGCTGGGCCTTAAGGAAAAACTATTCCCAGTTTTCTGAGAAACCAGTAGAATGATTTCTGAAATGGTTGTATAAGTTTTTACTCCCTCCAGCAATGGAGGAGTGTTCCCCTTTCTCCACAACCTTGCCAGCATGTGCTGTCCTTTGAGTTTTTGATCTGAGCCATTCGAAAGGTGTGGGATGGAATCTCAGAGTCTTTTTGAGTCACATATTGCTGATGACTAAGAATGTTGAGCATTTATTTCTTCAAATGCCTCTTGGCCATTAGAGACTCTTCTTTTTGTGAATTCTCAGTTTAGCTCTGTACTCCATTCTTTTTTTTTTTTTTTTTAGATTTTCATAGCTTTTTATTTACTTTTAAATGTTTATTCACTATTTTAAGCCACATCTCCATCACAGTGCCCCCCCTCCACCCCTCCCAGTCCCACCCTCCCATCCTACTCTTCCAGAGTTGGGTGTCCCCACACATCAGTCCCCCGCCCCAGTTCAGCAATCACATGAGGGCCAATAGCCTCCTCATATACTGGGGGCCTAGATGGCAGCACCACTAGGGCAAAGTGTCTCAACAAAGTCTGTGTTCCTGTCCCTTTTGGTGTGTTGGTTGTACAATAGTTATTCTGTACTATATGACTAAAGTCCAATTATAAGTGAATAAATGCCATGTGCATCTTTCTGGGTCTGGGTTAGTTCACTCAGGATGATCTTTTCTAGTTCCATCCATTTGGATGCAAATTGCATGATTTAATTGTTTCTGATAGCTGAGTAGTATTCCATTATGTAACCTATTCTTAACTTGTCTTCAGTTCTTTATATATTTTGGATATCAGCCTTATATCAGATGTAAGGTTGATGAAGATCTTTTCACAAACTGTAGGCTGCCATTTTTTCCTATTGGCAGTGTCCTTTGCCTTTCAGAAGCTTTTCATTTTCATGAGGTTCCATTTATTGATTGTTGATTTTAGAGCCTGAGCTATTGGTGTTCGGTTCAAGAAGTTGTCTCCTATGCCAATGAATTCAAGAATGTTTCCCACTTTATCCTATAATAGACTTAGTGTATCTGATTTTATATTGAGGTCTTTGATCCACCAAAAAAAGTTGAGTATTGTGCAGAGTGGTAAATATGGATCTATTTGCATTTTCCTACATGCAGATACCCAGTTTGACCACAACCATTTGTTGAAGATGCTTTCTTTTTTCCATTGGGTTTTGGCTTTTTTCTCAAAAAATCAAGTGACTGTAGGTGTTTAGGTTTATTTCTGGTACTTCAATCTGATTCCATGATCAATCAGTCCAAATCTATGCCAATACCATGCACTTCTAATTAACATTGCCCTGTGGTACAACTTGAAATCAGGAATGGTGATACCTCCAGATGTTCTTTTATTGTACAGGATTGTTTTAGCTATTTGTTTTTCCATATAAAGTTGATAACTGCTCTTCCAAGGTCTGTTAAGAATTATGCTTTTATTTTAATGGAAATTGCATTGACTCTGTAGATTGCCTTTGGTAAAACGGCTATTTTTACTGTGTTAATCCTGCTGATCCATGAGCATGGACGATCTTTCCATCTTCTAATATCTTCTTCAGTTTCTTTTTTCAGAGACTTTAAGTTCTTGTCATATAGGTCTTTCCCTTGCTTGGTTATGGTTATACCAGGGTACTATATATTATTTATGGCTATTGTGAAGGGTGTTGTTTCCCTAATTTTTTTCTCAACTCAATTATCATTTGTGTAAAGAAAGGCTACAGATATTTTTTAGTTAATTTTGTATCTAGCCACTTTGCCAGCCCTGCCTTTGAGTACTTTGCAGTGCTGTTGGCTAGAGAGATTCCCCTCCCTTCCCTTATACCCTCACTACCAGTGGCAGACATTTTGTGGAAGAATTTGAGTAGTATTGGTATTAGCTCTTCTTTGAGGGTCTGGTACTATTCTGAGCTGTAACCATCTGGCCCTGGGTTTTTTTGTTTGTTTGTTTTTTTTTTTTTTTGTCTTTTTGTTTTTGTTTTTTGTTTTTTTGGTTGGGAGACTTTTAATGACTGCTTCTATTTCCTTAGGGGATATGACTGTTTAATTTGTTTACCTGATCTTGATTTAACTTTAGTACACGGAATTTATCAAGAAAATTGTCCATTTTTCTTAGGTTTTCCAATTTTGTGGAGTACAGATTTTTGCAGTAAGATCTAGTGATTCTTTGGATTTCCTTAGGGTCTGTTGTTATTCCCCCCCTTTCATTTGTGATTTTTTTTGGTTTGGATATTGTCTTTCTGCTTGTTAGTTAGTTTGGCTAAGGGTTTGTCTATCTTGTTGATTTTCCCAAAGAACTAGCTCTTGGTTTCCTTTATTCCTTGTATTGTTCTTTTTGTTTGTAATTTATTAATTTTAACCCTGAGTTTTATTATCTCCTGCTGTCTACTCCTCTTGTGTGCATTTCCTTTTTTTCTCAAGCTTTCAGGTGTGCTATTGAATTGTTAGTATGAGATTTCTTCAATATCTTTATGAAGGCACTTAGTGCTATGAACTTTAATCTTAGCACGGCTTTCATTTTATCTCATATGTTTGGGTATGTTGTGCCTTCATTTTTGTTGAATTTTAGGAAGTCTTAATTTTCTTTGTTTATTTCACCCCTAACCCAGTGGTCATTGAGTAGAGAATTGTTCAGTTTCCATGAGTCTGTATACTTTATGTTATTTCTGTTGTTGTTGAAGCCCAACTTTAATCCATAGTGACCTGATAAAATATAAGGGGCTATTTCAATTTTGTTGTATTGATTGAGGCTTGCATTGTGACTGACTATATAGTCAATTTAGTAGAAGGTTCTGTAAGGTGCTTAGAAGAAGGTATATTTTTGTGTTTGGGTGAGAAGTTCTGTAGATATATGCTAGGTCATTTGATTCATGGCATCTGTTGGTTTAATTATTTATCTGTTTAGTTTCTGTTTTGATGACCTGTCCATTGGTGAGAGTGAAGTGTTGAAATCTCCCACTATTAATGTGTGGTGATCAATGTGTGATTTAAGCTTTAATAATGCATCTTTTATAAATGTAGGTGCCCTTATATTTGGGGGATAGATGTTCAGAATTGAGATGTCATCTTGGTGGATTTTTTTCTTTGATGAGTATGAACTGACCTTCCTAATCTCTTTTGATTAATTTAGTTTAAAGTCTATTTTATTAGATATTAGAATGGCTACTCCAGCTCCCTTCTTGTGTCCATTTGCTTGGAATATCTTTTTCCAGACCTTTACTCTGAGATAATGTCTATCTTTGTTGCTGAAGTGTGTTTCTTATAAGCAGAGGAATAATGGATTCTGTTTTTGCATCCATTCTGATAGTCTGTGTCTTTTTATTGAGGAATTGAGTCCATTGATGTTGAGGTTTATTAATGACCAATGATTGTTAGTTCCTGTTATCTTAATATTATAGTGGTAGTGTGTTAGTGTGCTTCTTTTCTTTAGGTTTTGTTGCAGTGGAGTTATTTGTTTCCTGTGTTTTGTTGGATGTAATTAACCTCCTTGGGATGGAGTTTTCCTTCTAGTATCTTCTGTAGGCCTAGATTTGTACATAGATATTGTTTAAATTTGGACTTTTTGTGGAATATCTTGTTTTCTCCACCTATGGTAGTTAAAAGTTTTCCTTGGTATAGTAGTCTGGTGTGACATCTGTGCTCTCTTAGGGTCTACAATGTAGCATAGCAGGCAAGGGGGTGGGTTGGAGTGAGTGTCCCAGTCTTCAGAGAAAGCACAAATGCAGCTGGGGGCATGCTGGTTCTCTCCCAGGACTTTCGAACATTGGAAAAAATGGGGATCATGCTAGTTGACATCAGAGTCCTGTTGGACAACCACTGTACTATCAGGGTCTCCTGTCCAATTCATAGCCTGGTGCTCCAGGCTAGAAAAAGCATGACAGGTTCAGGGCAAGTGCTGGCACAGTTAGAGAAAGTTTTCTTTGATGGCGGAATTGCAACATCTCTGAGGCAGCATATGATGAATGGTGATTCTTATATTTTTGGTTGTGAGCCTAGCCTTTAACAGCTGAACCACCTCTCCAGCCCAAATGGTGATTCTTTATTGCAGCTTCTGTCATGATGGCCTTAACTCTCCCATTGTTCCCTAAATCTACTGAATCTCCTCTAAATCTATTAAATCTCCTGATCTCTGAGAGGTGGGAAGTGGACAGGGATTGGGGGGGGGGGTGAATGCATTCTATTAACTGAGATTAAGATGCTGGCAATTCTATATTTATATGGGATAAGGTCCCAAACACCAGGTATGTGACTGTGCTCACCTGTCACTTCCTGCAGGGTTGTTTATACATGCCACAAAGAAGGTAGCCATTTTGGAACTATGTCTATGTGCTCCAGAAGCAGGTAGAAAGAGAGAGAGAGAGAGAGAGAGAGAGAGAGAGAGAGAGAGAGAGA
>CAJQZJ010000199.1:873804-896994 GCA_907164525.1 Lophiomys imhausi
AGAGAGAGAGAGAGAGAGAGAGAGAGAGAGAGAGAGAGAGAGAGATTGTCACACTCCTTCCAATCTCAATTTCAAGATTCCCCGGGGTTTGGACTTACTCAGATCTCACCTGTTCCTGAACCAGTTCCTCTGGAGCCACACCCAACACTGCAAGACATCTGTCCAGACTCTTCTGGCTTTTAGAGTTTCTAATGATAAGTCAGGTGTGATTCGGATAGGTCTGTTTTTATATGTTACTTGGCCCTTTTCCCTTGCAGCTTTTAATATTCTTCCTTTCTTCTGTATATTTAGTGTTTTGATTATTATGTGGCAGGAAGAATTTCTTTTCTGGTCTAATCTATTTGGTGTTCCATAAACCAGTTGTATGTTTATAGGCATGACTTTCTTTATGTTTGGGAAATTTTCTTCTATGTGTTGAAGACATTTTCTGGTTCACAGAGCTAGAGTCTTAGAATCTACCATGTAGGCTTTCCCCAAGATCAGGTGGGCAGTGGACAAGAACATACAATCCTGAAACCCAGGAATTGTCCTTGGGTGAGCAGGAAGCACTAGGGACCAGAGACTAGAGCGAAGTGCCCCTGGAACCCAGGGTCTGTCCCTAGGGAGGGGAGGCATGAAGGTCTGAAAGTTTAGAGGCTTGAAGACTGGAGCTGTACATCCCTAGAATCTAGGGGCTGCCCTCTGGAAGGTTAGGGGCTGGAACTATGCTTTGCTGGAACCCATGAGTCCAGTCACTCACTCATTCTGCTGTTACTGAGATCCTGTTACCAGGATATCATCTAGGTTCCATTTTCTAATCAAATCTGCTAGTCTGTGTTTTTTATTGGGAAATTGATACTATTATTAATAAGAGTTACTAGTAACCAGTGCTTATTAATTTCTTTTATTTTTCTGCTGTTTATGTGTATTTTTCCATAATACAATTAATTGTTCTTGGATTATTTATTCCTTGTGTCTGCTTGAATATAGTTAACCTCTTTAGACTAAAATTTTCCTTCTAGTGCATTCTCTAGAGCTGGATTAGTAGGAAGAAATTGCTTAAATTCGTTTTTATTAAAAAATGTTTTTCTTTCTCAGTCAGTTGTGATTGATGTGTTTCCTGGGTGTGAGAGCAGAGCTTATAGAAAATCTACCGAGGCCCCTTCTGGGTGTTTACATTGAAAAAAATCAGGTGTATTCCACTCGACTTGCCTTTATATGTGACTTTGACTTTATCCCATTCAGCTCTTAATATCCCTTCTTTATTCTGCATACTCAGTGTTGTGATTATTATGTGTGGTGGAGAGGTTCTTCTCTGTTCTTTCCTACCAGGTGTTCTCCATGATTCTTGTGCTTTGGTAAGCATCTCTTTCTTTAGATTGGGGAAATCTACTATGATTTTGTTAAAAATATTCTGTGCTTATACGTTTTTCTTTTGATAGAGTTCCAGATTCACAAGGTGTTTTATGCCTGGAATTTTTTAGACTTAACATTATCTTTGACTGGTTTGTGTATTTCCTCTACCTTGTCTTGAGAACTGTTTCATGTTTTTTAATATGTTGGTGAGGCTTACCTCTGAGGTTTTTATTTCCAGTTTTCAGTTTGCAATTTCTCTAGTGATTCTTTGTTAAATTCTCCTTCCTATCTTGAATTGTTTTCATTATTTCATTTAACTGTTTGTTTGTGTTTTCATGGCCTCCATTCACATCCCCATTAAGATCTTCATAATTACTATTCACATTCATAATTACTATTTTGAAGTCCTTATCCAATGCTCCAGCTATTGGACCCTGCTGGTAAGGTCAAAGTCTGGTATTACTGGAAAGCCCCTGAGTTTGGTGCTAAATGATGTGCATCGTATTCTTAGTGCAGTTCCCTCTTCTGCCTGATCTGGGGAAACCCAAACCCACACCCTCTGTGTGAGGATTGTCACATAGCCCTCCAGGAGATTACAGACCCAACCTTTCTCTGTGATAAGGAACCTACTCAGTAAGGACCTGGAATTCTGGGAATACCCTTCCCATGCTAATGAGATCTCTTTGTGCCTTGGCTAACAGCCAATGACCTTCTGCCATTTTGCCTCTAACTGTACCTGGAGTTCTTCGTCCTCCTCTTCTGCACATGGGATAATTAGATACTTCATTCCCTTTATTATTATCCCCTGCACTCTTACCCCAGTGAATCAAACACATTCACCTCCAGAACTCCTCCCCACTGCCCGAGGTTTGTAATGTCCCTTTATAATCTCTCTCTCTTATCTATCTATCTATCTATCTATCTATCTATCTATCTATCTATCTAACTATCTATCTCTTTCTCTCCACCATGACCATCTGAGACTTAGCTGTTTATTTTGGGCATTGGTAGGAAGGGCTTTGCCCCCCCATGAAGAACTTGTCACAAGACATACCTACCTAGCTAGGCTTGCTTGGGGCACAAGCTCCTGCCTCTTTGCCTCCACTACCTAGCTTTACCCAGTCTCAACGTCAGCAGCCAGGGCTTGTCTCTGAGCAACTGGAGTGCTACCAACACTGCTGCCTAGCCAAGTTAACATCTCAATCACCACCAGCAGTAACCCCAATTGTTGCCTCCAAAGCTCCTGTTTCCCTCATACACACGCTCATCTGTGGCAGCATCTGGTTACTGTCTGTCCCCAAAACAGCCACCAGATCTGCCTGAGCAGACCCCCAAAGCCACTTGGCTCAGTCCAGGACCTCCAAGCTACTTGAAGTTCCCCAGCCCAGCACTGCCAACTTAACTAAAAAAGCTATAACCTTTTGCTGCATGACAGAGAGGGTGATGGTTGCCCTAACTTGCCTGCTTGCATAGCTAAGAAAGTTATAACACTTGGCAGTGGAGAAAATCCTTTCTCCCACCTTTCCTGGGACATCCTATGGCACAGATCCGAGCCTGTGTTCCATCCTTTACTGCCTGAACCAATGTAGCCCTGATCTAATATCTACTAATAAGTAAATACATATCATGTTTGTCTTTCTGGGTCTAGGTTGCCTCACTCAGGAGGATTTTTTCTAGTTCCATCCATTTGCCTGCAAATTTCATGATATCCTTGTTTCAGATAAAGGGTAGTACTCCATTGTGTAGATGTACCATGATTTCTGTATCCATTCTTTAATTGACGGACATCTAGGTTTTTCCCAGTTTCTGGCTAGTACAAATAAAGCTGCTATGAATATAGTTGAGCAAGTTTCCTCAAAGTAATATGGAGCATCTTTTGTATCTTCAGTGCCTGAGATTCTCTTTTTCATCTCTTCTATTCTGTTGGTGATGCTTGCATTTGTAGTTCCATTTGCTTACCTAGATTTTTCATTTGCAGAATTCTCTATGCTTCTGCTTTCTCTATTGCTTCTATTTTCATTTTCAGGTCTTGAACAGTTATTCATTTCTGTCAACTTTGTCTTTTCTTTGCTTTCTTGACTTTCTTTGAGGGATTTATTCATTTCCTCTAATTGTTGTGTTTTCTTGAAAATTTTAAAGGGATTTATTCATGTATCTTTAAAGACCTCTGTCATCTTTATAAATTTGGTTTTAAGGTCTTTTTCTTGTGCTTCCCTGTGTTGGGCTATTCAGAATTTGCTGTAGTAAGATAGCTGGGCTCTGTTGGTAACACATTGCCTTGGTTGTCATTGATTTTATTCTTATACTGGTATCTAGGTATCTGGGTTTGGATTGATTTGGGGGGATCTAGTTGCCAATTTCTAAGTTTGCCTTTGTTAGATGGGTGTTTTGTTTCTTAGTTTCTGTTTTCTCTCTTGTCTTCTGGCCAGAGTAGCCTGTAGTTGAGGAGAGCATCTTAAATCAATGTGGGGGATGGATCTCTGATGGCTAGAGTGACTTGTGGTAGAGCAGGGGTATCCGTCTGAGGTGTGGGTTGGGACACAACAATGAGGAGGTGTGAGGGGACTTGAGGTAGGGTAGAGTAAGGGAACCAAGAGAGTGGAGTCCCCAGGTATGCAGCCTACCTGGAGTTCTAGAAGCAGGTGAAGCAACTTTTCCTGAGATGGTGACTGGAACAGAGCTGGGAGGAAGGGAGAGATGACAAGGGATAGGGTTGATAGACACTGAGAGAGTAGGGGCAGTCCACTGTGAATAGCCTTCCTGGAGTTCTGGTGGCCATCATGGTCTTTGGTACAGCAGGGAGCTTCTACCTGAGTTGTGGGAGAGGGTATCAAAAGTATTGGTGTTTTTTTAAGACATGTGAATAATAGAAAGTCCATTAAAACTATTTGGCCAATTATTATTATAGGATAACCAGGAGGAGTCCCAGTGAGAATCCACTGTTTATGGTGTCACAGAAGCCAAAGGCCTTGAACCAGACCAGTGACTCATTACAATGAACATTTGCAAGTGAAGACGTATGGACAGAGGGGTATATTGTGGCATAATGTACTGTTTTTCTATGCTTTGTTTTTGTTTATTTGTTTCATTGATTGATTGATTGACTGTGTGGTTTTTATTTAGGGGGATATTGCAAGAGCAAAGGGTGGATATGAGGGGATAGGTAGATGAGTGGGACTGGGGTGAATGATGTGAAACTCACAAAGAGTAAGTAAAAAGTTAAATAAATAGAGGCCAAAATTAGAATTTGTAGGCTTGCTTTCTAGCCTTCCAAATCTTAAATCATTTTTCATTCTCTAACCTTTACATGCAAAAAGAAAAGAGACTAAGGGTTGAAATGGAAGGGAAGTGAAGAGAAACTGTTGCTACAGATTAGACTTGGCTTGGTGTCAACACAGACTTCTATTGGAAGAGCACAGGTGCTAACTCTGTGTATCAGAGGGGGAACAGCATTGGATCTGGCTTCCATCCTACACAATCTTCTGATGGTGAAGATTCATAAATGCCCACTGAAGGGAAGCTACAATCCAGTTACCTGGCATCACATGTTCTCCTACATGTCTTCAGAGTACCATTACCGCCATCATTATTTATCCTTCTTAAAATAAGGTTTGAAGATTACATACAGAGACCTCTTATTGAATCTGAATCAGCTTCAACTGGAAGACTTGCCACTATTTTTTGTTCCATTAAGAAAGAAAAAAATTGCTGAGCCTTCAACTATGACAACATGCTGCTGCTGTGACTGCTCTGAGGGGATGTTTATCTAGTCACCCCAACTAGGGAAGGAGCTGGCATATCAAAGAAGCACTCTGTCTAGACCAACTTGATTAATAAATGGGTTTACTGAGGTCACTTAAAGGAGCATGGGCAACTCACAAGCTCACATTGGAGAAAGTTCCACTGAAGTCTACTTTTTCTATCTCCCATATACTCTAGCACATTGAAAACCACGTGCAGCTGGGGCAGGAAGATCTGGATCTCAGAGCAGGTCTTGTTACCCTTTCTGCCTTCTTCTATGAGGGACAGTTAACAATATCTTTACTATAATCTTTTATGCTTCATGATTGCAATGGTCATATCAGCTATATTATACATGCAAATATATCCCTGATCATAAAACACATCCCAATTCTCTACAAGTAGAAGTGTGTCTTCAAAAGATAAATACGCTAAGTAATAGGGGTAGGATTCAAATCTGTTCATAATCTCATAATCTTGCTTAGGGCAAACTCTGTCCCAACTGTACCAAAGTTTTATACTACACACTCATGGCTAGGCTAGTTGGTATTGGTACTGCTAATTTTTAGGATAAGAGGCTTTAAAAGGCAAGAGACATTTCTGACCAACTTTCTAGTGACCCTCCCTGGAAAGTGATGAGTATTCCAAGGCTAGTGATGGAGTAACTGACAGAAGACAGACCTGTGACTGACAGCCTGCTTGGCACACAAGAGAAACAATTTTCCTGTGTTCTTCACATTGTGACCCAGAGCTCTAGCCACAGGACTGTAAACCTGAAAACAGAGACACAAGAAAGTTCATGGTGAGTGAGTAGATACAATGCAGCAGCAGCAGAATCTAAATTCAAATGCATTGTTTTTTGCTTGCAGGCCTGTGCTGGGGCTACTTTGGCATGCTGATTTCCCTGCACAACTGTGATTCTTGCTGAATAATTGAAGCCCAGGCTTTGTCCATATCACAGATATTACTGTTTGATTTTGTGATCCCAAAGGGAGAGCTGCCAACAGCTGATGCCTCTGCTGGTGCTGAAATTGTTACAGAATGTGGGAGTTTTTCTGGTTTTACATTGGTGCGGGACACCAGGCATTGCATTGAGAAGTGGGAGCATCTTACATGGTTTTGAAGGTTCAATGATATTTGGATGAGAAGAATGAAAGGTTAGTAAGATGCTTTTCTACCAGGCAAATTGCATGTGATAAGTATGTGATTTAAAAATTAATTATGAATAGAACAGCCTATCCCCTAAGGAATTGAGATAATGCAGAATAAGTCCCTGCTAATGACAAGATGTGAATTTTAATGTACACCATACCAAAACAATACTGGCCACATGGATGGACTACAGTAGTATGCACTATGACTCCTTCCTTACCCTGAGCTGCAGCAAAAATAAAATTACAATGACTGAATTATGAAAGATAACTCTTTTTGAATATAACTTCCCAGATACACATTCACAAATGAAGGAGGTTGGCTGTTGTGCCTTGCTATGAATAGGCCCTGTAGCTTCTACCTTAGTCCCCACATGGTCACAGACTAGATGGCATTTGTTCAATGGGTAGGGGCTCTTTGCCTTGTAAGCCTTGACAACAATGCTTACTAGTTTCTTCTCATAGAAATACTATTTTTGGAATATTTACAATTTTATTGTATAAGAAAAAATATGTAAAACTTGTAAAGAAAAAATTAGGGACTTGCCTTAACAAAATCACAATAGAATTTATTGAATTTTTAAATTAAGGGCAAAGAACACAAATGAGACATCTCTTTCATTTGTGAAAACAAAGAACACACACACAAAAATATGATTTTTGCTCAGTGGCAAAAATCCTAGGGAGAAATAGAATGTAAGAGTTACCTTTTCAAACTCAAGTTCACTGATTTACTTATGTGTACATATATATGTATGAGCTGAATCTCAAACACGATATGGTGAAGCCTGCCTCCCTCATACCCCCTCTTCCCTCTGTGGTCTCACAACCAGAGACAAAGCCCCTTGATACATACAAATATTGCCTATATAACATACAAAGGAAGCTTTAATTGTCTTGTAAAGGTTTAGCTACATGGAGTTAATGAATGTATGAGTGGGTGAGAAATTCATTTGACAGATGAAGCAAATAATAAAAGAAAAGAACTGCTTTTAAAAAACTGGAATTTTGTCAAAGCTCTTCTTGCTGTGAAGGAAAAAAGCCCTGACTTTGAATCAAGGTGACTTAGTTTTAAATCTTGTCTCCCTCATCTCTCACTGTGTGGAGCCTGGCAACTCAATGACCCAGCTCATGGCACGCTCATTGATAGGATGGAGTGAAAATTACTCATTGCATATTCTTGACAGAACAGAAACATTTGATGGGGACATCTCATAGCGTGTTACCTAAGCTCAATAAATGTGATTTGAATGTTAACCAGATAGTCAAGAATGGCAGTTTGAAGAGTAGACTTGAATAGCAATCATATCTCAAAATACTCTCACATACACCAAAAAAAAAAAAAAATCCTTCATTGGCTCAAAGGTAAATAATGGAGAAAAACATTATTTTATTTTGGCTGCCGATATGGTTCATTGGAGGAGAGTTTGCCTAGCACCACCCTCCAAACTGCAACACACACACACAGTTTTGTGTTTACACTTTTATTTATTTTTACAGTGATAGGGATTGAACCCAGGGGCTTGCACCATCTACCACTGAGCCCTTGATTGTTTGAGATGGAGTCTGGTTGTGTAGCCCAGGCTGGCCTTGAACTCATGATCCCTTTTGCCCCTGGTGCTGGGATTACAGATGTGTGCTACTATGCTTGACTAAGAAGTTTATACTTTTGAATACTTAAAACAAGTCTCTTGTTACCTACTTAATGTTTTTTCTAAATGTTAGAGTAGCTGATGTTTGCAATTGATTCTCAAGCCACTAAATTCACAAGGGCACATAAATAATTCCCACAGAAAATAAATATTAGCAGTTGACACAGCTACAATCTAAGTGTTTACATTATCCCAAAATTTGTATGTTGACATTCTCTACACCAAGAGATGGTATTAGGAGGTGGGGCCTAAGGGAACTAATTGGACCATGATGGTGAGGACCTTACCCTCATGAGTGGAACTAGTGGAAGCTGCAGGGAGGCCCCATCTTTCTACCATATGAAATCATGCTAGGAAGATAACCACTGAGAAATCAAAACATCACCACATATTATCCTGCTAACGTCTTGATCTTGAGCTTGCTAGCCTCCAGAAATGTAAACAATAAATGTCTGTTTACAACCCAGAAGCTTTTGCATCCTGAACAAAGACAGTCACTATGTGGCTACAGGGGAGTAAGGTAGAGATAAGTTCTCTCTAAATCATATTTGAATTCAGACAGGGACAAAATGCTAAATAGCCACCTCTACTCCACTTCTGTCCTCAACTAAGGGGAATCACTACCGTTTAACAATGGGGACTCAATCTCCTGTTAGTTCTTCTACCTCCTGGACAGAAAGTTACTAAAATAATTGATCATCAGCCTGCCCTCACACACATACTGCACTGTAGCCAGTCTTCGTCAGTCAACAGAAGCAGCTCCTACAATCATCCTCCAGCCATGTCAGCATGTGTTTCAGATACCAGCAGACTATGTAAAATGACCATGCTGTGACTCAGTGCTTGTTTTCTGAACCATAGCGTACTACCTCTAACATCAAGACCCAAGAGCACTCTCTGAGTCAGATAAGTCTATGAGTCTATGAGCTTTCTATGTACTTATTTTTATTTTATTTATTTTTTTATTTCTTCAAGTTACATCTCAATCACAATCCACTCCCTGCTACCCCCTCCGGTTCCACCCCATTTCCCCTCACCACCCCCATCTGCTTCCTTTTTTTTTTTAAGTTTAAGGTATATCTTTCCCCCCCCCAACACCTCCCCCTTTCAGTCCAACAAATGGCTCTTTCTCTTATAACAGCAAATACAATATAAAACAACAAGAATAATTAGGCCACAATTATGAAAATTATAAGGCATAACATACATTCCCAATGTTCAGTCCATACGTATTTGGCAATTGACTTTAATATTCTACTATGCATCCATCTCCATGAGTTTAAAGTTCTATATCCAAATCAGCTCCCATCCTAACTTGCACCACAAACTTAAAAGCATCTTCTTAGATCCAGAACACCCTCTTAATTCCTAAACAACTCCAAATTTAACTATGAGACTAAAACTATCTAGTACTTATTTTCAGTCTTTAGAAAACAACTTCTGCTCCATGAGGCAGAGAGCTGGTGTTTCTGAGCCAACAGGTTATGTGGTCTCTGGATTAGAGAGCAATGGCCACAGCAGCATTAATATCCTCAAGCCAGACTTGGACAGCACTTACCCCAACTCTGTTCGTTTCCCAGGGCATATTTGTCATCAAGGGACAAGAAAAAGAAAAATGAGTCCTCTGCTCACATGAAGCACAGCGTTCATTTAGCATCCACAATCACTTGAAAGGGTGATTGATGGAGCTAGGTAGAGTTCCTCAGCCAAGGGAAGAGAACGGCTAGGAAATCCATGCAACTTATTTCAGTCCTGGCTGCATCCTTACAACACAACTGACTTCAAGCCAGTGTCCTATTCTGTAAAATAGAGTGATGATGGTAATAAGTTCTGAAACCTTAAACATGAAAGCTATTGGTTACTAACACTATAAACTCTCTCTGAAACTCTAAAAGGGTGCTCCAGGGAGCTCTTACACTATAGGAAATTCTAAAAGTCCCTTCAATGCTGGCTAAGGACTGCCAAATCCATCAGAGCTTGGATTCAGAACAAGAACCAAAAGGCAAGGAGAGAGGGCTCTTTAAAAATTGGAAAAATCTCAATGGAGATCCAGTGCCTACCAAAGATGACCACAGTGCTCTGGAGTAGGGGCATTCTAATTTGTACATAGTATAAGAAATGAACTACAGGTGACTCTCTGTAACAGGCCTAAAATTTTATCTTCATGGTAATAATAGAGGCCTCACGGGCTTCTGAAACAAAAAATATATGCCTCTGTGTACACACACACAGGTATATATGGACATAAAGCATGTGTATATACACACATGTATACATGTGTGTATATACACATATATACATACATTACATATATATGGACATACAGCAAATATGTATATGAAAAAAGAGTGGCACTGTTGCTGCCAGTAAGTGAGCAATTCACTGTACATACAACAAACCTCTCTGAAACAAACCACACCCTGTCCTTAAGGAAGGAAAAATATGAAAATAAGACACTGGAAAAGGTGGAGTTGGGGAAGAAAGGAAAGACAGTAAAAGAAATAATTTGTTTTCAGCATGCACTACAGAAAGATATAAATATAATCAATGGGGTTAATCTAATCCCTTTGTGAAGCACTCATTCAGAGAACAAGACAAAAACAAACCTGCGATCTGGAACTTCCTGAGCCCCCACTCAGGGGGATTAATGAGGAGTACACGGCTGTGAAATTACATGCCCTGTGAGTCAGGAAAATGGTCCTAGTGGTGCATGACCTTGAAATGAAGGGACTCGAACTTCACCTGATCCACAATTATGAAGCCCCAAAGGGAGGGGTTTAGGGAGAAGGGAGGGGTTTAGGGAGAAGGGAGAGGATGCATCAAAGAGTCTGTACAAACGTTCAGAATATGAAAACCCACAGATCTCAACCAACCCCAGCTTGTAGGGGGATCTAAACACAACATAAAATATTCAGAGCCCTTTAAAAGGATGCTGGCATTTGCACAGCAGTAGTAGGAGGCAAGCTTGTCCTCTTTATTTACATGAAGAAGATATTTTGTGGCTGTTGTTATGGACTTAGTGATGTTTGTCTCTGCTCAATTTTCTCTTTGCGATGAAAAATTGTGAGATGATTTCTAGTCTTAGCTGCTTTACATGACAGTATTATCAAGGATTCATCAAGAGGCCATCTGTCGAATTTATGAAAAAAATATGCAAAAACAAAACAGATGAAAAGGAAAGAGCAAGACAGACTGGGCCAGGGGAAGATAGATGTGGCAGCATGTGCCTCCGTGTGAAAATTACAACATTTAAATACTGAAGAATAAATTACTGTGCCGAAAAATTAGCGATGCTCTCCCACTTTAGATACTTCCCTTATCATAAGAGCACAATGAAATACATTACATACCAGATCACCCTTCCCTTGGACTATTATTATACCCTAATGAAAAATTAGGTGAGGAGAGGCACATAAACCCCAAATGGGAGGAATGAACACAAGCCAGCTTGTATTTGCTCTAGTACCAAGCCATGATACACATCTCCAAAATGCACAGTCCATATGGAAATAAGAGCTCTTCCCCCCACCATTTATTAGAAGGTCAATAAAATAAATTAGAGATTGTGTGAGAAACTAAAATAATATATATTAAAATGACAACGAGGCTGGCCAAGCTTACACCCAAATTAGATGGGCTGTAAAAACAATGTGTTTCAGAAAACAGGAAGGAGCAGAGAAACACCAGGAGATACAAATGACCAGAACTGCAGATGTCGCCCCCTCCAGGCACGACAAAGAGCCACAGGTACTTTCTGTTCATTTGTTCCTGTAGGACCCAGGAGCATCTAGGCCAGAGTTCTAGTTCAAATATTGTTCTAGCAGCCCACACTCAGCAGACTACCTTACCCCTAAAATATAATCCTCCAGTTCCTCTCCACTGTACTCTTCCCTCCTAGAGTTTGTAGAAGGAAAAATAGGTAGGGAATATGTAAGGAAACATATTCATCCCTTGATATATAGGGAAACATTTATTCTAGTGCCCTGAATTGCTTAACAATGTGGCTAGTAAGGTACCACAGTAAATGCACCAAAATGGCACATAAACCTCCACCCTCACATAAATCTCCAAAGTCTAGTGAGGGCCTATCAAGCCAAGAACTAAGAGGGTGATAAGTCTATAGTGGACAATGGTGAGCACTAATAGTGTTGGCACTAGTCTAAGTGTATTGATTAACTAGTTTATCCTTCATACAAACCTGTGAGACCACTATCATTTAGCATTGCTCACCACTTTATGGATGAGATATCTGCGAGCCCAGAGAGATGTGTGTGCCCCATCTAGAGTCACAAAGCTAATAGACAAATGGTGAGGATTGGAAACCAGGCAGTCATGTCCACAGCTCTAATCTACCAAGCAACAGTTCCCATTGAAATTCCAATTCCCATTGGAAAGGCAGTCCTGTCTCCATTGTTAACCATTCTTTGTCCGAGCTATATAAGAGTAAAAACCTACTTCTATGAAACAGTTAGTTATATCAGCCCTGAGACTGGTGTTCTCCTCTCCCTGCTCTTTTCCCCCACCCCAATTTTTTCTCTTTGTGGAGAGAAGGGGTACCTCCTTAAATTATTTTTCATAAAACAACAGACATTGATGAAGTTTCCTAAACATTTTTTGAAAGTTTTATATTTTACATATTACTTTTAAAATTATAAACGCATTGGTCACCTAATATAACCCAGTCCTTAATCCTAAGTAACTTCTATCTAAAATGATACCCAAGCTGGGAACCAGGTCATAGGCTGACCCCTCACACCTAGTGCAAACAGACTCTTTTTCTTGACAATTCAAATGAATGGCAGTGCTGTAACTAGTTCAGAGTGCCCCAGAGCCTCCCAGTGGACCATACTCCAGGAGATGGTAAAACCATGCAGCTACTACACAGCCCTCCAACTAATACAAAAATGGGTAGACCCAGAAAACAGTCACCTATTGTGTTTTCCCAAACACTTTTCTCCCCATTCTCCTGTTTCTTTTACATCATCAGAGTAGGAGGAGCCCTTTGACCAGACATAGGCCATATACACAGCTCCTTATGAACAGGACATAGAGAGTTGCCTGGAATTGACCTCCATCTAAGAATCCTTTGTTAGCTGTGAGTGTAGAAAAAAATATAACTAATTAAACTATTTAACCAGTATTTATATTATCTTTATTGATTCGGTGGTGTAAATCCTTAACCCACCATTATAAATGAATACACACAGACATTGGGTGGATCTTAACAAGCTTAGGCCTGGGTTGTGCAATCCTATCCCATCTAAGCTAGCTCATAATTCTATTAGCCAAATATAACCCCATATATACATATGTCCCTTTGGACTATTATTTTCCACGCTAAGCCAATGTTCCAGGCCACGTGGAAGGATCTTCTTTAATCTACCCCATGGCGTGTCTTTCTTGTTTACTTCTGGCTTCTTCTCCAGTCTTCTTCTTCCCAAGATGCTCTGTATCTCTCTAAAAGCCCATGAACCTTAGTCCTTCCTACCTCTGTCTTTGCCCAATACCCAGGCCTCAGCATTTATTTAACCAGAGTCAATTAAGTAACAGACAGCAAACAGGACCAATTAACATTTAGAATGCTTAACATATCAGCCCATCATGTGAGTTTCCTTAGATTATTTCTTTGTGTAATAGTGATTCACTCCATTCCTTGAGCCACAACTGGACCTGTCCTTACCTCAAAGACCAATCAAATCACATGCATGCATGAGATAGAGTTAGTGAGCCACACAGTTCCTTCCTGTTCTTTCACCATTCCATCGTTGCTTTGTTTACTTCTGTGTCTGTTGAGAACTGGATTTTACTCATTATGTCAGTAGTCTGTATTTCAGTAGGGCCTCTTCCAACTTCAAACTCAGAGTAGTTACCAAAGACATCTTCCTCTCGGGAATATCCAACCATTTCTGATCTGCCAAGCCTTGCTTTCTCAGGTAAATTCTGCCTGGTTGCATCCTTTGATGACTTAGCCCTACTGGTGTACAGTAGGTATTCTTCTCTCACAGATTGGATCTTAAAGAACAATTTAGACTTATATGCTTATACATGTTTGTTAAGTTTGAGCAATTCCTTGATTGTTGTTTGCAATTCACCTACTTAATCACATTTGTGTTTCTAATTTACTTATCTCGGTCTTGAGCCATAGATTTCTCAAATATCATTTTTTTAAACTGTCTAGTTCATATGAGTGCACACATGTGCATAACAGATATATCATTTCACTTCATTGCTTTGAATATAAATGTGACTGTACCAGTAAGTCATTCAAATTTCCACCACTTTAGAGTATGTTAGAGGAAAAAGTAATAAACATTTTAAACTTAGTATGTTCTAAGCAAAACTCTTAATTTTTTACACACAGAAAGTACCTTTCTCCTGGTATCCGTCATCTCTAAAAACGTCACCATCAAGCAATTACCCAGTGTCTTAGGTCAAAAATCTCAAGTTATCCTTGCCCCACCATGCCCACTTTCCCTCATTGCTGGCTTGCTTCAGGTATTTAGAATCTCCCTTGTTCTACTTCCCCCCTGTAAAACAAGGAGAACAACACTTTACAGCTTTGGTTTTGGCAAAGACTGTTTCTCTTCTACACCCTGAGCTTTTACCTGAAATAATGTTCACAAAATAAAAAACAGATGGCTGCAGTGGCAAGGACAGAAAAGCATTCTATCGAGGTACCATCTTTCATTTGGGGTATCTCAGGGTCTGAAGGGCATGAGGGCATCTTTATCAACTGAATGCAGGTGAACGGGTACAAGCACTAGGCTGTGCCTTTGTTGGTCCTGCTCCTGTTAATGTCCACATAGTTTTATCCTGTGATGGTTACAGTGGCCCACCACATCACTCCTGCTTTGCTTTATGCGCTGACACTACGTTCACCATCTCACAGAGAGAAGTGCTGGTTAACATGCCCAAAGGTCTTAATGCATCAGTGCTAAAAGTCACCCCACTCCTTCAGGTTTCAAATGCCTAAAATGAACCTACTCTACATATATGTATTCCCAGACCACATATATAAACAGGCAAGTCTGAGCTCCTTACAGTCACCAACCTGGCGGTAGCAGGGGTCACACAGCCACCCTTGAACACAGCAATCTCTATGAATTGCTCCTTCACACTAAAGAGTTTTCTTGAGAGGTTTGACACTCATATGAGACCCAGTATTCACGTGTATTAAATGAATCACTCGATGCCTGATGTTGCCCCACATGAAGCCCCCATCTAACATCAAGCCTACTTCTCCCAGCCTCTGACTTGGCACTCTGGTTGGAAGGTCCAGTTTGATGCTGGAGGTGAGAGGCAGATCTTCTGTGTGGCATCCCTGGCCTCAGTTCATGCTCAAGTCCATTCTGTTCATTTAAAAGCTATGCCCTTTATGGAACAAATCTCTTCCGATCTGTGCCTGCTCAGCACCTGAACAGGAGGCTTGGGAGACGCCGTGTTATCTCAAATTACCACATACCAAATAAACAGGATGCACCCCTCGGTTGCACAAACAGAAAACATGTCAACAGACCCACAAATCATTAGAAGTATAATTTCACACTTTCCAGTTGGGGATTTTAATAAAGACTCCTCCACACTTTTTTTTTTCTTTTCAGACTAGCTCAATTACAATATCACTATCAGTTCGTATTACAGGTCAGAGATACGGAGCTTAATGTATGAGTGCCTCTTCTCTCTCCTAATAGCCTGTCATTCCTGGGATTTGAATGTCAGAATACAGCCTGCCGCAGTAATGCTAGTCGGCAGGCAATGATGAGAACTCCGGGGGGCTGGTGAGGAGCGGTCCAGATCCCCATCTCTGGAAGGTTACCGGAGAGAGCCTTTCATTCCACTCTGACCCCTTGATCTGACAGTGACACCTACAAAATGAACAGCTCTCCTGCTTAAATTGTTTAACTGTAGCCTGATCAGTTTTATTATCTTGCTAATCCAGATATCAGCGGTCTTATCAGAATGGAAGATATGCATAGCATGAATTATTTTGACACGGGGACCTTTTAATTTTGCCAGCAATATTTCACTGCCCCAATCAGGGCCCGCAGTCACTGATGCTGTTCGCCTCCTGGGATGTCAGCGGACAGCGCTCCAGCACCAAATCATCAGGGAGTTGCACAGAGCCCTTGCCTTGGCTATTATCATCTGCCGTGGCCACATTCTCATCACTGAGTGGGCCTCAGGGTAGCTTCTCTGGTTATCTCTGGTGGTTTATGGCCTTGATGAGCTCCAGGGTATTGTTTCCCTTTTCTCTCTCCTCAATAGGCAAGGTAAGCTACATTTCAAAACAAAAACCAAAAAACACTAGGTAGTCACTGTAGAAAGAGTGAGCCCCACAGAGGGATTTAAGAAGCACTAGATGACTGAATGGACCACTTGAAATTTATGGAAGCTGAAGTGAATCAACAATGCAGTTTGCTGCAGAAAAAAACAGCTGGCCTCCAGGGAGGTGTGGAACATGCCCTCCTAAACTGTAGCAATTAGACGATGATTCTTGAGCAACCACCCTTCTTTTCACTGGCATCTTAACCACCCTCTCTTTTGCTAGTCAACCCTTTCCTTGTAGCTTCCATTCTGTGAGGACCCAGCATCCCTGCAGCACGGCCCATGGCCAGTTGCCTCAGCTTGTGCTCTGGTATGGCTCAGGAAGTGCAGGTGACCTGGACTCAAAGGCACTGTGCATCCTGCAAGAAAATACAGTTTCATTCTTTGCAAGGAATGCTAAAAACATCAAAGATAAATTTGCTTTTCCTTAAACTGTTAAACACAGGGCAGCTAGAGAGATGGCTCAGCAGTGAAGAGCACTTGCTGCTCTTGCAGAAGACAGAACTTTGTTTCCCCACACCAACATAAAGCAGCTCACAACCACCTATAACTCCAGCTCCAGGGCATCTTAAACCCTCTTCTACCCTCCCAGGACACCAGTACTTCTATCCGTGTACTCACAATGACACATACATAATTTAAAATAGGTATTTTTAATTAAGTATAGAATAATCAGGTGACCTATTAATTTCACTTCTAGGTGTTTACTCAAAGTACTGAAAGCGAGGATTCAAGCAGATATTTGCATAGTCATTGTTGCATTGAAACAATATCTAAAAGGTAGAAATAGCCAAGTGTTCATCAGTGGATGAATGAATAACATTTGGAACATACCCATGATGGAATATTAGCGACCCTTAAAAAGGATGGCATTCTTATATATGCTATGATATGGATGAACTTTGAAGATTTTACACTAAGAGAAAACAGGAAGACAATAGATACTGTGCAATCCTACTGACATAATTCACAGAAGAAAGTAGAATGGGCAGTTGCCAGAAGCTGGGAGGGAGAAGAAAGGGCGTTGATTGTTAATAGGTACAGAGTGCACGCTTTGCCTATGGGGACAGATGGTCATGTAATGGCTGCACAACACCACAAGAGTGTTCAATACTCTGTACTGTTAATACCAGAATGATCTATTTCATGTTTTACATACAGCATAGAAATAAAACATGTTAGCATTGCAACTGAATGCTAACAAACATAAGGACCTTATGAAATGTATTCTGCAATATATAATTACATCATTTTTTGGCTTTCTTTATTCTACTGTATTTACGTTTTCCTCATGGGAATTTTTATATCTTATATTGTCATATGTGCATTATGATCTACATTTTTTTTTACATAACAGGAAGGGTTTGAATAGTAGAATATACTCAGACTGGCATGGCAAAGCCATTGCACTCCGTATTACAAGGAAATGTGTTTCTGAAACCTATTGATGGCACTGCTGTGAGCCTCTCAGAAATGGCTACTCCTCACTTCCTTAGGCTACACTATAGATTTTGCAAACTGTTTTTCTGAAACTTTCCATGCCCTTGGATCCCTTTATACCAAACTTCTGTTCTGCAAACCCTGGCTGGCAACTTTTCCAGCTTCCTGGAACCTGTGCTGGGAAGGACTCCTCGTGGATTACATGTTCTTGATCTTTTCTGCTATCAAATACTAAAAGTTCTTAACAACTTTTAAATCAAATATCCACTGTTGTTTCCCACCATGCGTCATAAATTGTTACTCATCCTGCCCTCAGTAAACTAGAAGAATCTTAGGATAAATGAGCCTGTTTTATGTCTATCAAACCTCCAGCCTGATCCAGAGCTCCATAGTTGTGCCATAGAATTTTCTGTTATACAGACACCCCATAATCATGGCTTCTGAATTTTTAAGTTCATACAAACACATACAGAAAATATTTCAAAACAAAAAGCCACAACCATAGCAAAGTTGTACAAGCTTTCCTTCTTGTCACTAGTCTATAAATATAGCAGTTTAATAGTTATTTCCATAGCATTTATAGTATGTTAGGCAACATAACCTAGAGATTATTTTAAATGCACAGGAGATATGTTTGGACTATATGTACATGCTGTGCCTCCTTTTAAGCATTCCTAGAGTTTGGCACCCTGAGTGTCTTAGAACCAATCCCCGTGGATACCATAGGTCAGCTGAATAGGCTGAAATAAAATCAAGTCTCATTTTCAAAGAATTAAAGCTTCTTTCTTCACAATCACCAAATCAAACCCAGTTCAGACAGTGGTGATGAAGCAGGAAGTCCAGGGTGAGCATGGGGAGGGGGCTCAGGAGTGCAGCCATGAACTGAGGAGGACACCCTGTCCTTCTAGGCTGAAATCTACATGTGAGAATCACTTTGGCTATGATAACATGGTGTGTTTAACACCCATAGCCTGCATCATCATAGGCCAGGTCACATTTACAAGAGAGAACCACATGAAAATTATCATTAACATTAACAGAAAGTCATCTTTAACATCACTTTTAAACTCCTCAGAGTACATATGACAGTACCAAAACAACTCTGTACATTAACCTAAAAAATTAACTTGAAAAGTCAACAACAATAAAAATCTCTTCAAAGATATGAGTTTCAAAGAATCTGTGGGTAACATAGTCTAGCTCTCCACTCTGCCCCATTTCCTAAGGAGTTAAGATTTTAAATGGCTTCTCGCCTCAACTACAGGGATGCAGAGAATGAATAGATCTCAAAGAGCTGCATGAGAGGTGAAGCTAGGAGGGAAAGCAGAAAGGTAGCCATCACCAGGTCTTTCCAGCTCAGTTCACTTCATGTATAAGCCTTGCATGCAATCACGTTTTAGCAGAAGCTGTCGAAAAGCTAACGTCTTCCATTTTCTTATTTCTCCAAACCTAACAAAATGTCAAGAAATTTCAACCAAAGAATGGGCCACATGGCAGTAAAGCTTGTCATTTCATTTCTATTTTCATGGGCGTCAGAGAACTAGTAAAGACATTAATTTAAGACAAGGGAGAGGAAAGAAGTGGGGTGTGGGGTGTGGGGCCAGACAGGGTTCCAGGAGGGCCCAGGGCAGCATCCCTTCCTTTGCAACTCTCACTGAGCCACCTCCCACCCACATGCTCACTCTGTTCCTAACAGCATCTTCATCAATTAAGATTCTCTGAGACTGGCAGGCTCCAAGATCAACAGTGCCATCCACATACGCACTATTCCACTGGCACGGCCAACAGCTCGAATATTAAAGTAAAGCACTATACTCTGCCATGTCTTTTGTATACAGACAGCTGAAGCTGCAGCAAAGTTTGGCACCAAAAGGCCAAGTCCCATATTTTCAGCCACCCACACGCCAAACCCTATAATAACTACAGACTCTAGATGTAAGATTTTTCAGACACTTGCAGCAGAAGAAAACTAATAGTCATGTTTCTTCATGTGCTTCCTTTCCTAACAGGGCAGTTTTTCAACTCGAGAAACTTGTGGATGTAGCAAAAGAGAACAAAGGGTGGTTTGGAGATCTTTTCACCAGATGTCAAGTGGTTCTTTATTTATTTAAACAGAAAGCCCCATTTTGTACATTTGGTTCATTCTATGGTATGTGTTCTATAACAAGTATTTTTTTAATCAGTTAAAAAGCTGCCATGCGCATGCTTAACTTACAATAGGGCATCGGGAATGTCTGTCAGCTGAGACTGAACGTTGCTCTTTTTGCTTTGGGTTGAATGCAAACTCCTCTCCCAACCTCCTTCTATAGTAGAGGAGACATTACAGTAAGTGCTATTCCTAGATTAATAAATAACTGCACATGGCAAAACTAGAAGCAAAGGGGCTCAGCCTTGCTATGCTTTGAAAGGGAGGTTTGTAAGTTACGGAATGCCCTCCCATGTGAATGTCTGGGGTCTTGCGGCATGAATGGACCATCAGAACCTAAATTCTGACAGTCTATGCTGCACCTGCAGTTAGAGGGAAAAAATGCCAACATGAAACTTCCCTGAGCTTTTGAAAATAAGCAGAATGTTAATTTTTTTCTGCATCAGACAGGCCTTGGCATCATGTACTCTGCTCAACAGAGAATGTACTTTCAGGTCGGATCCATCGAGCACTAGCTCCACCTGTCAGAAATAAGCACTCTTCCTACTGACAAGGCAGAGGCTGTTGGACAGAGAAGACAGCCTCACTTGGCTCGTGTTAGAAATAGACAAAAATGTTTCAGAGATAAGCAAACAGAGGCACATGTATTCCCAGATTATCAAACCATCAACCCCATGTTCTGCAGAGCGCAGAGTGTAGTGCCAGAAATATGATGAATGGGCAGCATGGTGAGAATTTGGATAAACACAAAAGAAGCTAGAGAGTTACCTGGAGTTTAAAGACAGTGATACAAAAGGAAGCTTTTAACTACAGCATAATCTAAAATATAAATGAAAAAGGATCTAGGAAAGCCCCAACAACCTCTAGACTATGTGCTAAGGGGACCCATTGAGTCACACTCCATAACCGGAAGGACTGTCCCACACCCATGCGCATATGGGCAGCAAAATCAGATTCAGTGGGTAGTGTTTAAAGGATATAAAACTGGAAGGGGGAGTTAGAGGAAGAGAGGGTATTGGTAGATTAATTAAGATACACTGTATATATCTATGAAATTTTCAAAAAAATATTTTCTAAAAGAGAAGAATTAGGTATCTGGAAGAAAAATGGAAAAGAAACTGAGTTTAGACAGAAAATGAAGTAGAAAACATGAAATATAGGTTAGAAAATATGAAAAGACAATAATAATATGCAACTTTGGGACTAAAGTTTCAATCTCAACTGACAAAAAACAAACAGAATGGGGAGCAAGGAAAGACAGAAGCAATTCAGGATTTCCTAAAACCGTTGCAAGATGCTCACTTTTAGATTCAGGAGCACCAAAGAAAACAACACAATCTCACACCCAGAGAGTGGGAAAACTGCACAACTCTGTGAAAACTCTAAGAACCACTGAGCTATACACAGAAAAGGGTAAGGTAGGTTTACAGACAGATCTCAAGAGCAATCAGAGGGTAGAGGCCGATTTCAAACAAAGATGGTACATGAGATGGCACATGGTAGAAAACTAATTTCTCAGTCACAATAATTGATGCCACAGAAGAATGAAATGATAGCAAAGCCATCTTGGCACGCTGAACAATTTTGCATGAACAATCTTAAATTAAAGCAATACCTAAAAGATACATTTGAGATAAATAGAGTTTAGTTATAAGGACACAGAAGATGAATAGACATGGTGAAATCTAAGAAAGCATTGCCTAAGCATCAGTAATATAACTATTTGCATTCTGGTAACTAAATATAAAACATAGACCTAAAATCACCCAACTTGTTAGAAAGAAGAAAATGTGGAGGTGCCAGGCCACAACTACAATGATACTCCACTGGGTTTGAACTTAGTATGTATGAGGTCACCTTTATCGTTAGGGGAGCCTTGAAATGAAGTGCGCCTGGGTTTGAACTTGGTATGTATGAGGTCACCTTTATCGTTAGGGGAGCTTTGAAATGAAGTGCACCTAGGTGGAACAGGACACAAGCTTGATAATCCCACAGCCTGCCCTTTATTTTATTGTTTTATTTTCTTTTTTAACTTTTTATTATTTAAAAACACTTTTCATACAATATGTTTTGATCATATTGTTTGCCCCCTCACCTCCCTACCCACCCAACTTCACTTTCATTTTCTCTCTCTCTCTCTCTCTCTCTGTGTGTGTGTGTGTGTGTGTGTGTGTGTGTGTGTGTGTGTTTGTGTGTGTGTGTGTGTCTGTCTGTCTGTCTTTCTTCTCTCTCTTCAAGGACGTATAGCATATTTGCAAAGTTGTGTAAATATCACCACTAATTTTAGAAAGTTTTGTTCTCTCAAAAAGAAACACCATGACTGTTAGACTCCCCTTTTCTTCTCTCCTTCATGCCCTAACAACCACTAATCTATTTTCTGTCTTTACAGATGTATCTATTTCAAACACTTTATATAATTACATATTATTAGGTGCAATATGTGGGGTCTTTTTCTTGTTTCATTTATGGTATTTTTGAGGTTATATATGTTAAAGCATGCACCAGAGCTTCATTTATTTTAATGAGAACATAATATTTTAGTAGCTGAATAAACCACATTTATATATTCATGTATTATTTGCTGAGTATGTAAGTTGTTCTGTTTCCTGCCATATACAATGTGGTGTGAATATTCAAATATAAGTTTTGTTCAGTCACTTTTCTGTTCTCCTGAGTATATACATACCTGGCAACGAAATCACTAAGTCTCAAGTATTTGAAGAACTATAACACTGGTTTGCAAAGTTGCAACAATATTTTATATTCCAATCAGCACTATTTTAAGTACCAATTTCTTCACATCCTTGTCAACACTTTTATTTTTTATTTTATTTTGGCCATTTTAGTGAGTAAAGAATAGTACCTTTAGTGACTAATGACACAAAGTTTTTCTTCAAACCTTACTGTCTATTTATTTATGTAGAGAGATGTTTATTCAATTCATTTGTCCATTTTTAAATTGTATTGTCTATATTTTATGTTTATTTGTATAATTTCCTTATTCTGAATCCAAGTACTGAAGTAGAAACATACAGCCTTTTCACAAATAAAAAAAGCTTCATTATCGCACATGTTAAATCTCCCTTTTTGCTTAAATTGATTTGTAGATTTGTGACAATTCCTATCAAAATCACACATATGAATATGTGTGCATATTCATAACTGATATTTAATAATGCAGTTGCAAGTTTTAGATAAAAGATTAACAGACAATAAGATGTCTCCCCTAAAACAAAAAAAATGGTGTTCACCTTGCCAAGTACAAAATTTTATAAAAGTATTAAGATGTTAATGGGGTTATGCAGAGACAGACAGGGACAAGCAAAATGGATCATGAAAAGAGAATGCAAGTAAAACCACATGCATGCAATGTGTAGTTAGTGCTGTAGACCCACGGGGA
>CAJQZJ010000199.1:897004-913713 GCA_907164525.1 Lophiomys imhausi
TGCTGTAGACCCACGAGGAGCAGGTTTTAGTAAATGGTTAGGACCTGTTGCCCATTTTAAAGAGAAAAATTAAGTATCTATGCCATACAAAAATGTGACAGGTAGAAAGTCAAAACAGAGATAAATGTCTTCATTATCTTGAGGTGGAGAATGGTTCTTGTGGCATTTATGGTAAAAAGCACATGCTGAAATGATACTAAACAAGCCTCTTAAACCCTAGGAATGTTCATGTTCATTACAAGTGGCCCAAGATGATGATTTATGTCCACAATGAATCTTCAAACTTCTGAAAACCAGTAAGAGACAATTCAAAAGAAAATGAGACAAAATACTTGAACAAGTCCATCACTGTAATAAGATGGATAACCAAAAACGTATGAAAAGGTTCCAACTCTCAGAGCAAACACATGTTGAAACCACTTGAAATACCGTTTTATACTCACCAGCCCTGCAAAGGCTCCAAGTCTAACAATATCTAGTACATGGAGAAATGGGCTTTAATTAGTGTAACTACTATAGGAATCTTCAAGTTAGCTGATAAAATCCAAAATGAGCATTTAGTAATCTACAAATTCCCCTGATCTATGTAACTTGAAAAATTAATGTGGTATTCATCTAACTATGATCATCAGTACTAAAAAAATTAAACACAAGCAAATGTCAGTCAAATGTAGACCAAATACATCAACTGGGACATGTGTCTACATAGCATATATCTGGTGCAATAGTGATTAATGGACAGAGACATGTAATAGCAAAGGAGAACTCAGTGCTAAGTGAAAAGCTGCAATTCAAGATAACATAAACTAGGTGGTTGTATTCTCATGAAATTCAAAAACATGTAAAATTAAGCAATATCTTATTGAAGTATGCAAATATGTGTGAGAAGAGAAAGAAACACATCTTAATGAAACCCAGAACTTTCTGAAGAGCGGTAGGCTCTGACTTTGTAAGAGCCATGCATGGTTTACAATGCCGCTCCTCTGCAGGGACTGGGGGAGGTACATATACATTATCTACACCATTTGTTAAGAATATATTATATATATTTAATATGTTCATATAATAACAAATACAACATATATTTCTTCTCTATGCAATCAATATTTAATTAAAACTACCCCATCAAAATACCTACTATCATAACCTTTGATCAACCACCCAAGTCCTTCAGTAAAGTACTAACTGTAAAGAATTTGGAGCATTTAGAGCTTGACCACAGTGTAGCTCTGTGTGCCTCTCTTGGCATAAATTTTGTCATAAACACGCTGACTTTTAAGCCTTGGTCATTTAAATTTTAGAAGAAGACACCGTGTTCATGTTCCCTTTGGTGCATTTGTTGTAGTATAGTTATCCTGTACTATATGGGTAAAATCTGACTATAAGTGAATAGATGCCATGTGCATCCCTCTGGGTCTGGGTTAGCTTATGCAGGATGAGCTTCTCTAGCTCCATCCATTTGGCTGCAAATTGCATGATTTCATTGTTTCTGATAGCTGAGTAGTGTTCCATTGTATAGATGTGCTACAGTTTTTTTTTTTTTTTATCCATTCCTCAGTTGAGGGACCTCTGGGTTGTTTCCAGTTTCTAGCTATTACAAGTAAGGCTGCTATGAACATAGATGAGGAAATGTCCTTGTGATTCGGAGAGGAATCATTTGGATGTATAGAGACACATTGCCCTAGTGGTGCTGCCTTGTAGGCCCCCAGTGAATGAGGAGGCTCTTGGCGCTCATATGACTGCTGAACTGGGGTGGGGACTGATATGTAGGGACACTCCACTCCAGAGGAGTGGGATGGAAGGGATAAGGGGTAGAGGGTGGAGGGCGGGACTGGGAGGGGTGGAAAGAGGACACTTCGATGGAGATGTAACCTGAAGTAATAAATAGATATTTAAAAAAGGAAGAAAGAAAGAAAGAAAGAAAGAAAGAAAGAAAGAAAGAAAGAAAGGAAGAAAGGTTAAAAAAAAGAAGGCACCCTGTCATTGTTGACTCATCTAGGATGAGGCCCTGCCAACCATGCCCTTGATGTTCCTTCTTACATCCTTATTCTCAAACATTGTACAGTTGAGCACAATTTCAAAAGAAGTTAAAGACAACTATGGGACAGTCAGATTAAAGAGAGCAAAGGGTTGAGCTTGGACATGAAAACTGATGGGCATTCCTCTGGCAGTCTACTGATAAAGGTACCACAAAGGAGCTAATAGTGACAAATGACCTCAAACTATCCCCTCCCCTAAGCAAAGCCAGATTTCTAAGTCCCAGAGTAAGGATGGCCCCAGTGTTGATAATTGGACAAATTTCTTCCATAGACTATATTTGCAGTTTGAATATGAAATGTCTCCCCAGCTCACGTACTGAACTTTTGATTGGCTTGGGGAAAGTACTTGCATTCCAATCATCAGTCCCTCATAGTATCTTGGCATTGCTGTGATGTGTATAAGGTACAAACCAGGGCCCATCTGGAAAAAGCAGGTCACAGGAAATACATCCTTGGCAGCTGGATCTCAACCTCCACTTCATTCTTGGGCTTCCATGAGGTGAAGAGCCTCCTTCAACACATTTCCCTACTGCACAAGGCACATGCCTTGATGTCCCACCAGTTACATAGAACCAAGAAATACTGAACTGAAGCCATAACTCAAAATAAACCTTTCCTTATTTAAGCTGTTTACACAAGTACTCTACCATGGTAAGTCTAATATGCCTGCTATATCCTTCTCACCTATGTCTCTAACTACTCATGGTATTAAAGCCAAAATTTCTGTATGAAAATTGACAGGAAGGGGCAGAGATACCAAAGGGTGGAAGTCCTGTCCCACCACAAAAATCTGTGTAGCCTTGGGACACATCTTAGAGCTAGCTACTCTAAGCATTAAATAAGTCACTATAATAAGCACTGGGCACATAGTAGACAATCCCAAAAAGGCAACTGCTCTCTCCAAGCATCATCTACAGTAGCAAGCAAATCCTTCATCCCACTATACCAAACATCCAAGGCACAGTAGCATCAGAGATTAATAAGAAGGATAAATTTAAAGAGTACTTAAGTGCCTGGGCTTATTGCTATGACTATTGTGTATATCCAAAAAACCACTTCCTGTGCATAGAGCTTAGAACAGCCATATGCAACCACCTTACATTATCAGCTGTATCAGAATGTTTGGCTGAAACCTCTTGTGAAGAGAAAACAAGTGAAGGAATGAAAAATTGCCTGAAATAAGTGTGGCATCAAGATATGGGGAATGGTGTCTGAAAGCTAGCTACCTATTTTAAAGCTGCTTTAAAGATGTTTGGATTGCTTTGTTCTAATTTTGTCCTGTTAAATATAGATAATATTTTGACAATCTGGGAAATGGAGAACTATCTTATAAAACTTCATGGTTGCTAAATATAGATTCTGATAAACACAAAAACAATGAACAACTTTCAGCCTAATGTGAAGAGCTTCCTTGGAATATTGGTGTCTCGTGACTATGGGACTTTATATATGCTTTGTAGAATATCAAATGACATGAAAATATTAATTCTTGCCCCATAAGAGTTTATATTCAAAGAGATTTCATTCATTTGGGAGAAAATAATTATCTTGTTTTGAAAATAGTAGGCAGATGGCTTAGTCCACTGGGTTTAGTTTCAAACAAACAAACAAAATATTTTTGAGGTGTAGAAAAACTAAGAGAAACAGATAAAAACATGTCAAGAGTTTTACATGTAATTCAGCTGTATGGAAACATTCAGTATTAAGTATTAAATATGTACAATCACTATGGAAATCAGTCTGGAGATATCTTAGAAAACATGGAATAGCTCTGCCTCAAGATCCAGCCATACAAATCCTGTGTGTACATCCAAATAATTCCTCACCAATCCACAAGGACATATCCTCAACTATGCTAATAGCAGATTTATTTGTAATACCTAGAAACTGGAAACAACCCAATGTACCTCAACCGAAGAATGGATTAAAAAAAAAAAAAGCTGTGGTACATCTACACAATGGAATACTACTCAGCCATCAGAAACAAGGAAATCATGCAATTTGCAGCCAAATGGATGGAACTAGAAAAGCTCATCCAGAGTGAGCTCACCCAGATCCAGAAAGATGCACATGGCCTCTGTTCACTTATAACTGGATTTTAGCCATACAGTACAGGATAACTATCCTACAACCAACAGACTGAAAAGAACAGGAACATTGACTTTGTTACTTGTTAGTGTGGCACTTTGCCCTAGGGGTGCTACCATGTAGGCCCCCAGTGCAGGAAGAAGCTCTTAGCCCTCATATGGCTGCTGAACTGAAAGGGGCTGACATGTAGTGCACCCCACACCAGAGGAGTAAGATAGGTGGGAAAAGGGGGGAGAGGGTGGGAGGGTAAGAGGGTGGGCCCAGGAGGGGTTTGTGGGGGGTACTGTGATGGTGATGTAAATTGAATAAATAAAAGGTAAAAAAGTAATAGTAAAGTAGCAATGAAATAATTTTATGTTTATAGGTCACCACAACATAAGGAACTATACTAAAGGATTGCAGCATTAGGAAGGATGAGTGTCTTCCTACCAACTGTATGATGAGATGAAGAAAAGGCCTCTATCACATGAGCTTTAAGGATACCTATCTATTCCCTATCAATTCCTCTTTCATATGTTTCCATACTCCTGGCCTTGGTCCTTCAAACAACTATTTGTTTATAATTGTGAGTAAGTATTTGTTGAATGTTCACTTCTACTACTAGAAGTTATGTCTCATGAAAGCATAAATGCAATGGCATTCCTTGCCTGTATATCAGTGAGATTTCTCACTGTGTATAGCAGCACAGTTTCATGCTATATTACATATTTACTGAGCACCTCTTACTGGGAGGGGTTGTGCCACCTGCTGTGAAAGCAGAACTTGAAAGGGAAGATGCAGAAAAACATGTGACTACTTTTGCTCTATGTATGAAGTCCATGTTTTGTCTTTACATATAACTACATCCCAACATTGAGTATGTATGCAGCAGATAACAATAAATAATTTATGGACAGATGAGTAAGTGAACAAATGAATCTAAAGATCAATTACCTTTCTTTAGTCAAAGTAAATTGAAGGCTTCCTATGAACATATCTCCCAGCTTGTTCTGTCATTTACTAAGGTCAGAGTCACTCATTGTGAAGTGTTTAATAGTCAAGTAGATTTTCAATTGTGAACTGATGATACCTTTGCAATCCTGTTATTCAACACAGGACCTTATTATACATAATAGGTGTTTGTAACTGATGGGTGAATAATGGATGGATGATGGGTGTGTACATTAAAGGAACCAACCTAATGTTTTTATTTGCCCACAGATATATTTGTCCCTTTACAGACATATATTGGAGACTAGAGAGATGGTTCCACAGTTAAGAGCCTTTGCTGTTCTTCCAAGGGACCAGCATCCTCACTGGGTGGTTCACAGATGCTGTAACTGCAGATCTAGGAGAACCAGATGCCTCTTTATGACCTCCATGGGCACTGCATGTATGTGGTGTACATACATAAGCTCAGGCACATATACATACAAAATACATAAGTAAATCTTCTTTAATGCTTATATTATCATCCTGTTCTAATGAGTTAAACAATTTCAAAAAATTAGGGAGATTAAAATATAGGGAAAAATAAATGGATAAGCATACACCCTTTATGGACAATTCAAGGCATGTTGTTTATAATAAACATTTGGCATTCATATACTGAACTGTAGGTTGGCTTTTATATCTGTGTACACAGTTCATCAGCCCCAACCACGAGCTCCTTAAGATCTAAACATGTATTTTCTCACATCCCCCCCCCTCAACTTTTACATAAGCTAGCACAACATCTTCCATGTAAGAGGTACTCAGTAAATATAGAAAATATTTTACATGTTGCTACCATACAGAGCTGAAAGTTGAGTGTCCAACTGAATCTCATATTCTGTTGATACATGTAGGTTTCTTCTCCTGAACCTCATGAATTCCTTATTCAGAGGTGGAGACTCTGACTTTTGCTGTTATCTAGGTAGTATAGACTGGGAATAAAGATGGATAGAGATGAAATAAGTCAATTCAGAACTCAAATTACCAAAACTATCACTTACTGCTGTGATAATGGCTAAATTAATAAGTTTTAGTAATCTCTTAGTTGTAATTACAATAACCATAATTCACAATTTCATAATCCAGAAAAATATTAAAATGTTGTTTCTTTTACATTAGGAGTATCAGGATAGGACAAGGATTCATACAGCTCAGGGTGACCTCAATTTGCTATGTAGTAGAGGATGGACTTAAATGTCTAATCAATCTGCTTTCACTTTCAAAATAATGTGCTTACAGGCATGCACCACAGGTTGGGGATTTAGCTCAGTGGTGCAGTGCTTGCCTAGCAAAGTGCACGACACTGGATTCTGTTCTCAGCTCTGGGGGTTAGGGGGTTGGAATGTATTGAGGGAAAAAGGGAAAGAGAAGGGACAGATAACTGGGCAAGGAAGGCTCTACCTTTCAAAGTTTGATTAACCATCAGATCAATATCTCTGTAATTAGGCATGAAATACAACTCTCCATCCATAAAGCTGATTCAAAACTTCTTATATACATATATATCTTTAAATGTTTGTTTATATGCAAAATGTTATGATAATAATGTTATATAAAATGCATAACAGCATAATTGTTTAAGAATAAATTAATATTTCTTGGTTCAAAGCCAAAAGACCAAAACTGATGACACCATGCCCACCCCAACATCCCCACCTACAGCTTGCCTGCTCCTTGTTTCTGTGCACCATTCCTACTTTTGTGGGCATCCTCTGCTTAGGTGCAGGCCAAGCCAATCAGAACAGGTAAGAGTCCCACCTGCCATCTGAGCCCTCCCACTCTCTCTGATTGGAGCCTAAACCCCAAGCTGATGACACTCCCACCGTTATCTACCCCCACCCTTACATGGGCAGATACCTGCTGCTCAAGTACAGGCTGCACCAGTGAGAAGAAACAGAGATCCCCTCTAAACCAAAGACCATGCTAACTACCAGTAGTCCAACCCCCAACTCTGATTCTCTGATAGAACAGAGGTCATGATGGCCCCCAGAAATACTGACTACAAAGAACAAACAGAAAACAGAAACCAAAAAACCAAAAAACCTATGCAGCAAAAACAAACTCAGATATCAGCTCCTAGACCTATATTTACCCCAGACCGAGAAGCCTAGAGGTCAGTGGAAGAACACAATCAACAATAGTCAGGCTAATATGTCACCACCAGAGCCCAACTATCCTATTACAACGACCCCAGAATATACCAACACAGTTGACACACAAGAAGAAGACCTTAAAACCAATGTTATGAAGATGATTTCCTTAAAGAGAAAATGAGTAAGTCACTTAAAGAAATAAAGGAAAATACAAACAATGGGAAGAAATGAATAAGTTCCTTAAAGAAAGCCAAGGGGAAAAAAATGAAGAAAATGAATAAAACTGTTCAAGACTTGAAAACAGAAATAGAAACAACAGATTAAACATGAACTGAGTAAATCCTAAACATAGAAAACCTAGGTCGGGGGAATCCAAGATGGCGGTGGACTATGTGGACACATTTTGAACTCTGGGAAAACAGCCATAAAGCCACAGAGTTATAAGACGCTGAGCAACAATCTGAGTGACTCGATCTCCCTGGGTTTCACCCAGCTACGCAGGAACCATTAAAAGTCCCTGGGCAGGACTCTCCTCCCCTCTCTCAGACACTCACAGAAGCAGCTGACTCCGGGAATTGGGAAACCTCACCAGGAGAGACACAGGGTAAGAACCACTCTAATACACAGTGGGAAGACTTGAACCCCACACAGGGTTATTCACCAGCCTACTGGGCCTCCAGATCCCATGCAGGTGTTCTGGCTATTTAGCGATAGGTTGTGGACCCAGGAGCGTTATTATTATTAGACTCTTTTGCTAGTACTGGCCCTTCTGGTGGGAAACCAGAGCTTAAGCATATATAGTTCCACCCCTGGAACAGTGAGGTTTTGGTCTGGGGGACACTGCTGAGTGACTCACCTTAAGGGCATGGAGCAGGGTCATTTCAAGACTCCAGCAAGCAGTCTTAACCCCCAAACTAGGGACCTCCAGAGTCAACAGAATCTGTACCTGGACACACAGGACCATACCAGCAGAGCCGCTGCAGGCTGAACACTCAGTATGCAACATGGAGAGCTCTGACTTATAAGCAGTAAAACAACCCCGGGCCATCCCTCATTGCCTGGGAATAGGCTGTATCAGCTCACAGTGCTTCTGGCTATTAGATGCACATTAACCCTGAGAATCCCCTGTGAGCAACTGGGGAGGACCACAAACATGGTCCAACAAGTAAGCTGCAGGGGAGCTACAAAACCACTCAACAGCCTGCGGCCTACCAACCTGCACTGTCATTTCTGTCATTTATACAAAGACCAGTTGGATACCAGGGACCTACAGGAACACATCCCCATCAAAAACCCTCACCTGAGTCCCCAATTGGGACAAAACAGGAAGGGGTAAGCTCTCAGAGACACACTGAGAACCTCCAAACAAGGCCCCATCCAGCCAGTGGAAAGCAACTGATCACCAAGCAATATGACTGCTACACCAAAGTGCCCCCTTTGGCTCCAAGTCCAGAGGCAAAAGGAACAAACAACTAAGAACAACGAAATGGCAAAAGGACAGTGAAAAAGCAGAATCAACAAAACCCAGGGAATTATGAGGCCAACAAAATGTAGGGATGCCATTACAGCAAGCCCTGACCACTTCACCACAGCTGAAACACATGAAAACAATGACAATTCTATAGTCTGGAAAATGATAGAGTCCTTTCAAGAAGAATTTAAATCTATGAAGGAATTCAAAGAGTCCACAATGTTACAAGCAAAAGCAATGGATAATACCTTTAGAGAGCTCCAAGCCAATGTGGCTCAACTTGAACAGGAAAGAGACAAAGCAATGAAAGATTTAAAACAGATGAAAGATTTCCAGGCAAAGACAAGCAAATGGGAGCAGGAAATATACAAAACAAATAAAATTTTTCAAGACATGAAACTGCAAATGGAAGAAATAAATAAAACACAGTCAGATTTAAGAGTGGAAATGGAGAATCAAGAGAAGAAAACAGGAACTACAGACATGAGTATCAAAAATAGGATACAAGAGACGGAAGAAAGAATCTCAGTCATGAAAGATTCAATGGAAGAAGTCAGTACAACATCCAAAGAAAATGAGAAAGCTAAAAATGTCCTTACCCATAACACCAAAGAAATCAAGGACTCATTGAAAAGATGGAACCTAAGAATTCTAGGCATAGAAGAAAGGGAAGACTCCTGACTCCAAGGTCCAGAAAACATCTTCAACAAAATCATAGAAGAAAACTTCCCAAACGTAAAGAAAGAGATGCCAATAAAATTCCAAGAGGCTTACAGAACACCAAACAGATTAGATCAGAAAAGAAACTCCTCTTGCCACATAATAATTGAAACTCCAAATGTACAGAATGAAGAAAGAATATTAAAAGCCATAAGAGAAAAAGGTCAAGTAACGTATAATGGCAGACCCATCAGAATTACACCTGACTTCTCCTCAGAAACTCTAAAAGCTAGAAGGGCCTGGACAGATGCCCTACAAGCCCTGAGAGAACATAGGATCCCAGCCAGGCCACTATAACCAGCAAAACTCTCTATCAACATAGATGGAGAAAGCAAGTTTTCCATGACAAAATCAAATTTAAACAATATCTACCCACAAATCGAGCCCTACAGAAGATCCTAAAGGAAAATTCCAACCCAGAGAAGATAGCTACACCCAAGAAAACAGAGGAAACAGAAAACTCCACAACAACTAAACCAAAAGAAACACAGAACCACCACCTATACCAAAATAATGGGAAATAACAACCTCTGGTTACTAATATCCATAAACATCAATGGACTCAACTCCCCAATAAAAAGACACAGGCTTACAGATTGGATCCATAAACAAGACCCATCATTTTGCTGCTAACAAGACTCAACTCCCCAATAAAAAGACACAGGCTTACAGATTGGATCATAAACAAGACCCATCATGTTGCTGCTAACAAGAAACACATCTTACTAACAAAGATAGACACTATCACAGAGTAAAGGGCTGGGAAAAGGTTTTCCAAGCAAATGGACCCAGGAAGCAAGCTGGAGTCACCATCCTAATACCAAACAAAATAGACTTCCAACTGAAGTTAATAAAAAAAGACAGAGAAGGGCATTACATACTCGATAAAGGAAATATTCATCAAGAGGACATCTCAATATTGAACATCTATGCCCCAAATACAAAAGCACCTACATTTGTAAAAGAAATTCTCCTAAAACTTAAATCGCACATTGATCCCCACACATTAGTAATGGAAGACTTCAACAACCCACTGACAAAAATGGACAGATCATCAAGACAGAAACCAAACAGAGAAATAATGAGTCTAACAGAGCTCTTGAACCAAATGGACCTAACAGATATCTACAGAACGTTTCACTCAAACACAAAAGAATACAACTTCTTCTCAGCACTGCACAGAACCTTCTCCAAAATCGACCGGATAGTTGGACACAAAGATAGCCTCAAAAGATACAAGAAAATTGAAATAACCTCGTATATATTATCATAACATCATGGAATAAAGCTGGACTTCAAAAGCAAAAGAATCAACAGAAATCCTACACACACATGGAAACTGAACAACTCTTTACTGGATGACTACTGGGTCAAGGAAGAAATAAAGAAGGAAATCAAAGACTTCCTAAAATCCAACGAAAATAAAGGCACAACATACCCAAACCTATGGGACACAATGAAAGCTGTGCTATGAGGAAAGTTCATAGCACTAAGTGCCTTCAAAAAGAATATTGTAACAGCACATATTAGTGAATTAACAGCCAAACTGGATGAATTGGGAAAAAAAGAAGCAAACACTCCCAAGAGGAGCAGAAGGCAGGAAATCATCAAAGTTAGGGCTGAAATCAACAACTTAGAAACAAAAAGAACGATACAAAGAATCAATGAAGCCAAGAGTTGGTTCTTCCAGAAAAATCAACAAAATAGACAAACATTAGCTAAACTAACTAAAAGACAGAGGGAACAAACCCAAATCAACAAAATCAGAAATGAAAATGGAGAAATAACAACAGATATTGAGGAAATCCAGAGAATATTTAGGTCCTACTTTAAAAATCTAAACTCCACAAATATGAAAACTTAAGTGAAATGGACAATTTTCTTGATAGATTACACCTACTGAAGCTAAATCAAGGTCAGGTTAGCAGATTAAACAGCCCTATAACACCCTAGGGAAATAGAAACAGTCATCAAAAATCTCCCAAACAAAAAAAGCCAGGGCCAGATGGTTTCAGCACAGAATTCTACCAGACCTTCAAAGAAGAGCTAATACCAATACTCTTCAAACTCTTTACAAAATAGAATCAGAAAGAACACTGCCAAACTCATTCTATGAGGCCACATATCCTGATTCCTAAACTACACAAGGACCCAACAAAGAAAGAGAATTTCAGACCAATCTCCCTCATGAACATTGATGCAAAAATACTTAATAAAATACTAGCAAACGGAATCCAAAAACACATCAAAACTGTCATACACTGTGATCAAGTAGGCTTCATCCCAGGAATGCAGGGATGGTTCAACATAGAAAATCCATTAACATAATTTACCACACAAACAAGAAGAAAAATAAACACATGATTATCTCGCTAAATGCGGAAAAAGCATTTGACAAAACCCAACACCCCTTCATGCTAAAAGTTCTGGAGAGAATGGGAATACAAGGACCATATCTGGAAATAATAAAGGCAATATACAACAAGCCAGTAGCCAACATCAAAGTAAATGGAGAGAAACTTGAAGCATTTCTTCTAAACTCAGGGACAAGACAAGGATGCCCAGTTTTGCCATATCTCTTCAATATAGTACTTTAAGTTCTTGCTAGAGTAATAAGACAACTAAAAGAGATCAAGGGGATACAATTGTAAATGAAGAAGTCAAATTATCCCTATTTGCAGATGATATGATAGTATACATAAGCAACCCCAAAAATTCCACCAGAGAAACCTTACACCTGATAAACATCTTCAACAAGGTTGCTGGATACAATAGTAATTCAAAAAAATCAGAAGCCCTTCTTTGTACAACAAATAAATTGGCCCAGAAAGAAATCAGGGAAACAACTCCTTTCACAATAGCCACAAACTATATAAAATACCTGGGGGTAACTCTAACCAAGCAAGTAAAGGACCTGTACAACAAGAACTTCAAGCTCTTGAAGAAAGAAATTGAAGAGGCCATCAGAAGATGGAAAGATCTCCCATGCTCATGGATAGGTAGGATGAACATAATAAAAATGGCCTACCAAAAACAATATACAGATTCAATGCAATTCCTATCAAAATAACAACACAATTCTTTATAGACCTGGAAAACGCTATTCTCAATTTCATATGGAACAACAAAAAACCTAGAATAGCTAAATCAATCCTGTACAATAAAAAAAAAAAAAAACCATCTGGAGGTATCACCGTCCCAAACTCCAAGCTGTACTACAGAGCAATAGTAATAAAAACAGCATGGTACTGGTATAGAAACTACCAGTGGATCAAAGGAATCGAATTGAAGACTCAGAAATGAACCCACACATCTATTGTCACATAATTTTGACAAAGAAGCCAAAACTGCACAAAAGGAGAGCATCTTCAACAAATGGTGCTGGTCCAACAGGATGTCCACTTGTAAAAGAATGAAATTAGACCCATACTTACCACCTTGCACAAAAATTAAGTCCAAATGGATCAAAGACCTTAATATAAGGCCGGTCACACTAAATCTACTAGAAGAAAAAGTGGGGAAAACCCCTCGAACTCATTGGCACAGGTGACAACTTCCTGAACAAAACACCAACAGCTCAGGACCTGAGACCAACAATCAATAAATGGGACCTCATGAAACTGAAAAGGTTCTGTAAGGCAAAAGACACTGTCATTCAAACAAAATGGCAGCCTACAGACTGGGAGAAATCTTCACCAACCCCACATCTGACAGAGGGCTAATATCCAAAATCTACAAAGAACTCAAGAAATTAAATGCCAAGAAACCAAATAATCCAATCAAAAAATGGGGGACGGAGCTAAATAGAGAATTCACAAAGGAGGAATCCCTAGTGGCCGAGAGACAGTTGCAGAAATGCTCAACATCCTTAATCATCAGAGAAATGCAACTCAAGACGACTCTGAGATTCCATCTCACACCTCTCAGAATGGCTAAGATCAAAAGCTCAAATGACAGCACATGCTGGCAAGGGTGTGGAGAAAGGGTGTGGGAACCCTCCTCCATTGGTGGTGGGAGTGCAGGCTTGTGCAACCACTATAGAGGTCAGTATGGCGATATCTTAGAAAACTTGGAATAGCTTTGCCTCAGAACCCAGCCATACCACTTCTGGGTATACAGCCAAATGATTCCTCACAGAATCATAAGGAAGTTTCCTCATCTATGTTCATAGCAGCCTTATTTGTAATAGCTAGAAACTGGAAACAACCCAAATGTCCCTCAACCAAAGAATGGATTAAAAAACTGTGGTACATCTACACAATGGAATATTACTCAGCTATCAGAAACAATGAAATTATGCAATTTGCAGCCAAAGGGATGGAACTAGAGAAGCTCACCCTGAGTGAGCTAACCCAGATTCAGAAAGATGCAGATGGCATCTATTCACTTACAGTAGAATTTTAGCTATATAGTACAGGATATCTATACTACAAACAACACACCAAAGGGAACATGGACATAGACTTTTTATTATTTATTTATTTATTTATTTTTGTTTGTTTGTTTGTTTTTTTAGTTTTCTCTCCTTGGTAATGAAACACTTCTCACTGGTGGTACTGCCTTGTAGGCCCCCAGTGTGTGAGGAGGCTCTTGGCCCTCATATGATTTCTGAACTGGGGCATGGGACTGTTATGTAGGGACACTCCACTCCAGAGGAGTGGGATGGAAGTGTTAGGGCATAGAGGATGGGAGGGCAGGGCTGGGAAGGGGGGAAAGAAGACAATATGTTGGAGATGTAACCTGAAGCAACAAATAAATACATTTATTTATTTTTTAAAAAAGAATTATACCTAACTTGTCAATGGACTTTCTAGAAGTCATAGGAGCCTGGACAGATATCCTACAGATGCTAAGAGACCACAAATGCCAGCCCAGACTATGATACTCAGCAAAAAATTTCAATTATCACATGGGGAGAAAACAAGATATCCCACAATAAAGTCAAATTTAATAATATTTAACCATAATTCCAACCCCAAAGAAGGTACTAGGAGGAAAACTCCAACCTAAGGTTACCTACCTACACTCATGAAAACATAGGAAATAAATAATTTCACACCAGCAAAACCAAAATAAGGGAAACACACAAACATAACCACACACACATACATATGGTACCAGCAAAAACAACAAAATAATAGGAGTGAACAATCATTGGTCACTAATATCTCTCAACATCAGTGGATTAAGTTCCCCAATGATAAGACACAAGCTAACAAAATATATGCAAAAACAGGATCCATCCTTCTGCTGCATACAAGAAACACTCCTCAACATCAACAATGGGCATTACCTCAGAGTAAAGGGCTGGAAAATAATTTTTTAGCCTATAGATCTAAGACACAAGCTGGTGTAGCCAATCTAATATCTAACAAAATAGACTTCCAACCAAAGTTAATCAAAAGATATGGGAAAGACATGCTATACTCATCAAAGGAAAAGCCTGTCCAGATGACATCTCAATTCTGCATATCTATGCCCCAAAGGCAAAAGCACCCACACTTGTAAAAGAAACATTACTAAAGCTTGGAGCATACAACAAACCCCATAGAGTAATAGTGGAAGACTTCAATATCCCACTCTCACTCATTCACAGGTCATCCAGACAAAAACTAAACAGAGAAATAATGGTGCTAATAAATGTTATCACTCAAATGGATCAAACAGTATGTACATAATATTTACAGAACAAAATCCAGGATCCTTTCATGATAAAAGTCTTGGAAAGATCAAGGATACAGGGAACATACCTAAAGATAATAAAGGCAATTTAAATCAAGCTGACACCCAACATCAAATATCCAAACACTAAAGAATATAACTTCTTCTCAGCATTTCACAGAACTTTCTCCAAAATTGACCACATACTCAGTCATAAAGCAAGTCTCAGCAAATGAAAAAAAATTGAAATAATCCCCTGAATCCTATCAGACCATCATAGATTTCAACAACAACCAATACAACAGAAAGTCTACAAACTCATGGAAACTGAACTAGTCTCTATTAAATAACCACCGAATGAAGGTAGAAATAAAGGAACAAATTAAAGATGTTCCATAATTCAAAGAAAATGAAGGTACAACATACCCAAAGCTATAGGACACAATGAAAGCAGTGTTAAAAGGAAAGTTCATAGCAGTAAGTACCTTCAGAGAAATTAGAGAAGTTTCCTACTAGCAACTTAACAGCATGCCTGAACACTCTAAAACAAAAATAACCAAGCACACCCAAGAGGAGTCGATGCAGGAAATAATCAAACTGAGGGCTAAAATCAATAAAAAGGAAACAAAGAATCAATGAAACAAGAGTTGGTTCTTTGAGAAAGTCAACAAGATTGGCAAACCCTTTTCCAAAATAACTAAAAGGCAGAAAGAGAATATCCAAATTAACAAAATCAAAAATGAAAAGGGAAACATTACAACAGACAAGGAGGAAATTAAAGAATCATTAAGTCTTACTTCAACAACCTGTACTCCACAAAGTAGGAAAACCTAAAAGAAACAATTTTCTTGATAGTTACTACTTACCAAAGTTAAATCAAGATCAGATAAACAATTTAAATACAACTATAACCCCTAAAAAAATAGAAGCAGTCACTAAAAGCCTCCCAACCAAAAAAGCCCAGAGCCAGAAAGTTTTAGGGCAGAATTCTACCAGATTTTAAAAAGAGAGCTAATATGCCTCAAACTATTTCACAAAATAGAAACAGAAGGAACATTGCCAAATTCATTTTATGAGGTCACAGTCACCCTGATACCCAAACCACACAAAGATTCAACAAAGAAAGAGAATTACAAACCAGTCTCCCTGATGAACATTGATGCAAAAATACTCAATAAAATGTGCACAAACCAAATCCATGAAAACATCAGCAACATCATCCACCATTATCAAGTAGGCTTTGTCCTAGAACTGCAGGGAGGGGTCAACATATGAAATCCAGTCAAGGTAATCCACCATATAAACAAACTAAAAGAAAAAAGAAAACATGTTCATCTCATTAGATGCTTAAACAGCCTTTGACAAAATCTAACACCCCTTCATGATAAAGTCTTGAAGAGATTAGGAATACAAGGGCCATAACTAAACATATTAAAAGAAATATACAGCAAGCCCATAGCCAACATCAAATTAAATAGAGAGAAACTTAAAGCATTTCCACTAAAATCAGGAAAACGGCAAAGCTGTCCACTCTCTCCATATCTATTCAATAAAGTGCTTGAAGTTTTAACTAATGCAATAAGACAATTAAAGGAGATCAAGGGTTTCCAAGGATTTAACTACTTACCAAAGTTAAATCAAGATCAGATAAACAATTTAAATACA
>CAJQZJ010000199.1:913723-947082 GCA_907164525.1 Lophiomys imhausi
TTAAATCAAGATCAGATAAACAATTTAAATACAACTATAACCCCTAAGAAAATAGAAGCAGTCACTAAAAGTCTCCCAACCAAAAAGCCCAGAGCCAGACAGTTTTAGGGCAATTGGAAAGGAAGAAGTCAAAGTATCTATTCACAGAAGATATAATAGTATATATAAGTGACCCCGAAAATTCTACCAGAGAACTCCTACAGGTGATAAACACCTTCAGCAAATTGGATAGATACAAAATTAACTCAAAAAATCAGTAGCCCTCCTTTATACAAACAATAAACAGGCTGAGAAAGAAATTAAGGAAACAACATACTTCACAATAGCCACCAACAATTAAAATATCTTGGTGTAATTCTAATCAAGCAAGTGAAAGACATGTATGACAAGAACTTCAAGACTCTGAAGAAAGAAACTGAAGAAGATATCAGAAGATGGAAAGATCTCCCATGCTCACGAATAGGTAGGATTAACATAGTAAAAATGGCAATCATATCAAAAGCAATCTACATATTCAATGCAATTCCCATCAAAATTCCAACACAAATCTTCATAGACCTTTGTTGTACTACAAAGCAATAGTAATAAAAAAACTGCATGGTATAGGCATAAAAACAGACAGGTTGATCAATGAAAATGAATCAAAGACTGAGAAATAAACCCAAATACCTATAGACACTTGATTTTAGACAAACACACCAAAACCATACAATGGAGAAAAGAAAGCATCTTCAACAATCGGTTCTGGTCTAACTGGATGTCTGCATGTAAAAGAATACAAATAGATCCATATTTATCACCCTGCACAAAACTCAAGTCGATCAAAGACCTCAACATAAAACCAGACATACTAAATCTAATAGAAGAGAAAGTGGGGAACAGCCTTGAACACATTGGCACAGGAGACAACTTCCTGAACCAAACATCAACAGCTCAGGATCTAAGATCAACAATTAATAAATGGAACCTCATGAAACTTAAAAGCTTCTATAAGTCAGTAGAATAAAATGGCAGCCTACAGATTGGAAAAAGATCTTTACCAACCCTACATCTTACAAAGAGCTAATATCCAAAATATTAAAGAACTCAAGAAATTAAACACCAACAAACCAAATAATCCAATTTTAAAAATGGAGTACAGAACTAAACTGAGAATTCACAAAAGAGGAATCTCTAATGGCGAAGAAGTACTTAAAAGAAATTTTCAACATCCTTAGTCATCAGAATGGCAATTTCAAATACTCAAATAACAGCACGTACTGACAAGGACGTAAAGGGGAGCACTCCTATATTGCTGATGGGAGTGCAAACATGTACAATCACTTTGGAAATCAATCTGGTGCTTTCTCAGAAAATTGGGAATAATTCTACCTCAACATCCAGCTATATGCCACTCTTGGGCATATACAAAAAAGATGTTTCATCATACCACAAGGATATTTGCTCAACTATGTTCATAACAGCTTTATTCATAATAGCAGAAAGCTGGAAACAACCCAAATGTACCTCAAATGAAGAATGGATACAGAAACTGTTACACATTGACACAGTGAAATACTACTCAGCTATTAAAAACAAGGAAATAATAAAATTTGCAGGTAAATGGATGGAACTAGAAAAGATCATCCTGAGTGAGGTAACCCAGACCCAGAAAGATGCACATGGTATGTACTCACTTTTAATTGGATATTAGCCATATAGTACAGGACAACCATCCTACAACCCACAGACTCAAAGAAGCTAAATGACAAGGAGGGCCCAAGGGAGGATGCTTGAATCCCAATAAGAAGGGGAAATTAAATAGATGTCAGAAGTGGATAAAGAGAGGGAACCGGATGAGACAGGGGATGGGGAAGAGTATGAAGGTGGAGATCAGGTGTGGGGAGAGTGGGAGTAGGAGGTGAAAGGGCTGGGAGAGAGAACAGAAACCTATATAGAAGGCATCTCTGGGAAAAGCTGGAGACCTGGGACAGGAGAGGCTCCTGGGAGGATATGAAGGTGACTCTAGCTGAGACTAATAGCAGTGGAGGATATGGAGACTGAAGTGGCCACATCCTATAGACAGGCAGGACTTCCAGTGGAAGGAAGGGGACACCAACCCACCCACAAAACCTTTCACTCAAAATTTACCCTGTCTACAAGGTGAGCACAGATTAAGATGGAGCAGTGACTGAGGGAATTGCCAACCAATGACTGGTCAAACTTAAGGCCCACCCCATAGGAGAGAGCCAACCCCTGGCACTATTAATGATACTCTGCTATGCCTGCAGATAGGAGCCTAGCATAACTGTCCTCTGAGAGGCTCCACCCAGCAGTGGATTGAAACAGATGTTATGACCCACAGCCAAACATTAAGTGGGACTCAGGGAGTCTTGTGGAAGAGTTCAGAGAAGGATAGAGGACAAGAATTCCACAAGAAGACCAACAGAGTCAACTAACCTAAGCCTATGTGATCTCACAGAGACTGAACAACCAACCAAGGAACATGCATGGAATGGACCTAGGCACCCTTCACATATGTAGCTGATGAGAAACTTGGTCTTCATGTGGGTCTCCTAGCAACTGGAGCAGGGACTGTCTCTGACATTGACTCTGTTGTCTGCTTTTGGATCATCCTTTTCCCTAGCTCAGCTACCTTTTCTGGCCTCAGTGGAAGAGGACACATTTAATCCTGATGAGACTTGATGTGCTGGGGCAGGTTGGTACGTGGGTGGATTCCCCTTTTATGAGGAGAAGGGGTGGGGAGAATAGGGGAAGATGTGGGAGGGTGGGACCAGGAGGATAGGAGGGAGGGGGCTGTGATCTGAGTGTAAAGTAAATAAATTAATTAATGAGAAAAAAAGTTGTTACCATATTGTTAGTTCTTAGTTCTTTGTAGAAAGAATTTTTTAAGATTTTAAAAGATGTCCAGATTTTTTTTCAATAAATCTCAATAGGTCCAGACTCATCATTAAAAGTGACAAAACCTTAACCATACCTTAACTTTAAACAACTAAAAATGAACTATACAAAAGTCTGGAGTATCACCATTCTTCAAGAGCTTCCTATTGGACAGCTATTGCATGTGATAGTTTGTTTACTTATATTTAATTCCAAAATAAATTACTTAACAGGTCACTTGGCAAATATTTACTAAGCATTTGTTGTGAGCTAATCACATTCTAAGTGATTATAATACATCAGAGAAGGAAGAACAAAGTGGTGCCTGTATTCTAGTAGTAAAATATGGTCAACAAAAAGTTACCATATATAAAGGATATATGAATCGCATGTTAGTTATTATACATAATGTGCTTAAATATATCAAGTGTTGCAGTAAGATACAGAGTTAAGAAGGAAAGGGGGATTACAGTGATGGGAACAGAGGAACACGAGGGTACTTATGCCCACAGATCTCCAGGAAGACCAGGAATGTTAAGCATACATGATTGTCTTTCCAATAGGAAAGATGTAAAACCTGTTTTTCTATCCAGAAAGCTGGGAATTAAAGGTGGTCAATAGCCCAGTGATCTGTGTTATCTGTTGGGTCAGGCCATATCAAGCTCCTACAACCAGGACCAGAAGTTTCTAGAATCTAAATGACCCTTACAGCCAGGGTCTTCCCATGCTCCACAATCAGGACCAGAGATACCTAATAGTCTAAATGACCCTTACTTTATCTGTATACCCAGGGGTTCCCCCAAGCTTCCACAACTAGAACCACAGTGGCCACTGTGCTGTGTATATGACCAATACCATGCCAGATCCTTCCTTAGGCCCTTAAGCTAGTACAGGTAGCCTATCTCCAGAAGTCATCATCTTGGAAGAAATGACACATACCCTGAGTTAAGTTTCAGTGTAATTATGTTTTCTTGTGCACTAGGAATTGTATGACGCCAGGAAATTTTTTTCCAAATTATACTGGGTTTAAATATGCTGACAATAAACACCCTGCCATCAGACTCCCCAGAGTTCTGATTCAAGTTGATGAAGTCAATCTGAACTGAGTTTTCATTCTCACTTCCTTGTGGTCTGTTTTTCTGCCTGACACCTATAGGTTCCCTTCATTACAGTTTGCCACAAGGTGGCCAGAATGAGCTTCGCTGAAAGAAGACATATGAGCAAATGTGAGGGTGGTGTGGAGATAAGCCAGGTGGATATCTAGTGATGGAGGAACAGCCAGAAGGAAGACTCCAAAGTGAGGTCATATCCAACAGTTGCTGGAGACACACGTCTCCCCAAACAGGAATGAACTTGGCAACATACTACAGACATAATTTCTTCTGCCACAGAAAGGGGAAAGGCATGAGTCTGTCATCTAAAGCTCAAAAATCTTCCCTAGGCCAGCTGCATCTATAAGGTGCCTGCCCACTCCAGGAAGCCCATCTTATCCCCTTTCTTCAACCTTCAAGCCCACATCACAGAAATTACTGGCTCTCACCTCAGCATCACTGGGTTTTATCTGCTGCTTTAGGCTTTGTCAAGGTTTGGAAGTATTTTGAGTGCATCCCTCCAGGGTTCTCGTCCTGAAAACTCAGTCTCCAATGTGAGAATGTCAAGGTGATCCCTCTCAGGTCTCTGAGGTGGTTGAAGAATAGATAGCTAGAGTCTCATAGTTAAATTTTGAGTTGTTTAGGAATCAAGAGGGATCTAAGAAGATATTTTTAAAATTGTGAGGCAAGTTAGTATGAAAGCTGTTAGATATAGAACTTTAAAATCATGGAGATGGTTAGATAGTAGAATGTTAAAGTCAGGTGCCAAGTACATATGGACTGGACATTGGGAATATATGCTAAGCCATATAACTCTTATAATTGTGGCCTATTTATTTCTGTTGTTTTGTATTGTATTTATAGTTATAAGAAAAAGAACCATTTTTTGGACTGAAAGGGAGAGCTGTTGGGGGGAAAAAAGAAATACCTTAAACTAAAAAAAAAAAAAGAAGGGAAGAGGATGGGGGGTTGAGGGGGAGGAGGGTGGAAGGGTGGGACTGGAGGGGGGAGTAGGGAGGGGATTGTGATTGAGATGTAACTTGAAGAAATAAAAAATAAATTATTAAAATAAAAAAAAAGAAATAAGGCCTCGTGGGTGGTAGTCATTACTAAACACCCCCCTATAAATAAGTAATGTAATTACCACAGGACTTTGGTTGCTCCCAATGGAAGAAGTTGCTATAAACAAACAGGCATCCCTCCCACTCTCTGGTTCCCTATCTCACCAAAGCTCCCTTGCTCTCACTTCTACCATTACATCATTTGCCATGATGTGACAAAACCAGAAAGTACCTTCACCAGAACGGGCACCATGTAATTTGTCATAGCAATGAAAATTGTACTAGTATAGGCAGATACCTTTGTTAATTCTGATTTTAATATCAACCTCATACCCAATGTATACCTCATTGCACGAAGAATAAAAAAACACCTTAAAAAAGTCAATGTACAAACAACACATTCTGATTCATGGTTCCACAGGCTTCATCTCTAATGGTCGGGAAGAGTTGGCAGACTAAAGCACACAATGGCATCCAGAAAGTGGTGAGTGGCAGTGGGACAATGTGCAGTATCCAAGGACTTCCTGAGACATGGCCATGATACTAAACTTACACACTGTGGGCAAAAATGTATATGTCCTATTGTTTCTGAACACAGTAATGAAAAGCAACCCCTACTCCTCTTCTTTCTCCTGACCTCAGTTCCCAGTTCGATACAATGCTTCTCCAGAGAACACAATGGTCCCAATGAACACAATTGTGTTCTCTAGAGCTTCCAATGAGGAAGAGCCCCATTTCAGATGGTGGCATGGTACTGTTCCATATGCTCAATAGAGTGGGGAAGAGCAAAGCTGCAAGTCAGACCATGGGAATGAAACTGCTAGCTTCCATTTGTCTTACAAACTCCTTTGTCTCTTGTTTTCTCCTCTGTGGGTCTGTGAGAATAGTAAAACCTTCCTCAAGTATGAGATAATAATTAGACAATATTTATCAGAGTGCTCAGCATATTTTGCATATAAAAGGTGACCACAAAAGTTGAGCCAGGAGTGGTGGCACATGCCTTTAATCCCAGCACTCTGGGAGTTAGAGGGAGGCAGATCTCTGCGGGTTCAAAGGCAGCCTCCAGACCAGCCTTCTGGCCTACAGAGTGGGTTCTAGGACAGCCAGGGCTCTACATAGAGAAATCCTATCTTGAAAAGCCAAAAACTAACTCCTCCCCCTAAAAAAGAATATATGAGAAAAATCTAGATACTGAATATCAGATATAACTCTTTAAATTTCTGTACGTACTGCTTCTGAAATGAAAAAAATATCATTTAAAGAAAACTTTGAGAAAATATTGTATGAATTTCAATAAAATAAGCATCCTTATAACACACACACACAAAAATCTCCAAGATTTCCTCAAATATGCAAGATCTTTACATGGGTTGAGTATTCTTTCCCCATGACACACATAAGGGCACACAGAACCTTCATGTGCCATTCCCTGCTCCTTCTAAAGGGGAATTCAAATGGTTTATAAATATATATACAAAAACTCACATAATCTTGTCCAAGACATTTAGGATCTTTTAAAAATTGGCTCTTTTGGAGATTATAACATCATTCCCCTTTCCTCTCCAAACCCTTCCATGTAAACCAACCCCCTTTCAAATTCATGGACTCTTTTTCTTTCTTTGTTTATAGATTTTAATCTAATTATGTGTATCTATATATAGTTACATATATATTTATATACAGTTATATACATATAATTTTATACACATACATATTTCTAAATGTATAAATACAACCTGCTTATACCATATAATGTTACTTACATGTTTATCTTTTTAGGGCTGCCCATTGGGTACTGGATAAACAATTAGTGTGCTCTGCCCTAGAGAAGACTATTTTTCCTATTCTCAGCATTGCTTACTGGCCTATATAGTCCTATGTCTATGGTTGAGGCTTCAGGACTTGTCTATGAGTCCATCATGGTATCCACTGTGCTAAGGTCTGTGAACATGTTATATTATCTCTCTGTAACTGTGTTGAAGCCTGAATAAGGTCAAATGTAATCCTGGGAGGAGGTGGGAAAAGTAGCTAGTGAAGTCTTCCTAGAAAACTATTTCAGGTGTTTTTCAATTGACTGAAAGAAACCAAGGTAGAAATTTCTAGAGTAATCATCATAGGAAATAGATCTGTTCCACAAGTAATGATGTTCCCCTTGTCAGTGGTGCGAGTGTGGCATACACACACTGGAAACTGGGCCTCACGAGTTTCATTTGGATCCGGTCTTACACTAGTGCCTCTGGAGCAAGGCAAGTGCTGGCAATCCTAGTAACCCTCCATGTTTCTCACACAGGCAGTCACAGGTTACAAATTCTCCACATTTGACCAAAGTCTGAAGCTGAATGACTTTACCCAACCACAAGCTAACTTAAGTATTCTGGACACCACAAGGGTTCAGTCCAATTGCTCTTCAGTAGATTCACTCTTAGCTTATGATGTTTTTGTGGATGAGAAGCATGGGGAAATGGAACTGCAGAGGTATGTGCATGTTCAGCCCAGTAAGTACTTGACCCATTAAGTAGTAAGGAACTTAACAGAGGTTTGCCTTCATTTTTATCAGTGTGACAAAATCCTCATAAAAACAAGAGAACAAAAATATAGCTTAGCTTACCATTGGAGAGGTTCTCATGTCTGAGGTGAAAATGAACATGAAGACAGAAAGGTGTGGTGGAAAGTAGCAGAGGGAGACAAGAAGTAGCATGTAATACCAGCCCTTCCAGAACATGCCATTAGTAATCCTCCTCCCCACTTAGGCACCAGATACTTCCTACCAACTCCAATAATGCACCAAGTTGTGAACCTATCACAGTATCAGCATACTGATGATAGCAGAGCCCTCCTGGCCCAGTGTTGCCTCAAAATCCATCAGCTAGCAGCCCCTTGAGGGACATTTCTTACCAAGTCAACAACACAACTGTTAAAGATCATAGCCTATGAGCACAGCTGATCTCCCTCAAAGAAAGCTACAAACAAGGGAGCCAAATCAGGAAAAAGAGACTTCTGGGGGGCTGGGGGTCCACTGCCATGCCAGTAGATTCAAGCTTTCCCAATATTTTGTAATTACCTTCATGATGTCTAGTAGCACAGAGGACATGTGGAGACATCTCAAATTGTAGACTTCACTTACTGGCTTTCTCAGTGTTGTGTATGATGTTTATTCTTTGTTTTGTTTTCATGGCTGGCTTTTCTTCCTTGAAGTCTAAGCTGAAATTTTAAAGAAGCTTTTCTTAGTACATTATCTCATGTCAAATAACTAAAGCTTTCAAATAACAACTCAGTCAACATTCAGGTTTCATTCTGTTGTCAGGAAATTTTACAAAATCCACGTTTTTGCAATTAAAATATTTAGTGATTTGAGTTTTGTACTGAATTTGTGGGAAAATAAGATCCAACACAACCCCAAATATTAATGATATAAACCAGTGGAAAGTTGTTTTCAACATGAAAATGGGCAGTTGACCTCTGAGTTTACAAAGCACAGTGGTCACATTGCTTCCTGTAGAACAATCAAGCAGCTTTAGCAGTCTTGTGGCAAAAATAGATATTTATCTCAGCAAATAGAAACAGATAAGAATTACAAATTAGAGAATCACATCCATAGACAGGTAATTACATTTCAGACACTTTGAAACTCTTTGTAAAGAAAAGAGCACAAGAATAACCTAGGTGAGAGTCAAAAGCTGGGCTTTGGATTTCACCTGCAGCAATATTTCTCCATCCAGCAGCAGCTGTGTCCTTCCCTATGTGGTTAGCTTCCCTGAGTAAGAAGGGTGATGGGGATTGCTTTCAAACAGCTCCACAAATGCCAGTGCATTCTAGAGAGGAAGTTAGACTGTATGAGTTGTTTTCCTCATTGCTACATCACAAAACCTGAGCAAAGCAACCTAAGGAAGGGTTCGCTTTGGCTCACAGCCTGAAGCTACAGTCTGTCAAGGTGGGGAAAGGCAAGGGAGCAAGATAGTGAGGCAGCTGGACAAGATGCAGCCACTATCGAAATGGTGCTGCCCACATTCATAGTGGGTCTGTCTGTCTCAATCAACCTAATCTACACAATGCCTCACAGCCTTATCTTCTACAGGAGTCTAGATAGGGTGAAGCTGCCAGTTAATGTCAACCATTACAGATGCCCACAGACCAACTCCAGCCCCAGGCCCCTGCCTACTGTGAGCAAAATGGATCCATTTAAACCTTTGTCATAGCTTTCATAAAAGGCTGTTATGCTGATTGGAAGGTGGAGACTTGACCACTCTCTAGAACCTGGTAACTACTAGAAAGGACCCATCCTTCCCATCTCCAATAAGCCCCACTCCAGTTAGTCACACTATTGAGTAAAAAGTGTAAATGGGTACTATGACTTCATCTTCCAGATGGGAAACAAGCATGGGAGGGAGTAGTGAAGTCTCATGATGGCAGCACCAAGAGTGGCATCTAAGTAGGCCACCAAGCCAGAGCCCTTGTTTTCAAATTTTTTAGGGTATTTTATTTTAGGAAAGAATTCTGTCGGGTGGTTTGCTTATGTCACAAGGCAATATGCACACAGGCACATGATGTGGTCTCAATTTATGAAATTACTTTACATAAAAAGCATGCATAAACATTTGAGGCAATATGTTTGGAGTCCATGGGCATCTGTAATTAAAACGACTCCAAAAGCATTCTGGTTGTACTCCTAAATGTCGGTTCCTCCTCCCAGATTCTGGCCTGCTCTGAACTGGCCCACCCTTTCTCAGTTTGGGTGCTTGCTAATATTTGATTCTGCAACTTCTAACTAAAGTGTGACAAGTCAAAAAAAAAATGCTACTTGACACAGAAAAGTCTAAGTCCATGGTTTTTTTCAGAGTAAATTATGGAATGTGTAACTGTTGGTTAAATTAACATCTGATGGATGTTTGTCTTTTACTCTTTTTTAGGTATCAGTTTGATTTAAGTGAGGATAGCACTGCTGAGTTAAAAATGAAGTAGAATCTGTATAAATCAGTAAGCAGAGAACATGAAGAGCAACCGTGACTATTAAGGCTTTCTGCACTTATGTCTGCATTTGTATCAACAACTAGGATTAGGCAAACTATGAAGGGTCAGGTAGCTATTACTAGAAGTTTAAAACTAGGCTACCATGGGTGAGCTGATACCACAGTTGTTAACATTTATCTTGAAAACATCATGATGTGAGCCTGGTCCTGCAGAACCCTAATAAAGACAGTAATCACTCGGTCACACATACCAATACTGAAGATATGGAGATCCCTGGGGCTTATTGGCCAGCCAATCTAGCCTACTTGGTAAGTTGCAAGGCAATAAGAAACCTTGCCTCTTCTTGTCAATGAGACACTTTGCCCTACTGGTGCTGCCTTGTGGGTTCCCAGTGTATGAGGAGGCTCTTGGCCCTCATATGACTGCTGAACTGGGGTGGGGGACTGTTATGTAGGGACACTTCACTCCAGAGGAGTGGGATGGAAAGGATAGGGGGTAGAGGGCAGGAGGGCGGGATTGAATGGGGTGGAAAGAGGACACTGATGGAGATGTAACCTAAAGTAATAAATAAATATTTAAAAAAGAAAGAAAGAAATAAACCTTGCCTCAAAACCTGGTAGGACCTGTGCGATGGCTCAGGAGAAGGAGATGCTTGCTGAACAAGCTGCACAAGCCAGATGGGTCTTACATTTGATCTCCAGGACCCACCCAAAGATCAAAGTGAGCGCTAACTGCACAGTGTTATTTTCTGACCTCTAACATAAATGGGCCATGGCACAGTTGGCCACACACACAAAATTTTAAAATAAAAACAAGGCAGACAACACCTGAAGAATAATAGTTGCCCTCTGGCCTCCGTGTGCACATACATACATATGTAACCATACACACAAACATGCCACACATATACTTATTAAAGACTGAATGAGATGTAGTCTGGAATACACTTTGAATAGTGTTCAGCATGTGTTAGTTTAAAAAAAAATAATCAGGAGGTAGAAGAGATGGCTCTGCATTTAAAAGCCTACTCTTGCAGAGGACCTAAACTAAGTTCCCCATACCCATGTGGAGTGACTCACAACCACCTATACTCGAGTATAGTGGGAGCACTCGATTTGTAAATGAGACATCTGAGTGGCGTCTGCACAGGGTATTGGAACCTTCCTGTGGAAGGATGCAGAGATGATGTGTGCTGGGAGCATTGGTACATTTCAGTAGGTACAAAGGAGTGATTGTCACAATTCAATATATATAAAGGGGGAAATATATGAGATAATGGGAGCCAAGAAGAAAAATAGTGTGCACCTATAGCTGTAAGCACAGATCATATCATATATAAATATATATGCATATATTTCCTAGATGTAATGACCCCATGAAAATGTTCCTACCCAGTGCCCAGACACCAATGTCCAAATACTATGTTCCACTAGAAGGATTCAGGGCTTGATACAGAAATAGTTGATGGACTGGCTGGGATAGGAAAAACAAGCTAGTCTAGAGCATCCTTTGCTTAAAGAATACCCTGCCAAAAGGGAACAAAAGGGATTCTCACTAGACAAATCTGGTGTCATGAGTGTCCAATGAAAGTGGTGGTAACAGACTAAAAGCCACTGAGAAAGAAAAAGAATCTTGCCATCTATCCATTACTGATATGTATAGATGGATGGATAGATTCATGGGTGGGCGGATCAGTAGAATGCCATCTGTTTATTGTAAAAGCAATATTAAATCAGAAAATCAGCAAAACTTCAGTAAGAAATATCAATGGCCCCACAACTAGTGGGTGAAAGTTTGGTGGGAGATTATTTCCATTCTCGTGGAAATTATTTCCATAATCTCAAGAGTCTTTCCCACCATACACTTATTAATTATAGGCAGGGTCTAGGATCTTAGCAGATCAAATTAGTATTCCAGAGGCCTGGGAAGGTAACTTATTGGGTAATATTCTTGCTGCAAAACCATGAGGACGTGAGTTCTGATCCTCAATGCCCAGGTACAAAGCTAGAAGTGAGAGCTGGAGCTGTAATCCCAGTGATGGGAAGTGAAGACAGAAGGACCCCAGGGCCTTGCCAGTCTAGTGAATCGATAAGCTCCATGTTCAATAAAAGATCCTGTCTCAAAAAATAAAGGGGCAAGTAGAAGAGCAAGATATCAATGTCAGCCTCTGACCTACACACATGAACTTGTGGCCTTCTCCACCCACTTGTACAGGCACACACATACACATGATGGAGATTAGTAACACAGCAAAGAGACAAACAAAATCGTGTGTCATTTGATAGGAGCCAATGATAACACAATAGTTTCCTAAATGGTCCTTTAAAAAAATATGCAGAGCTTGAATCTCACCATGAGGAATCATGGATCACTCAGAACTATTCTGTAGAACAGGCTGTAATTCCAGTTTTCAGGGCTGAAGGATGAAGACTGGGAATCTGAGACCAGGTTTGGTTACAATAAAGAGCCACAATCTCAAAAAAAAAAAAACAAAACAAAACAAAAAACAAAAAAACCCACAAAACTGACTTGATCTCTTTAGAGAAATCAAGGCCACAAAATAAAGAGCAAAGTGGAGAACTGCTGCTGAATGTGTGCGTCCCCAAAGGCGCGGCAACCAAGTGCAGCACAGCTCTCTCGTGGTCTCTGTGAAACGAGGTCTGCTGAGGTGAACACACCTGACAAGGTGTTCTGGAACAGTGGAGCATCGTGGCTGCAGCTGGCTCTCAGATGGTTCAAGAAAAAAAAAAAAACAACTGTTTCTTCCTTGCAGCTTTTCTGTAACCTTGAAATTATTCCAATTAATATGGAAAAAAGCAAATCATTTATTTCGAGAACAGTAAACACTATTTTAAAACCATCTATTCCTAACTCTGTTGTAACAACTAAATGAGTTAATACCTACAGCACACTTAGCACAGTGCCCTGGGTAGACTGAAGCCTTTAAGTTGGAGCTGAGATACACAGTGGTACAGACGTGTGAGTTCAGAACTATTGGAATCGAAGTCTGCAAAGTCAAATGAAAGGACTCAATCACATTGTAGAATTATTACCCCAAGAAGCAAAATTCGGGACCATATGACCTTGAGGCCCAGTTTGTACTTAATTACACAGAGTTGCAGAGTGCTAATTACCATGTTTCTTCAACCCTTTCCCAGGCAGCCTCCTAATTAAGATCGTTGTTAGGCAGAGGATGGTGGGAGCAGTACCAGCAGAGCTTTGCAGAGCTTGATTGAATGTCACACTTTTCTGGGTGCCTTTTGAACACTCCCTTTCCCTCTCTCTCTATGGGAAAAAGCTGGTTTGAAGTATCTCTCCCAAGGGCATGGACCAAACTGATGACAAAGCCAAAAACAAGGACCTTGAGACTCATTGGCCTTGTTTCTCTGGCTGGTTCCAAATGACCAGCTCTGCTTAGCACATCTGAGGACAAAGCTGCAATTCAGCCAAGTTCTGATAATAGTTAACTTCAGCTAGTTTTGTCCCTTTTCAACTCCAACTTTGTCTTTAATCCAATATCCAAAAATATTGCCCCAGGGCTTGACACAGCCTCCTGAAAATAATTTGATGGACCTTATCCTGTGCTAAGTTACCTTCAAAACTGTCTTCATATAAAAAACAAGAAAAGAGGCAAAGAAAGGAAATTGCAAAGAGCTCAGCCCCCCCCAGTATCACATTCTCCTCACATTGCACCATTTCTGGCACACTCAGCTCACTTTGACATCGAGGGGCACTCTGCCAGCAAAGAGCCACATGGACTGCCGAAGGGAGTCACAACCTGACCTCCATCTCCTGCTCCTCCCCCTTCTCCAAAGTCCCACTGCCAGCTTCACCAACAGTTAATTGTCTTTTCATGCAAAGACTTTGACAGCTCCTCTCCCACAAACCACACTCAAATCTTACCCCCTGAATGGTTTGGGGAGGGGAATGTTTCCATTTTTAGGACAGCATAAGACCTGGCCCATTTAATTTAGAAATTAATAATAATTCTGAGTGCTCTCTTCCTGTGTTCTGGAAGAGCAGTGAAGCAGCTCTGAAATGAGGCAGTTACTACTGTGCCTGCCAGGACAAAAACAGATGGACCAAAAAAGTTTAGATGGATGAATCTGAAAAATTGGATGACCTTTATTATACCCCAAAAGTTATTTAAAAAAATAGAAGTGCAAAACTTCCACTTGCCAAAAGATGCTCCAATTTGCAAATTTCATATTGTGAATGCAGACCCAGGAGGGAACAGTTCCCGACCTCTTCTAGGCTGCCCAATGTCATTTCCTAGGCACCAGCACACAGAGTCCTTACCTGGAAAGTCTAGAGACTGTTCAACAAGGCCACTTCCTTACTTCAGTAAAGAGAAGATTAAGGAATTCCTAGTCACATGGCATGCACAGACTGGGTGCACTGTAGAACTTGAGCCAAATGAGACTGAAACCTAGCCTGGTTCTTGAGTTAACCAGCTAACTTCATGCTTGTTGCCTTTGCCCAACTGATGGCACTGCCCTCCCACATTCACTCATGGTCAAGATAATGTAGAAACTTATACCATAGACTTATACCATATAATTGGATCAGTTCAAATCTAGCCATGATTACAGAGTCCACTTATCCTGTTAATCCTAGCACTGCTACTGAGGACTAGGAACATTTGCTGCTGCTACCAATGCCTGCATTGAACACTTGATCTGTAATGTATGGTATCTAGATATCAAACTCAGGTCTTGTTCTCCAGTGTGATGTGACTTCATAGAAAGAGAAAAGAGCTATAAGATCCCAAAGAGGTCAGAGATATATGTCCAAGAATGTGAGAATGAGGAGGGAGTCAGGACACCCAGCCTCCTCCTGTGGGAATACATTTAAGGCAGGCCAAGTTGGAAAGCGTATCAGCCTGAGAGCCAGATACTGAAAAGAGGAGGCAATTCCAGGCCCTGAAATCTTGAACCTTAAGCCATGCATTATCATGTCTTTGGTCACTAGATGGTTCCTTGGGATGTTAACTTTCCTGCTGTTTCTGGTGGCTGTGACTGGCAGCAAATCACACACACACAGAGAATTCCACTTCATATCACTCTGTGAAATACTCCACCAGCTAAGACAACAGAGAAGCCCTCAGGTCTTATTTATCTACAATCTCTTGGAATCCAGTTAACCCCACTCAGTTATTTTTTTATTAATTTCATTTCATTTGTTTTTAAAATCCCATCAAGATAAGAATTCTTAATACAGGCAATCTTTACCCTTGCTCTCCTTCCCCAAATATTAAGAGTAGAGCCAAATGCCGATCTCTAGCCCAAATTATTAACTCTTCCTTGCTCCTACTGAGACCTTAGCATCAGAGGCAGGGTATTGTGATATTTTTAAATCTCAAAACACTCTTAGAACTAATATATCCAAACAAATTGGACATTTGGGCTTTTGTATCAGTTATGTCTGTAAAGTGGATAAAATGGTAAAGCATTGCAGGGCTTTCTGTTCATACAAGCATAGCAGGAAACATCCTACCAATAATTAAAATGCAGGCTGCAGGCATCCCTCAGGTTTTTTTTTATATATCATTTGTTCACATTCTTCTGCCTATTAGGAGATTTGGACTGTTATTTTGGATGCTGAGTCAAAAGAACTAATTAAATGATAAATGTCACTTTTTCTCCTGACTTACAGAACCAGGATTTGAATAACACATTTTTCTATTATGCTAAACCAAGAGACAAAATATTACTCTTCTGGCCCTTAGAGGACAAGGGGGATTCATAAAAAGTGAGTGGTTAGTAAATAAACAGAACTTTCTGTGTTGCTGGGAGGTTTCCACTTCCACGTTTTTCCAAGGTATATTTTTAAAGCATTCCTGATCCTTTGAGCAATTCACATTTATTCACTACCTTGGTGAAATCCTGAATGGCTTTCATTTTATTATTCTTCCTATTTACAAATAAAGCTCAGAGAAACAAATTTCTGAATAGCAAAGTTGCCTTATTCAAGCCTAGTTTTGTTTCCAAACTAGTCCCTATTTATAAAGTTGTGTGTTTCAGCAACAGAGTTCAATAATTTAGTTTCTTCTCACCCTCCCCACACCCCCTACAACAAAGAAAAGGAGAGAAAAAAGAAGGGGTGAAAGAGGAGGAAAAGGAGGGAAAAGGAGAGGGAAGAAATTGGGGACGACGGGGAAGGGAGAGGGGAGAAGACAATCTACCAGCAAATCCAGCCTCCAAAGGATTAACAAATCCAACACTACAATAGCCCTCCTCTGCTGCATCTTTACATTGATCCCATATGTTTATAACATTCTTCAAATGCTCAGTCTCCTGCCCTCAAAAAAACCAGCTCTCATTCCCAGCCTGCAATGCAGATCAGCTCACTGTTGCCAAGCATAACCATTGACTTCTACTGGGCACTGATAAGGTTCAGGTGCAGATCCCAGGGCTGGAGACATTAGCTCACAGTGTCATCAGACACCCTATGGCTCAGTTGTGGCCTGTGACTGGCATTCTACACATGGGGAAGGCAGCATGGGACATCATTTGTGTGGCCCTGGGACAGTCCAGATGCAGACCAGGATCATCCGGTGCCAGAGGTCACTATAGTTCACTCTTGGTCTCTTGTAAATTGGGATCACTGCTTAATTCATAAATCTATGCATTTTCCAAATATATCAGTGGTAACTTCAGGTAGGTGGGTTCTGGACAAGGAGGGAAATCTCTGCTTTAATCTCAGATTCTGTCTGATGGTAGTCTTCACTTTCATCTTATAGTAAACCTAATTAACACATTCTAAGAGGTCTTACCTGATAGTCAAAGAATGTTAGGTCAGACACAAAGGTGGGCTATTAAGGAGCCTAAAGATGGCCCAAGATAATTGGGTCCTAAACTTGAAACATTCCAACCCTTCACATTCTTGGAGTTCTAGTCATTTATCTAGTCTAGACCATTTGTAGACTATCTACCATTACTGTGCCATTTTTACCCTTTGTGGTTTACTTCATACGTGGACATATTAAGAGACTTTAAAGTAGAGTAGCAAAACTTAGACAAAATATTTCAGCAAACTCTAACCAATAGTATATGTTCAATAAATGGAAGTCATTATTACATGATTTTAACATTTCCAAGAAAACTTTGTATTCATGGATATTTTTTAAAAATGATGTATAGTCACAGAAATTGCTGCCAGAAGAATAAATTCTTGATTCTTCCAGTAATACCACACATTATGATTATATCTCCTTAATTTAAAACAAGACATTCTTATGTACTTCCTGTGTACTGGGATTTAATTGTTGGTTACAATTGGCTAAAATCCACTGTACTCAGAGATGCTGTGTTGTCTCCAATCAGCCATGGCTAGGACAGCTTTAGTGCTCCATTCCTGCAGGCCGTGCCTGCCAATGGCTTATGCACTGTTGCTCCACCATCCCACCAGTTCTAAAGGACATTCTTTGTAAAGTGGATAGTTGTGCCAATTTAAATATAAATCTTTCTAATATTTTGTGTGTGTCTCAATATTCTTACAGAAGGAAAGTTGAAATTTGATATCATTCTACTGCACTCCTTTCCTTGGCATGGAAAGCAAGTCTGCAAACTTGTGCAAGCAGAGCTCAGCATGTCCTCATAGAGTGATGGTACGAGGAGGGCACTGCAGAATTGCACCCCTTGAATTTCTGTCTTAACAAATACTATATCTTGTTTCTTGGAGACAACATAGAAAGGCAGACTCACTCAGAATAAGACTTCTGTGTTTTCCTATTTCCTCAAAAGAAACAAAAGAATGCAGCTATAGTGGAGGCCATTGTAATAAGCCAGCACAGCCTCCTTACAGAACCCGGATCTCGCTGTCCTCTCTGTGTCACAGATCCTACACTCAACCTAAGGTTTGAGAAGTTCCTCTTTGTAGTCAATCATGAGCCAAGCTTGAGGTGCGCAAGTAACCTAATCAACAGGCAATAAGAACAACAATCTACCTTTTGTACTTTTGGGGTTTTCACTCTACATACAGTAAAGCCAGCAAGGCTGACTAGGTGCAACCTAACACATTTTCACAGGATTCTACACCTGTTTAACACCACCCACAGCAACATTCAGGACATTTCCCATGCCCCACAGTTGCTTTTACTGCAAAATCGTATCTAAGCTGAGCATCGTGCCATACACCTATAATCCCAACAATCAGATGACAGAGGCAGAAGGATCCTGAATATGAGGCCAAACTGAGCTATGCAAAAACAGATGTCAAAGAAAATTAAAAGCAATAATAAAATAAAATTTTATCTAACAAAATGCTATCATCTGAGGATATCTCCTAGTATTCAAATGTTGGAGTTGAATAGCCAAATGGACTATAGTAAGAGATGAAGAGATAGGACATTTAGGAGAACGGGCCTAGATGGAAATGGAGCCCTAACACAGGGCTTACCATGGGGCCCTGTGCCTCTGATGCTTATACTATGTGTCCATACGTAGAACCTGGGTTCAGCCATATGGGGGTGCAGCAAAAAGGCTGCCAGCAAACACCAGAAGTTGGCACCCAGATCTTGGATTCTCTGGCCTCCAAAACCAGGAGGAAATAAATTGTTAATCTTTATTTATTATCTCTTTCAGGAATTCTGTTGAGGCAGCACAAATGTACTAAGAAAGTTACCTGGTTAGACCTAAGGAGATGGCTCAACAGGTTAAGAGTACTCCTTATGCTTCCAGGGGACCTGAGTTCAGTTCCCAGCATCCGTGCTAGGTGCCTCCAGCTCCAAGGGATCACTCACCCTCTTCTGGCCTCTATAGGCTCCCACATACATGCAGCTTACATTTATATGCATTAATAAAAATAACAAATCTTTCACAAAAAGAAAGAAGACAGATGTAATATTCTTACTTTTAACAGGAGACTATCATTGTAATAAGTGATTAAAGACAGTGGGGTAAACAGCTTCAGAGTGCAGGTGTGGGAGTTAGAAAGACCTGACACACTGAATTTATCATTTTACAAAGGACACCTATCTCCTTAATCCACAGTTTCTTTTCTTAAATTATAATAGTATCATATCTATGCATGAATCTCACAGTGATTAAGTGAATTGAGACATATTTATGATCTCAAAGAACCCAATGAAATTGTTGTTCAGAATTTCATACATGCTTATAATGAGTTTTGATTTAATACACCCCCATTTCCTTCCCTATAATTTCTCCCCATCCTCTCAAACACATTCACAGTGCAAATTCAATGCTTTTTGGTTTTGTTTTTTTTAACTCATGAGTCTTTGTGCATGGATTTATGACTATCTCCTGGACCATGAGTAGCTTCTCATGACACATGTCCTTGATATAAAACAGACAGAATCAATTGCTGGTAGCTCTTCAGCTAGGGGTGGAGTTCCATGATCATCTCTCACATCCGTGTCACTCTCACCCAATGTCACAATCACTGTGACTCATATGTCCTACTGTCCTGTTGTATCTGGAAAACACTGTTTCATATGCAGTGATCCACTACCTCTGCTTAACAGTATTCCCTATCTTCCATAATGACTCCTGATCTTTGGAGGAAGGGATGTGGTATAGATGTCCCATTTAGACCTGAGCACTTCACAGTCTCTCACTCTCCGAACCACGTCCATTTGTTAAGTACCATTCACTGCAGAAAGAGGTTGCTCTGATGAGGGTGGAAAGATGAATTAACTTATGACAAGTCTTTTGTTTGTTTGTTTATTGCTTCAAGTTACATCTCCATCATAGTGCCCTCATCCCACCCCTCCTGGTTCCACCCTCCCACCCTCTCCTCCCTCTCCCACCCTTCCCACTACTCCAATATGGAGTGTCCCCACATATCAGCCTTTAGTGGTCAGTTTAACACTGTGTTCATTTAGCAGGGTAATAGTAGTAAGTTCTCCCTACAGGGCCCATGGCCTCTCTAAGCCAGTTTCTTGGTCTAGAGAAAGGTACCAGGCATAAATTCTGTCCTGGGGAGCAGGCCTTACATCCAATCAAAAAGTGGATACTAATATTTTACAGACAAGGCATGCATGTCTGTAATCCTATTACTTAGGATGTAGAAGTGGAAGCTTAAGAGTTTAAGGTCATCCTTGGCTGTACAGCAAGTTGAAGGCCAGCCTGAGATACATGAAACCCTATGTCGCAACCCCAAAAACTTGTCTTCAATAAGGCTGTCAATGCTTCATTGATAAAGACCATTGTAGGCAAGACGATCATGATGTCATAGAGAATGTCAAGGCCAAGATTCAAGACAAGGAAGGCAACTGCCAGACCAGTACTGACTGAGGAGGATGACCCACACTTGGTCCGACTATATCTTCACAGCCTCACCATCTAGGAGCTGTCCCAATGCCAGATCCCTCAGAAGAACAACTTCAGCAAGATGATCTGCCCCAAGCACTGTGCTGCCCTGCACCCTTTCCCCTAGGCTAGCATAAGAGGTACACCTACACTAACAACCCCCACCCTGTAAGGTCAAGTGAAGCTGAGGGCAGAGCAGCCTTCTAGGCCATAGCAATAGGCCCTAGTAAAGCCCCCTTTACAAGTAATCATCGTAACAGTTAGTAGTTTTGGGATGTTGCCCTTTCCTGTGGTCTTGCCTACAAGAGTCACGAAGTAGTATTTGTATCCCCACAATTTTGACTTAGCTGTTGAAAGGAAGCATATTTCATTTGACCTGCTTATTTTGAAAGCTATTGCCTGTTTCTGTCTCTAGTGTGTTGGGATTAAGGGTGTATTCTTCCCCAATGATGTGACTAAGGGTGTGCACCATCACCACCCTGTTTCTTGTAACTCTAGAATTTATAAGACAACTAACTCTATAGTGATCCTCCTGTCTCTGCTGGAGGTAAAGGCATGGGCTAACACCATGCATTATTTTACCTTAGCTCTAAGTTTTTTCAACTCTTGGAGGTTTGTAAAACCAGGTTGAACAGCTGTCACCTTTAATTTATTTACAGTGTTTTAAACCTGTTACCTGCTTTTTAATGCCAAACCATGGAAATAGCCTATACCTCTACAAAAAAAAACAAAAAACAAAAAACAAAAAAAAACTTTTAAGCTGCTATCAAGTTTGTGTAATCTCTGTAGCCACCTGCAGTCTAACATTCTAATCTGAAATTAAGGCCATTTTCTTTTCATGCCAGTAAGGTAAATTATAGTTTGAAAATTTTATATTGTATTTTTATTATATTTTTAAGCTTATTAACTCTTTTCTTAAAAAAGTATTATTTATTTCTAGAACATAGTTTCCTCCCTCCTCCCCTCTTGGCCCCTCCCTTCCTCTCTCCTTCCCTCCCTCTCTCCTTCCCTCCCTCTCTCCTTCCCTCCCTCCCTCCCTCCCTCCTTGTTCCTCTACTTGGTACTCTCCTTCTCCTCAGGTGAGGTGGGTCCTCACATATCATACTCCCTCAGATCTTGCGTCATGTGAGGCCCAAGAGCTTACACTCGTACTGGAGCTTGATAATGCACACCATCTAGGGTGTGGGGTTCCACTAACCTGCAGCAGATTCCATGACTCACTGGTGGGTAGAATTTTTCCTAGGATAGATATGCTAGGTTCCTGTCTATTTGGGTGTGTGGGTTGTAGGATAGTTATCCTCTGATGTATGGTTAATATCCATTTGTAAGGGAATACATAGCATGTTTATCTTTCTGGGACTGCGTCAGCTCACTTAGGATGAGCTTTTCTAGTTGCATCCATTTGGTTTTGAATTGCATGATTTCCTCATTTCTGATATTGCTAAGAATTCAGAGAGCAAAGCCATGCCTATCTTTGATCACACAGGCTACTGCAATCATGATGAACATTCGGTGGTGAACAAGCAATTTGTTTATCAGACTTTCCAATTTTTGAAACCTAAAATGTTCTAATTCTATCAGCCAAGCAATTAATATGCTCTACAAAACAAATCAGAGCTGGACTACCAAATTAACACCTTTCAAGAGTGATCTATCAGCTCAGAACCTATGGAATGCTTTATGACCCCTGCCCTAGTTTCATAGCTAAATCCTAAGCCTGAGAATGCCCCAGCATGGTTTTGATTTTTTTAGAGACACAAAGCTATACATTGTTATGAAGAGAAAGTACAAAATGAAGTTTCTGCATATATGAAATCCTTCAAATCCCTAACCTCTGCTACAAAGCTAAAATTTCCATTGATTAGAACTAAAATCAAGGTTTTATGAAACACAGATAAGAGCTGAGACAAATGACACAGATGTTTTTCTAGGCTCCCACGATGGAAGAATGTATTCCAGACCTTCAGACCTCAGCCTGCTCTGAAGCATGGTGCAAGGGATTGCCCCTACCATACACCTGGCTGAAACCTTCAGTCAGGACCTCACTCTTCAGCCGCATCTCCCACTTGATAAAGCATGCAGACTTAGCATGTCTTTTTCTCAAATCACATTCTGTCTCTAGAATTTAAAGTGTGGTTTTTGTTTGTATGTGTGTTGGGGGGGGGTGGTGTCCACTTGTTTGTTTCCTTGCTTCTTTTAGCTATATGCAAGGAAAACTAAATTTTTGTCTATGAAAAAAAATGTTTCTGTAGAGCCTCATAACTGAATAGAGGTTAAAAAAATGGCATCTGTAAAAGATTTCAGAAGGTGCAACCAAAACTTTAACTCAAATTAAATGCAGAAAGAATCTGAAGTGTTTCCAGCAGCACTTGCCCTTTTCATTCCTCACAGCTGCACCAGCTGTGGGTCTGCACCCGCAGTGTGCACACACGCACAGCATAGGCCACTGTCACACAGCTGCACCAGCTTTGTGGCTGCACACACAATGTGCACACACGAACAGGCCCATTCCAGGCAACACCATTGAGCACTGTCTGCTGAAACACCAGGTCGGCTTTGACACTATTCTGTAATGAACTGCAGTGTTTTTACAGTATATGTAAAGTTGTCTGCTCTTACAGAAACATGATAGTGTGATTATAGAAAACAAAGACTTTTCATATTTTCCTATCATCATTCTTCAGGTTGTGAGCATCAAATTAGTCTGTCCTTGGATGTTTTTATGTCAGAATGTTTGATTTTGAAAGCTGCTCTTTGAGTTGTTGACTTGTTTTTTAAAAAGTTCAATGAATTTTGCATTAGGATTAGTATGGAATTTCCAATTTCTTAAATGTCCTTAAACATACTTGTACTTAATTATATAAAATAGCATTTCAATGCTATTTTCAGCATTTATAATTATAAAGTTAAATTATTGGTCAACTATAAAAAATGTTAAAGATATGTTGCTATATGCTACATTAGCAAATATTCAGCCAAGATTTAATTCTTTATGTAGAAATAAATAAGCCCTCATCTCATTAATATGCAGAATTTGTTTTCATCTGCAATAAATAACCAGGCTACATAAATTAACAAATAAATAAATAAATGTATGCTTTGCTATCAATAAAAAAATTTCTCCAGGAGAGTTGGATTTGGCTCAATGGTTAAGAGCACTTGCTGTTCTTGCAGAGGATCTAGGTTTGGTTGCTTGCACATGCAAGGTGACTCAAAACTATCCATAACTCCAGTTCCAGGAGATTCAGTGCCCTCTTCTGAACTCTGCAAGTCCCAGGCACACACATGGTGCACATGCATGCAGGAAAAGACACTCATGTACATAAAATAAATAAACCTAAAAAATTTAATTCCCCAATGTTCATGTTAAGCTGACTTTGAGGATTAAAATGTGAAAGAATGTGCCTACCTAGAAAGCCTTGGATCCAGTCCATGAAGCAGAGGCTAGCCTGTGACTTTGGGAAGTATTGACTAGAAGGGGATGAGGAAAGTGGGAAGATCCTTCCTCCTCAGCTCCAAGAATCAAGAGAGCAACTAAGCTTCTTCTTCCCTGATAGGAGGAAAGAGGTGCCTCTCACACCCTCCTCTGATGAACTCTTCTGGACAGACAGCCTGGCAGGAAACTTCTGTGCTCTTTGTCTTCAGTAAAACTTAAGGAGTCCCTTTATCTTCAGAGCAAAGGAGAGAAAGTTACCATCACTACCACCACTACCACCACCACCACCATCATCTTATTATACCAGGCCCAGGGCCTTGGCTTGGAAGCTAAGTATAGATAGAGCCATTGATTATTCTGACATGAACCAAGGAACAAGAAGCTGACAAATAGGAGACTAATGGAATAGTTGCGCAGAAAGGTACAAAGTCATATTTGGGCAGTAACAGACAGACAGGCCAGGCCTAAGGCCCTGGAGAAAGATTACAGAATATTGGGCTATGGGATGGGGCAGACGACAATGACAACAAGCAGAGATTTTCAAGCCAATAAGACTGAGAGCAGAGGGATGATTTTGGCTAAGGAAGTCAAAAAAGCTAAGAGAGGAACTTCTGAAGCACGAGCATCAACAGTAGTACATCCAGAGAAAATTGAAGACACCCAAACATTATCTCACTCCTGCAGAGGAATATCAAAAGGATGTGGGTTAACCAAGCACTTGTGGCAGCAATTATTCTAAATAGCAAGTGATGTCTAGGAAAACAGTTAGAAACAGTAAGCTAGCCTCAGATGTCTCTGCATACTCTTTTGTTTTTTATTTTTCAAGACAGGGTTTCTCTGTATAGCCTTGGCTATCTTGGAATGAACTCTGTAGACCAGGTTGGCCTTGAACTCACAGAGATCTGCCTGCCTCTGCCTCTGTAGTGCTGAGATTAAAGGCATGCACTACCATGCCCAGCAATTACAGACAGCTGTGAACTGCCATGTGGGTTCTGGGATTTGAACATGGGTCCTTTGGAAGAGTAGGCAGTGCTCTTAATTTCTGAGCCTTCCCTCCAGCCCTCTGCATACTCTTAATAGGCTTAAGAACAATACATTTGAACAAATAAGATTGACAAGGCTAAGTAGGTGCCTTTCTCAATGTCAGAGCAATAACTTAGCATGTGCAAGGGCCACACAAGAAGAGAAGATGAAAGAAAAGGGAAAGGAAGGACAGAAGAAAAGGGCAGGAAGAGAGAAGGGTAGAAAGGTAGAAGGGTAGAAGAGAGAAGAGGGATGGGAAGAAGAGAATGAAGGGAACAGACAATATCAATGGCTATGCAATGGTCACACTAACCCCAGTCTGAATCAAACATAGATGATAGATAGATAGATAGATAGATAGATAGATAGATAGATGATAGATGGATGGATGGATAGATAGATAGATGATAGATAGATGATAGATGGGTGGATGGATAGATAGATAGATAGATAGATAGATAGATAGATGACAGATAGATAGATGGATGGATGGATGGATAGATAGATGGATGGATGGATAGATGGATAGATAGATAGATAGACATATAGATAGATAAATAGATCATAGATAGATAGATGATAGATGGATGGATAGATAGATATATAGATAGCTGGATAGATAGATAGATAGATGATAGATAGATGATAGATGGATGGATGGATGGATGGATGGATGGATGAATAGATAAACATTTGTATGTGTACATATATATATATATATATATATATATACTAGATTTTTCCATAAGATTCATCTATCCTCTTTGTATATTTTAGAAATGCATTTATAATTAAATTATTTGCCCTGACACTACTAATGGAATGTCTGCTGGAGTTTTATATGTTAAAAGGAAATGGCTTTGTTCAGCCTTTCTTTGCCTGTTTATCACACATGTACTTTACTTTGATAGGCAATTTGGAAACAACTATAGAACAGGTATGAATCTAATTGGCATAAAAATAAACCACGTAGGCCTCAACTTAACAGCAGGTCTAGTCAAAGACATATAACCTCAGAAGCAACCACTTATTCCCTGACTACTGAGTGGTCACTGCAAACTTGGCAGTAGGCTACCATCAGAGGACACGGTGCCTTCCCGAAAGATCTAAGGCTGGACAGGAGGGAGATGTGCAAACCAACACTCAGAGAAGCGCCGATGCAGACTGTGGTTAGAATATGTGTCAGGTTCAGTGGTCATGAAAATGTGCTCGCCCTTCCCAGTGCATTTTACTGTCCCCCACACAAAAATTTGGTAACACAAAATACACATGACAAAGACTCATGTTGAGATCTAATAACTATTTTCAATTTTGCTGAGTCTGCAGGATCCACCCATATGGATATGGCATTGCAACAGCCCTTACTTGTCAAGTCTTCACCAGCTTCTAGGTGCAGTTACTACTGTCCTTTGACCTTTAATTTTCAATACATTTCTACCTTTAGTTTGCAATCCCCCAGGCCATCACTTGGTCATTCATATTGTTGTGCTCCCTACGTGATGGAGACATATGGCTAATGTGTCCTTAATTGTGTTATTTTGTTGTGCTGTGCTTCAGTCTCATCTCCTGAATTTTCTTCAGCCAATTACTGTCAAGTGCATTTAATTTCTTCTATTTCATGTTAGCCCTTTGCCAACATTCCCGTCCCTATAGAGCCAATGTTCTGCCAGAGACACACCAGATTTTCACTTCGCACTGATGAAGAGGCTCATGCTATAGTCACGTCTTTTCTTTTATGGAAGGTCCACCCAGGCTCTATAAGAGCTAACTTCTTTAGCTACTTTTTGTCCTCATCCTTTACTCAGTATGTCCCTGTTTCCATGTGTACTTAATCACATGACAGCTTGGACAGTGCCAACATATTCCAACTAAACAGAACACTCATTCTGGATATCAGACAACTAGTGATGGAATGCCATCTCCTTATCTTCTAACTAATAAAAAATGTAACTAAGATCTTAGTAGGAGATCTGAAGGCTTAAGTAAAAGACCTAAAATATTTATAGTACTGAGAAATGAAACACCTTCCCAATGACTGTCCACAGTCAACATTTCATATCTGTGAGTTGTATGTTCAAGAATCCAATCAACCATGGAACAGAATGTGCAGGCTTCTTTTCTCATCATTAGCTCCTACTCAATACAATAGAACAACAGCTTGCATGGCACTCAACAGTGGAGTAAGTACTACAAGTCATTGGAAGGTGACTTTAAGTACATGAACGGATGCATGGATGCAGATCTCACACCATTTTGCAAAGAGGAGTTAAGGATCTGAGGCCTGTGTATCCACGGGGATTCTCGGAAAAATGGATTCCAAGAGATGGCCATAAATTCACTATAGCAGCTTCAAAACTTCCCTGTTCCTCCTCAGAACATAGTTTCAGCATCATAAAGTAATTAAGAAAGACCATATCTAGTGTACACTTCTTTTTAATCTGACATGATTAATTTATTCACCATAGAAAATAAAAAGATTAATCCCTAACACTAGCAATCAACTTAATTCTGTCTTTATTCTTTTAATGTTCCTAAGTGCATTGTCCCCACCAGTTTCAATTGTTGGTTTCAAGAAGAGATTCACAGTTTGCAACTTTTAGGTTACATTACATCTGCTTTTTTTTTTTAGTGTGAGTCCTAAATGTACTAAGAAATGAAACACGTTTTAAAAATTAACGTAACAGCTTAGTCCAGATCATGATTTTTATAATTTAGCTATTTAGGGGAAAAGCTATCAATTTTTTAAGTTAACATTTTATCATGAAATTTTCAGTGCATGAATAACAAATTTCTTCACACAGATTTTTCAAAGGTGTGTAGGCACTAAATTTGTCCACAAAGAATTTAAAGAGGATATTAGAAGTGGACTTAGAATGCTGGGTGGCAGCTGGTCTGACATGACAGGCTTGAACAAATGTGCCAACAAAGCCCTTATGGTTTATTGGGTAATTATAGGACAGGACACTGGTGCCAGCCAATCAAATTCGTGGGCAGCTACTTCTAAACCCACTTTCTCTTAAAGTAGATCATTAGCAATGCACTTTGGTGGAAAAGCACTGCTCGTACTCGACATAAATAGTCTATTTGCAAACTTAGTCATTTGGTCAAAACGCAGCACATCAGTGCTGGTACAGTGAACAATCACCTCTAGATTACAAGAGCATCTTCCATTAAAGGCAGAGGGAGTGTCCAGACAGGAGAGGAGTGGATGAGCTGCAGCAGGCACATGCCCATTCACTCCAGCCTTAGCACCGACACACAGAAGTGGATTCATTCAGTTTGTTTGCAGGGTTCTGAAAACTTCACTCCAGAGCTTATTACACAATATAAATTCATTTCTCTCCAGAAGAAAAAAAACTTCAATTTGAAAAGACAAATCTTAATTTCTGGAAGCCCAGATGCATACTCTTCATACTACCTAACCAATTAAAAAAAAGAAGTAATCATGAAAAAGGCTTGTCCAAGATTAGGACCTTTTTGTGGTGACATGGAGGTGAATATGCTTCAATGGCCAAGTAACCCCACCCCAAACTTCAAGAGCCAGATCAATTTCAAGAAACTGGCAGACTTTAGCCCTGGTTTAGGGAACTGTTCAAATGTTATCATGGGACTGACATGAATTTGATGTTCATTGTTTAATATAACACTTGTTTTCATTCCCAGAAGGTTCAGATATCTAATCCTGGAAGTCATGTATCTGAACAAAGTATTTTAAATGTACAAACATTATGTAAAGAGAGCAGGAGAGATGGCTTGACAGTTAAGAGCACATTCTGCTCTTCCGGAGGACCAGGGTTTGGTTCTCAGCATCCCACCACCCACACTGGGTAACTCACAATGCAGTTATTTTAATTATTTTTTATCATTTTTAAAAATAATTTAAAAATTAAGGAAGGAAGTTTTGCCTGTAAATCCTTTATAACCAGACACAGTGCCCAAAGCAAACACCTGGCTGGCATAAACACCACTCATCAATGTTGAAACCAGCACACTGGGGCAAGGTGGCAGAAACCTCACTGTAGGAAGTTCTAAGAGTTATATCTCAGAGGAAGGACCAAACACATAAGAGGAGGGACCAAGCATCAGGGGTTAACCAGAATTCCAAGAGAAGGGCCACTTGCTTAGCAGTTTGTCTGTATCCCAGTATGTTAGCAACTGGTTCTGACATATCTGTATATACTAGCTGCCTATAGACCTTATTCTTACCTATATGGAAATGCCCACCACAGAGGCTAAACTCAGAGAAACATTTAAAAAGTGACAAGTACCTTGTGTTGAAAACAGAAATGTTTATCAAATGTAACTGAACTCTTCCCTGCATGGCACCAGAAGGGAGATGGAAAGGCAAAGAAAAAATGAGTTCAGAGAAAGTCATAACTACCACAGTAACTGAAGGTCTTATCATTGTGGATCTTGAGGAAGAGGATGGAAAATGAGTGACTGACAAGTGTAACAAGTGTGCAGGCTGCAGGATCAATGAGGGAGGTACCAATTGCCATTAAAATCTTACATGACCTGAAGTCATCACTCCATCTTCAAAGCAATAGATGGAAAGTTTACACTCACAAGAAAGCACATGTATCACATCATCAAGCAGGGGCAGACTAGACGCTGGGTGGATTTTCTATTACATCTCTACAGAATGAACATCTGTCTTCTAGAAAGCTTATTCAGCCTCAGCCAAAAGCACTCATATCCAGGCAAACTCATCATAATTGGAGGGCACCGAACTGAAAGATGCTCTGAGAAGATAAGACAGATCTTATCGACATCGACTTTAATCCTGAAATCTTATTCTGAACAAGAAAAAAAAATGCTCCAAATGAAGCAGCATGAGGAAGCATCTATGGGGCAGTAACCAGGCTGTTTTAAATGATGAGCCCTCACCACTACCGCTGTGAGGAAAGTAACCTTCCACCTCTGAAGCAGGGCCAGACACCAAAGTTGTGACCGAGTTCTTAGAAGCACAAAATATTTATCACAGACACAGAAAAAAACTCATGTGCAGTGCTCATATTTTCACAAAATGGGCATCAGTAAATATTGGCCAGAAGAGTAAGGGGAGGGACATGTCCACTTCAATTCACTGTGATATTCTGAAAGAAAGGGGATATGACTGAGATCCCTGCCTCTAAAACAGTGAAGAGGATGAGATCAAGAAACAGGAGATAATAAAAGTGAATGCTAGTCCTGAGTGGCCTTCTTTCAAGAAATGCTTAGGGAGACCTTGAAGATCTTGGGAGGGTTGAGTTTGGAAACCATAGCAACATACTACAATGCATATCAATGTCTTTCAATGGGCCAGGCATTGCATTCTTCAACAAGAATGTAATAATTGGAGATCACTGCCTTCTCCCAAATACCTTTCCCCCAAATCTCACCACAGAGAAGCAACTTATATTCCATGGCTCAATCCAGCTCATATATCTAAAGATAAACTACCTCCTAGAACTAGAGTTCTGAAACGTTTTAAGCAAATAGTACATATGAAAGGGAAAATCTTTCAGGGTTTCTCATCTGTCTTTAAGCTCTCTTTCCAACCACTTGATCACAACTGATCTCCTTGAGAGGCTAATAGATGTTTATATGAGCAATGGCATGGTGCACTTCACAGAGAGCCTCTCTCTGGAAGGCATAGCTCCTTGGAACAGCACCACATTGGCCAGAAACCTTCATTTCCTGCAGTGCAGCATCCATCCAAGAAATACTCTCTCCAGGGCCAACATTGCCAAGAATAATACAGACAAACATGTTGGCATTCACAAACTTTGAAGGTAGCCCAGAAACAGCCATGCTTAGAGCACTCACAGTGGAGAAAGAGGTAGCCCAGAAACAGCCATGCATAGAGCACTCACAGTGGAGAACGATGTGCCCTCGATTCTTTGTCCAGGCTATCAGCTACCTGAGAGGTGTAGCTAGCCTCCACTGGTGTGCCAAGACTGACTGAACAAGTAGAATGCTCTGCTAAAAGGGCAGATCCTGCACAACAAAATGTGGCTCTACTTAGAGTAGTTTCTCCCAGCATCGGTCTACATCCTGACAGTGACTCTTGTCTCTATTTGGCTTTGTGACTGACGTCATATACTTGAGATGCTAATAGATGTTTATCTGAAAGATATCCTCCAAAGTCTGGATCTTAAATGTCCCTAAAGCCTCATGTATTACAGGGCTTGGTTCATAAACTGAGGTGAAGACATGTCCTTGGAGAGATGTTGAAATTCCAATGTGTACTTGTATTCTCTCTCTCTCTCTCTCTCTCTCTCTCTCTCTCTCTCTCTCTCTCCTCTTTCTCCTTTCCCCTCATCTTTTCTCCCCCCTCCTTCCCCTTCCTCCTTCCTGGCTACCAACCCACCATACACCCTAAAGATATCAATAGTGTGAACACCTCTTCAGAGTAAAGCAAGGTTAGCTGGCATGGAACCACACACTTTTAACATCAGAACTCAGGAGAAAAGAGGCAAGTGGATCTCTGTGAATCTGAGGCCAACACAGATAGTTTCAGGCCAATCAACACTACACAATAAGACCCTGTCTCAAGCAAACAAACTAAAAAAGTTTCTTCCAAGGGTAATTTTATTTCAGAACATTTTCATATTTAAATATATAAACATTTACTAAGTAGCCTTTTTATACACTAACCTGGGAATTGAGCTTAGCATTCTGGAGAGATAGCTCAGCACTTAAGAGCACTTGCTCATTTCACAGAGGACCTTGTTCAGTTCCCACCACTCACATGGTGGTTAAGAAACATCTGAAGCTCCACTTCCGAAGGATCCCACCCCAACACTGGCCTCCCTGTACACTGCATGAACGTGCATAGGCATACATGCAGGCAAAACAGCCATACACATATCATAAAACTAAACATTTTTAAAAGAGTTTAATTTATAAGCCTATTAGGAGCTAATTTAGGATAATTTTGTAATTTATATTCTAGAAAGTATCTTCTGTCTCAGACTAATCTAGAAAGCTATATTCTCATGAACTAGACTAAGCCTCACAAACAAAACTTGCAGGTATTTTATAGCAAAGTTTGAGTTAAAGAAGATTGGCAAAACTTTGGGAAACACAGCTAGAGCTGTAGAACCACAGCCATCAATAGAGGCAGAACAAAAGTAAGAAAGACGGGCAGGGGGGAAATATCTAAATACCTTTTAAATGAGATTTGAAAGAGGAGATGGAGAAGCAATGAGGTGTAAGAATAAGACAAAGGCCACTTTCAGACTCCCTGATAAACAAGCGGCCATCATTTACCATCCAGCAAGCTAGCGAGGCAGAGAGGCCATCAGGAGCAATGCTCCTGCTTCAGACGTTAATTATGCGAGAAAGTCCAGTCCTTGTCTGGCACACAGCTAGTTAGATTTCTGGTTTTCCATCTCACTGCCCTAAGGAATCATTTATGTTGGCTCAAGCCATGAGAGACTAATGGATATTCCCCACTCCATAAACCATCAGCCACATTCATGTGTTTCTATGGTGAGGCTGGTGAGGAAACTCTTGTATGGCTTTCCACATCACCAAAACCATTATTCACCATGAAATCAGGGCAACCAGAACAATTCTAAAATGCTGGTTACCTAGACATTTGCACAAATATTTGTCTGATCTGGTAATTAATTTAGTAGAAAGCTTCAAAAATGAAAAAATAACCCTATATGGTGGTAATTTGAGAAAACCTGTGCTAGATGGGTAGATTTTGTGGGTAAATGGGGATCATGGCATCCCAGGTTCAGAAAAGTCACAATGTTGCCTGTGGCCTCTTCCTTCCAAAATGCCAAGCTTTGACCATTTAACTACTTCTCTGTACCTTTATCAATCAATTTTAATTAATATTCAGCCTTTGTCCTAGAAAACTTAAATTAACAAAAAGCAAGAAAAATGCTTTCATTTCCAAAGATGCTAAAAGAATGTTGGAATTTTCCAAAAATTTTTCATTTGACTGACTAAAATGTCGAGACATCAGATTCAATCCCATGTATCAGTGATATGATCTTCAATCCAATTGAGTGGAGCAGTCACAGTTTCAGAAAAAAATAAAATACAAATTATACTACTTTGAATTAATTCCCAATCCCATGAAATTTGCACAAGGATATAAAATATTGTCAGTAATCCTACTTTTTTCTTAATGATGTTCAGATTTCTATGTCAGTAGCTTTTCCATTTATATGTTCACTCATCTTTTACTCCATGAGCTATATCACTGACTGATAAGTTCAGGAAAATTCAAGAATGGTGCTAGCTATAAATTCCACCCTAGCCTAGAACTTCACAGTGGGACTAAACAAATGTGTTTACAATGAGCCTTCCACAGGCAGTAATTTGAAATTCAGGAGTAAGAAGTTGATCTCTGATGAAAGCATTCCACTCTTCCAATGTTGACTGAGCCTGATAGTGCCTATGAAATATTATGTATGTGTCTGGACTTGCTGGGCTGAATCAACATGAAGGGAAATGGGATTATAGACATGCTGGGATCCTCTGAAATTAATGGAGAGTGCGCACCCAGCAGGCCATAGAAATTACTGTTGTTTACAGTGGTGTTTAGAAATTACAAATGGCCCTCCTTTTTAACAATTTGTGTGTGTGTGTGTGTGTGTGTGTGTGTGTGTGTGTGTGTGTGTGT
>CAJQZJ010000199.1:947092-968122 GCA_907164525.1 Lophiomys imhausi
TGTGTGTGTGTGTGTGTGTGTGTGTGTGTGTGTGTGTGTGTGTGTGTGTAGGTCAAAGGACAGCTTGCAGGAGTGCGCTCCCTCCTTCCACCATGTAGACACTGGCAATTGGACCAAGTCTTCACAATTGGGAGCAACCACTTCCACCTACCAATCCATGTCACTGGCTGGCTTTTCTTTTTGTGTGACATGATTTGTGAACAAGGGTAGACAGTACTTCAAATAAGTCATAATTCTTCATTTTCACTGTTTTTCTTTTTCACTGCCACAAGTAAGAATTTCACTTTCTCTTTTCTCTTTCCACGCACTATGAAGAAAGCTTCATAATAAAAGCCATGAGAATTACAACTTTTTTTTTTGGTTTTTTGAGACAGGGTTTCTCTGTGTATCTCTGACTGTCCTGGACTCACTTTTTAGATGAGGCTGACCTTGAATTCACAGAGATCCACCTGCCTCTGCCTCCCGAGTGCTGGGATTAAAGGTGCACCCAACCACTCCTGGTGAGAATAACAACTTTATAACAGAAGTAAAAATCAACAGTCTGGAAGACATGGGAGGGGTCTTAAGCTTCTCCCCTTCCAGGAGAATTATCACAACTTGGCCTGTTCCAGAATTCTTTAAACACTTCATTCTCAGGATTTATTAGGTATACCTTGGTACACTCATCCTGTACAACCAGTATGTACTATGAGGCATTTGGCAAAAACAGCAGTACTAAGCATGTGGACACACATGTAATTTCAGAACTTCAGAGGCTGAGTCAGGAGGATTACAAATTAGAGGTCAGTCTAGACTTCAAGAAGACGCCTTAACTCAAAAACAAAGTAGGGAGTTGTCGGGCCAGGCGATTACCTACTGTTTGTGTTGTCTGAGGCAGCATTCAAGTGGAGCTGAAAAGAGGCTGATCTAAAACTTAAAGGGAACACTGGGCAGTGAGTGTCTATATGAGCTTTGACATTTTCTCAAAAATCTTTGCAAGCACGGAAGTGATAAGAATAGAGCATATCTACAAGTGGCACTGGACCACGTGCCCAGACACATCATCAGACTATAACCTTCACCTGATGACCTTGAGGTTCACTCAAGTATAAAATAAAGGCTAAAGAAAATGTGTAAATTATCTGCCACAGCATTCAATATATGCCTACACACACATACACACACACACACACACACACACGTACATAGTCACCATAGTCACACACAAACACATAGTCACACCCACACATACACACACACAACACAAATATACACACACACATAGTCACACATACACTTACACACATAGTCACACACATCACACACACATACATAGTCACACACACACACACCACACAAACATACACACACACAGTTACACACAGTCACACATACACACACACAGTTACACACAGTCATACATACACATATACACATAGTCACACACACATACACATGCACACATAGTCACACACACACACATAGAGGTGGGTGTGTTAGGGGAGACTGACTTGGTAAAGGCATGGAGCTGTATTGGTTAAGGCATTTACAGATGTTTCCATCCAATCATTAGCTGAACAATAAACTAACCAAATAGAGACATCATTGACTACATAAACTTTACAGTTTTTATAAAGACTTTGCAGAATTGGTCTAGAAATGTCATTAAATAAGCAAATAAATAGTGTGAACAATAACTCCAAGGGAGAAGGAAATATTAAGGAGGAATGCAATGACTATAGTTACCATATTATAGTATTTTACACTCCATATTTCAACAAAACAACAGATATACAAAGAAAGAGAAAATTTAATCAAAACATACAAAAAACACATCCATAATAGAAATCTGTCCCTAAGGAAGACTAGATGTTAAAGCACTATTATAAATATTCTCAAGGAGTTCATACATCATCAAAGGAAAATATGACAACAGTGACTCACCAAAGCAAGATCATTGATAAGACATAGAAATTATAATAATATGGAAAATCACCAGGTGTGGTGACACACGCCTTTTATCCCAGCACTTGGGAGGCAGAGGCAGGGGGATCTCTATGAGTTTGAGGCTAGCCTGGTCTACAAAGCTAGTCCGGGACAGCCAAGGCTATTACACAGAGAAACTCTCTCTTGAAAAACCAAAAAAGAAAAGAAAAGAAAAAAGGAAAAGAAAAGAAAGGGTAATTGCCATTGTTCTTGGTTACTCACCATAATTAGATAGTAGATACTTATTGCTGAAGACCAATCACACTGTATGCAACATATAAATAAATCATCCTCAAACTGACAAGGAAATTTCCTTCTAGCTATCTTAGATATGCCAGAAAGTGATATGTAGGTTTCTTTGAGATTAAAAAAATATCTATAGTCCCACCAAGCACTAAACCTGCATACTACAATCCTAACAAGATGTGCACACTAGTGCAATGGTGACATGTTGGTTCTTGAAGTAACCAGCTTTTTGACTAGATATGAGGCTTGTTCAACAGGAGGAATTTTATTTCTGGTACTACAAACCTGACCAAAAGTCCATGGCTGGCAAGATGGCAGGCCCTCAGTGGAAACTACAGCTGTTCTACTGAATGATCTCACTCTCAAACTGCATCATAAATATTTATGGTTATACAAAGAGATTTGTGATACTCTCAACCTTGGTCAGAGTAGCTACTTTTTGCATTGAGTGGTAGCTACTGCAGAAACTCATAAATGGTCAGAGTGTGAGTATAAATAACAAGGAGTACTCAGTTGTATACGGGTTATCTATATCAACCTCCTACCATCCAAGGCTCAAGGGAATTCATAGAAGAGGAGGAAGAAAGAATATGAGAGCCAGTAGCTGGGGTAAGGGGAGCACTATAAAATATTGACCTCTAGACAGGACATGACTATTGTACACATCAATCATAGAAGTTGTGATTACTGAACAAAACTTGCACAAGATTAAGCCAATCAAAATTTCAACATAGATAGGGAGGAAATGCATGCCAGGTTCTGTAAACCTGGTCAAAATCCCATATATGGGAAGGTCATAGGCCATAAGGGAAAACCTCATGCTGTTATTTTGCTATATAGACGTGGTGTCAAACCACCTTCTAAATATTTCTGTTTATACTGGTGGATTAGTGCTGCTCTCAATCACCATCAGAGAAGCTTCTGAAGACTCCAACTGGTCAAAGTGAGTCAAATAAATGACTGAGAAATGCTCAGTCTTATGTGTGAAATCTCTATCACCATCTCCGTGGCTCAGAGAACATAATGGAAGAGGAAGAAGAAGGAATTGGAATTTTAGCACCAGAAGTTATGGAGGAGTGCCATAAAATACTGTCTTCTGGATATGGCATGGCCACCACACTCATGAATTCACTACACAAGACTGGACCTGTTACCATTTCATTCATATAGAGGAAGGCTTATGAGGCCCTTTTCATAACTAATAGACTATGGGCAGTTAATGGTTTCCGAGGGAAGAAGTGCCGTTTTCTTCAGTGGTGTAGTCACTGATAAGTTGCCTGTGTACCAGTAAATAGCCTCCTAGCCCATGATATCCAAATAGATACAATTAACTCAGTGGAGGAAAAAAAAAAAAAAACAGGTATCAACATTGGAGACATCTTGTCTTAAAGGAGTTTTTAGAGAGTTTAAGAGGGTGTTAACAGAAGGTGATGAGAGTTGACACTGCCCAAAACACAATTGTGCAGTTGTTTTTTTTGTCAATTTGACACAAACCCAGAGTTATCTGGAAAGAGAAACCTGAACTGAGAAAATGCCTCTACCAATTTAAACAAATCTGTGGGGCATTTTCTTGATTAATAATTAAAGTGGGATGCCAACTCTACTGTGTGTGTGGAGTCACCCCAAGCAGATAGATCTGGGTCTTATAAGAAAGCAGACTAAGACAGTCATGGGGAGCAAGTCAGTAAGCAGCACCCTTCATGGCCTATCCTTCAGTTCCTGCCTCTATTTCCCTGCCTTGAGTTCCTGCCTTAGCATCACATGATGATGGACTAAAACCTGTAAGCAAATAAACTCTTTCCTCCCTTAGTTGCCTTTGGTCATGGGGTGTTAGTGTAATTTATATAATCGTGTTTGTTTCACAGTTTCTCTAGTAACCAGGCTATCACCAAAACAATTGAGACTCAGTTATGTTAGCATGAATTTACAGTACAATCTTGAGCAGTTTTACTCTGTTCTTAGCCCTCTAGGCTAGTCTGACCCCCTCTTTGACAAAATCCCTGAGTTACATGCAGTTCAGGCCTTTCTCTGCTCTAGCTGAATCTCCCTCATCTCTCCTGCACCTCTGCCATGGCTCAATCCCCTACTTCTCCTCCTCCAACTCCTCCTCCCCTGGAGGGCAGGAAGTACAGCCCTATTCTCTCTCCTGCTCAGCAACTGGCTGAAAGCTCCTTTATTGGCATATCAGGAGACAATTAGGGAACCCTTTTTACACAGCATTGAGACAGGAGATGCTCAGAACAAAGATTGCAACCAGATATGGGGGCTACATAAATCAGCACTTGAATTATACAATAACCTAATTCCTACAATGAGGTTTCATCACAATAGTAGAAACCTAACTAAGACAATAAACACATGTATAAAATTATCACAAAATTTTTACATAAAAATATAAATGAATCCATCTGTATGATCAATTCTTTGCACATGTAGTCTTGTATTTCTTTTACTATTTATCAACATATACAAATATTTTTAAGTAATAATTATGTAAATTTTGTCTTCTCGTGCATGAACATTGAATCAGTTTTACAAAAATAAATAAATAAATTTATGTTTGAGTCCCCATTACAGCAATATTAGCCTCTATTGGAATGGTCATGAATAAAGTCTTCCTTATCATTTTAACATGTACTACAATTTCTTTTGTTTAATATCACATAAACAAAAGCAGATAATTTGTCACTAGCAACATTTTGTACTGAAATAAAAAGAAACTAGATATTAATTTAGAGCATAAAGAAATAAAGAACATCATCAAAGAGTATATACATAAAAAATTGCAGAAAAATGGTAATGCATGGGTTTTTTATAATTGTTTTCTTCTACCTGATTTAGGAGACAACTAAACAAAGCAGTAATTATAAATTATAATTATAATGCATAGAGTTGTGCTTATAACAATAGTTATACAAATAGAAAGTGAGGACAAGTTATAGTACAGCAAATTTTGTTCATTATTAAAATTAGTTCATACTAACATGAACTAGACTATTTTAAGATGTTAATTGTATTTCCTCAAGATAACTAATAATAAAATAACTCAAAAGCATATAATAAAAAAAACAAAAAGTATCAAACCAGCAAACAGGCCACTTATAAACACAGACACACACACACACATACACCCCTATATACATATACCTATTAGAAACTTAGGATGTAGAAAATAAAAACTTAATAAAGAGAAAAAGAAAGGTAATAACAGAAACCCAAATAACAGACCAACATGATAGAAGATCAACAAGAAAATTGAAGGCTGCAGCAACATCCCAAGTCTGACAGTTGCAGGACACTGCACCAGTGATAGCAGAATACATATCCTGAAGGAGAGCCCATGTGTCAAACATTAAAATAAGTCTCAATACATTAAATAGAATGAAATCATGCAAAGTATGCTCCCTGTTAACAAAGGAATAAAATATGAAAACACTAACAGAAGAAACTTTAAGATATTTACAAAGACATGAAAGTTACATAACACACTCAGTAAATAAGCCAATAATAATTCACAAAGAAAATTACGTAAAATCCTCTAACATTAATGAGAACAAAATCTGAACATAGCAAAGCATACAACTTCCTCGGAGGTAATGCTCAGAGGGCAGCTTACAACTGTAAATACCTACATTGTTTGAAATGGTCTCAAATTAACCACCTAATTTTTCATACTAAAAAAACTATGAAATTGTGAGTTGAGGAGATTGGTCAGAGTAAACTACCAACTCTTCAAACCTGACTCCCTGAGCTCAGATGTGCAGATCCAAGGTAAAAGGCTAAAAGCCAGCACAATGGCAGCCCAGAGCACATAGAGGGAAAAGGGAACATAGCACTAACAGTCTGCTATAGGCTAGCCATCCTGGCTAACCTGGCTGTGAGAAGAGACTAACCTCAACCAAGTCAGAAAGATGAGGAACCAAAGTCACATGTTGTCTTCTGACTGCCACACATGTGTCATGGTAGGCATACCTGAACTCTCACACTTTCACACAAGCTCAAATACCACAACCATACACACAAAAAACTGGGTTTTTTGTTTGTTTGGTTTTTTTTTTTTTTTTTGAGATAGGTTTCTCTATGTAGCCCTGGCTGTCCTGGAAGTTGCAAAGATCCACTTGCCTCTGCCTCCCGAGTGCTGGGATTAAAGGCATGTGCCACCATGCCTGGCAATTACAGACAGCTGTGAACTGCTATGTGGGTGATGGGATTTGAACCCGGGTCCTTTGGAAGAATAGTCAGTGCTACTCCAGCCCCCACCAAAAAAAAAAAAAAAACTGTTTTAAGGAGAAACTAGGAAACTAGACATTATAGCACACACCTGTAATCTTAGCACTTGAGAACTATCGGCAAGAGAACCAGAAGTTCAAGACAATTCTTGACTTTATAGCAATTTTGAAGTCAGCAAATGCTACATGGGACCTTAGCTCCCAAACAGAAAATGAAAGAAAAACTACAAAATCTGGACTGACAAGAGAAAGGATACAATGGAGAGTGTGGTACAACTCAATGGAGCAAACAGAAAAATGACAAGCTCTTAGCAAGAATAAAAATATCAAAACAGACTCATAAGGAAGTGAAAAATCTGAGCAAGTCTACAATAAGGAAAAAGAACAAATTAGTATGGGTCCTCAAAGTAATGAAATCCAGGAATAGTTATGGCTTGGTACCATGAACCTGGAATGTATTTGTTGGGACAGCAAAGGAGAACTAAGATCGTACACAGAATTAAGGTTTCTGATAAACTAGCCTTAAAATACAAGATTTTCTCAAGATATCCAGGTGGTCAGAGGAGTGATCAAAGATGGGATCAAATAATCAGAGAGTGATAAAATAATCAAAAAGATGGTCAGAGGGGGTGATCAGAAGGTTGATCAAGGGTCAGAGGGGTGATCAGAGGGGTGACCAAAGAAGTGATTAAGTGGTCAGAGAGGTGATTAGGTAGTCAGAGGAGTAATCACATGGTCAGAGGGGTGATCAGGGGTCAGAGATCAAGTGTCAAAGGAGTGATCACATGGTCAGAGGGGTGATCAGGGGCCAGAGATCAAGTGTCAAAGGAGTAATCACATGGTCAGAGGGGTGATCAGGGGCCAGAGATCAAGTGTCAAAGGAATGATCACATGGTCAGAGGGGTGATGAGAGGGGTGACCAAAGAAGTAATCAGGTGATCAGGAGATCCAAGGGGTGATTGTTGTCAGAATAGTGATCATGTGGTCAGAGTGACCAGAGGTCAGAAGACTCAGACCTGGATTTGACTCTGAAGATGGTGAAGGAGGCTGAAAGCTAAGGAAAGGAAGCTGCCCCCAAAACCTTGAGAGGCCAAGGGATCATTTCTCCATACATACTGTCTACAGGCTAGTATTTAATTTTAGTCCAGTGAAATCTGTGTCAAACTATTAATAATAGTGGATATTGAACTGGGTACATGAATAAGCACATGAAGTGGCTTCTGTACAAGCACTCGCATAATAGTTGGGTGGACATGGTGCCCACCTCTAATCCCAGCTAGCAGGAAGCTAAAATGAACTCAGGAGAATAGTGGCTACCTAGGCTATCCATAACAAAGAGTTCCAAGTTCAGCCAGAGACTCTGCTTTAATATCTAAGGTGGGAAAAGATGGAGAAAGCCACCTGAGGCCAACCTCAGGCCTACACACACACACACACACACACACACACACACACATGCCCACATGCACACATACACTAATACAAAAAAAATAACAATAATGAATTTTAAAATGTGAATCTCGATCCTCTGCAGGTGATGCCTCAGAAGGGATGGGGCACCATGGCAGAGGTAGAATGTCACCTTGGAGAAAGCCTACATCACCATTAGTAGGTGGCTGGCAGATTGAGGAAGAAAGCTATTAAGCAAAAAAGACACCAGGATTTGCTGGTTTGGAGAAATTTTCAGCCTTTCCAGATTGCAAAATATGCTAAAATGTAATTTATTCACTGTTGAAGGAGAAAAGCCTGCATGTCTGGATGTACAAACATTCACTAAAGACTCAGAACAGCAGGAGGTCAGAGTCCTTAGTCACACATTGCAGAAAAGACTCTACAAAGAGGCCAAGTGACTGACTATAATTCCCTCTGACATCTTGGCAGAAACCAAAAGGAAACAGGAAACAATCTAAGAAAAAAAATTGGATGACCTCTGAAAGAGTGACATGCAAAAGCCCATAACGTTCTTAAATTGTGTTTTGTGGGGGTTTTTGGGGGGGTATTGAGACAGGATTTTTCTGTGTCCTGGAACTCACCTCATAGATCAGGCTAACATTAAAATCACAGAGATCTGCATGCCTTTGTCTCCTGAGTGCTGGGGTTAAAGGCATACACCACCATGCTGGGATACTTTCTTAAAAAATTTTAAACTGCCATCTTAGACCCAAAAGGAAGAAAGTAAAAAAGCAAGACATCTGTTGCACACCTCAAATTCTCCAGGCAATAAATGGGCTGAGAAAGCTACTACACTGTAAATGAAAGAAGAGCTCAGAGTAAAACTGACCCCAGAGATAGAGCTAAGAGTTTCAGGGAAGTATTCCTGGGCCCTGGCCCTGATGGAGTTTGCTGGTTCAACTTTTAATTACTTGGAACCAGTGCCTACTTTTGTTTTCTCCTTTAAACAGAAACATTATGACCTTAAATTCCAGCACATAGGTCCCAACACCCGTCAAAATAGGAATTAAGACCTAATCCATCAAAGACCTAGACCTTAGTTCCGGGAAAGTCCCTAAATGTACTGGCCTTGCTCTTTGCTTTCTGTAGTTCTGAACCTTGCTAACTATTCTTGCTAACTGAAGTGTGACAAGCAGGATGTGGGTTTTGTTCATAAAAAAAAAAAAAAAAACAAAGGACTTAAGACTCAGGAGCTGCATGATTTGGGCAAGATCCCCCTACAGCTGCCAGCTGGCATTAAAGACTTTCAGCTTTAAGAGTGTCTGTGTGATTAAGGACGTTGAGCATTTCTTCAAGTGTCTCTCAGCCATTAGGGATTTCTCCTTTGTGAATTCTCTATTTAGCTCTGTCCCCCATTTTTTGATTGGATTATTTGGTTTCTTGGCATTTAATTTCTTGAGTTCTTTGTAGATTTTGGATATTAGCCCTCTGTCAGATATGGGGTTGGTGAAGATTTTCTCCCAGTCTGTAGGCTGCCGTTTTGTTCGAATGACAGTGTCCTTTGCCTTACAGAAGCTTTTCAGTTTCATGAGGTCCCACTTATTGATTGTTGATCTCAAAATGCAACTCAAGATGACTCTAATATTCCATCTCACACCTCTCAGAATGGCTAAGATCAAAAACTCAAATGACAGCACATGCTGGCGAGGGTGTGGAGAAAGGGGTACCCTACTCCATTGCTGGTGGGAATGCAGGCTTGTGCAACCACTATGGAGGTCAGTCTGGCGATATCTTCAAAAACTTGGTATAGCTCTGCCTCAGGACCCAACCATACCACTTCTGGGTATATACCCAAATGCCTCTTCACAGAATCATAAGGAAGTTTCCTTATCTATGTTTATAGCAGCCTTATTTGTAATAGCTAGAAACTGGAAACAACCCAGATGTCCCTCAACCGAAGAATGGGTCAAAAAACTGTGGTACATCTATACAATGGAATATTATTCAGCTATCAGGAACAATGAAATTATGCAATTTGCAGCCAAATGGATGGAACTAGAAAAGCTCATCCTGAGTGAACTAACCCAGACTCAGAAGGACACATATGGCATCTATTCACTTATAGTAGGATTTTAGCTATATAGTAGAAGGTATCGATACTACAACTAACACACCAAAGGGAACTTGGACATAGACTTATTTTTAATTTTTATTCTCTATTTATTTTTTATATATTAGTTATATTTTTTTCTATTTTTTAGTCTTTTTTATCTATTGTATGCTTATTGGTTTGTTTGTTTAGTAGTTCTCTCTCCCAGGCAACGAGACACTTTTCACTGATGGTACTGCTTCGTAGATCCCCAATGAATGAAGAGGCTCTTGGCTCTCATACGACCTCTCAACTGAGATGAGGGACTGTTATATAAGGACACCCCACCCCAGAGAAATGGGATGGAAGGGTTAGGAGGTAAAGAAAAAAAATGAAATGTGATGTTTCGGCCTTTTACTACTAATTGTCATAAACTGTTTAGGGTAATTAAGAAAGGCAAACTAATGGTTATGCAAGCCGGTCATTCTGTTAGGTACTATGACAGCCTATTATAGTTACTTTCTAAGCTAATCAGAAATAAACTGGCAAGAGACAAGCAACATCTGCTTACCCTAATATAAGAGATAGATAGGGCCTCTTCAAAAACCTCAAGAGATCTGCAGAATATGGCATTCAAAGATGTTTTTGTAACTTTAGATTTTTTTATATCAAGACATATCATCTCCTGACAGCACCCCCTGTTCTACTCCAAGTAGAAGATGAGCATCGAAGAATCTCCAGTGGGAGATGATTGAATTAGTCGCAAGCCTATCTCTTGGTAGGAAAAGCCCCTTGCTCCAACTGTAGACAGAATGCTGTCCAAAAAGGACAAAACCTGGAAGCAGGTAAGTCAACAGCCTGGCTCTGCCAAGACAGGGTAGGTAAGTCCTTCATAACCCCTGCTCTACAATCAATGTCTGTCAGAGAAACGGGGCCAAATGACTGAAGATCGATGCTGTAATGTATGGAGAGAAAATGGGAACTGTCCAGGCAGCCACAGGTATGTCATTTCTTAGTTTGGGAAGCTGCAGGCCCTGTACTTCCTATAAAATCAGATATATTTATCCCTCTCAGGTCTCTGAGGTGGTTGAAGAACAGATAGCTAGAGTCTCATAACTAAATTTTGAGTTGTTTAGGAGTCAAGAGAGTGTTATAGATCTAAGAAGATACTTTTAAAATTGTGTTGAAAGTTAGTATGAATGTTGAGTCAGATATAGACCTTTAAACTCATGGAGATGGTTAGATAGTAGAATGTTAAAGTCAGGAACCAAATACATATGGACTGGTCATTGGGAATGTACGTTAAGCCGTATAAACCTCATAACTGTGGCCTAATTACCTCTGTTGTACTGTATTGTATTTGTTATTATAAGAGAAAGAGCCATTTGTTGGACTGAAAGGGGAAACTGTAGGGGGAAATAAGATATACCTTAAACTTAAAAGAAAAAAAAAAGGGAAGAGGATGGGGGGTTGAGGGTGGGAGGGTGGGACTGGAGGGGGAATAGGGAGGGGATTGCGATTGAGATGTAACTTGAAGAAATAAAAAATAAAGGAAAAAAATTAAAAAAATAAAATTAAAAAAAAGAGTGTCTGTGTGGTAGTCTCTGGTGGGCTTACCTTAAAACATCATAACTATATTGTTTCTTTATTGGGTGACCTTAAAGAATTTGGCTCTCAGAACAGAGAGCCCCAGTCTTTACTAATCAGTTATGCCTGCTAGAAAACACCATCATGATCAAGCTTGCTGACTGTCGGCATCCCCTCAAAAGGAGGGGTGTGGGGAGGTCCTCAGTCGAGTATCCAGCCAGTCCTCACAGCCATCTATATGCAATTCCGCCGTAAATATACATGGCCATGGGGCTCTCAGGGAGGGGCTAGAACATACAGGCTTGAAAAGACTGAGAGGGGCTCCATCTATGCAGCTATGGAAGCATCATCATCCATGCTGGGTGTAGACTTTCCAGTGCTGATGCTTTAGGGACACTCATCCTCCTGCCTACAACCCCTCAAACATGCTGTGTAAGTATGCCCAACACCCTCGTCAGCTCCCCAGGGTGAGCTTTCATGGACTTACACTTTGATTTGTCATTGGGATCTTATAGAGGATGGACAACACCTTTAGTTTACATGCACCCGTGTGGAAGGAACATCTTCTGAGTGAGTGACTATTGCCAATGAAGTATGGACAATGATCAAAGACAGCAATACTCTGTCTTCAAAAAGGTTCACAAGGAATTTTTTTATTTTAGTTGTATTTGTAAATAGTTCTTTTTTTAAGATTTATTTAGGTTTTCTGTGCATTTGTGTTTTGCTTGCATGTATGTCTGTGTGAGGGTGTCATATCTCCTGGAATTGGAGTTGCAGTCAGTTGTGGGCTGCCGTGTGGGTGCTGGAAAGTGAACCCAAGTCCTCTGAAAGAGCAGCTGGTGCTCTTAACCACTGAGCCATCTCTCCAGCCCACTTATTTATTTATTTAAATGTGTGTGTATCATGTGGGTGTGTGGGTACCCATACCACAGAAGGTCAGACAACAATTCTATAGAATTAGTTCTCTCCTTCTAGTATTAGGTGGGTTCTGAGGATCAAACTTACATAACCCAGCTGATGCAGGAAGTACCTTTACTTGCTGATCTATTCACTGGCCCCAAGAAAAAATTAAATATCAAGAAATTAACATTTCAAGTTTATTGAGATAAATGTGCACAAACTGCTACAATAGCATATTCATGTCCAAGTGTGTGCCTTCAACCTTCTCAACCTACCCTCAGATTTCTGTATCTGTTCCCTAAATGCAACTTGAGATTTATCAAAAGCCCCAGCTATTCTGTGAAAACACAGGTACTACACTCAGTATAGTGCCGCATGCCTTTAACCCAAGTACTCAGTAGGCAGAGAGGCAGGTGGTTCTCTGTGAGTTCCAGAGCAGACTGATCTATACCTAATGAGTTCCAGAACAGCCAGGGCTACATAGTGAGACCTTGGTTTATTCTTTAAACCAATATTAAGAAAAACATGAATGGGACTGCATTGTGAATATTCTAATTACAATTTTGCATATACATTATTAAATTTTTATATTTGTTCAGTTGTAATTGTTACAGACTCAGAAATGAAATGTATAAGCATATTTTACTTAAAGGATGCAAACATGGTAATTATTTTCTCAAAATTCTTAAATACTTGCAAAATTACACATTGAGTACTAGTTTCATACATGAGTTCTGTATCTTAAAAGATCATCTAACATTAAAAGCAACATTGGTGAGGGAACTTCCAGAGCCAAGGTAAGCTTCGGTTTTACTCACTGTTGTGAGAACTGCAAACTTTCACAAGTCTCAATGCCTGTGACATCCAGGAGTCCCTTGTCTACTAACTGAACAGCCCTCATTCTCACAGCTCTACCCACTCACATGTGGGATCTCCCACGCCTGACACTCTCTGCACCTCTGTCCTTAGAGTCTCAGAACTCTCCAAAGTCTCTGGGAACTTGGCATCAGTTAGCAGGTTACACCCGGCTCATTCATGAGCCCCGGGTGCTCCTTCACTTCTTTGTCTCATCACGGAGCCTAGGATATAGACTTTCTGCTCCAGCTCCCCTTCAATCTCTCCCACTGCAGTTATGCAACCTTGGGCCTCTGTGACTAGCTTTTGGAAATCAGAAGAGACTTTGACAACACTGACTGCTAGGTTCCTGGGTCAGAAGTTTTCCAGTAGTGTTAGAAGTACTTGAGATGAGTTATAAAGAGAAACAGTCCATTCTGGTTTACAGTGTTAGAGGTTGGCCCTGTTGTTTTGGGGCTGTGGGAAGTCAGTACATTGTGGTAGGAGCCTGAAGGAGAGTGAAGTTGCGCACCTTGTGGCCAGGATGCAAATGACAGAAAAGAGACAGATGGGGCCACACTACACGCAGCCTCTTAATGTTTCCAGATGTTCGTAGTAATACCAAGGAACTCACTACACCTTTTCCACATGAGCTTTCGGAGGACAGTCTAAATACAAACCATAGCAGTTCCCATGACAACGTAATAAAATAATGATTTAAAAAGTTCTCTTTAAAAGTAAGGCCTTACAAAGTAGTTGTCTGTTGATAGTCAGAGAACAATGCCTGAGTGAATTAAATATCTTCATTGTGAATCTTATACATGAGACAAGAACCTGCTCAGCTAAGATCTTAGGAGCTTAGCTTAGGGCATAAGATCAACTGTGGTTCAGCGGCTAACTTGGCAACTGTCACTGATTACTCTAGCACCCATGGGTGGCTATACACTTAATGTACCTTGACAACTTTGTTGAGAAACAGAATTATATTCAGGATTTAAAGTTCTGCCATTGTCAAAGTACTGAGAATCAGTGACTGTTAAATGCTCAGCCATAATGGGACAGCACTATAATCCTTCTCAAAGCTCAAAAAATATTATGGAAGAAGACAGGTCAGAAAGAACATAAGAGCTGGAGGAAGGTGTAGACTGTTTGGGAATCTCATCTTCCAGGTCTGATTTGACCATTGTACTCTTGATTACAAGCTGCACAAGACTTGCAAAAGATGGGAGGGGTTCATGAGGTCCAACCCTCCTGAATAACTATCACAAGTTATCTGTAGCTGTAGCTGGGATGGGAGAGACATTTGCTTCTCTGATAAAGTGCCCATTCTCCTATAAATAACCTCTCACCTGTGCTTTTTTAATAATCCTAATTAACCCCCCACAAAAGGACATGAAAATAGAATAGGGACTAGCTGGGGAGAGGAAAGATCAGTAGGAATGGAAGGTGGCAAGACATATAATGAGGGTGGATATGACCAAAAGACATTATACACTTGAATAAAATTATCACAGTGAAGCCTAATATTTTTATCATACATGATTAAGCTATGCTAAAAATATTTTTTTGAAAAGTTCGGTCATTATTTTTCAAACAAACAAGAAATTTCATATTAATTTCACTGCTAGGCAATATGACCAGTGCAAAGGGAAATTGCAAGGACATTATTCGGAGTCTATTTTTAGATACCTCAGGTTTCTTTAAAGCTGACTTTTGTATCCAAACCCTGTCCCATCCGTCAGTTACAGTCACTTGTTAGCTCCATCACAAAAGCTTTCTGTCATCTCTGGACAAGACTGCGACAGCTTCCAGGACATCAACTCTGTCAGTAACACTTACTTCTTACCAACCTACATAAAGTCATATTAACGGAGCCAGACTAGAAACATTCTTGTCCTGTTAAGATCAACCTCTAGGCCACACCTGTCCTCACTCTGAGTTTTTCTGCAAGGTTCATATCAAGGACTCTCTCTTACTCTATCTCTGATTCTTTGGTGACTTGGTTTCCAGAACCAATGATCAAGAAAACACTCACACACACACACACACACACACACACACACACACACACACACACACTCACTCACCTTCCCCTCAGTTAACAGTCCATTTACTCTGGAGGTATACTTCTTCTAAACCTTAGCTGGTACATTCAGGTCAATCCTCCACCCCTCTACTTACCCCAACCATTTCTCTTGAGCACCTTAAGGCCTCCTTCTAAGAATGCACTTCACAGAGAATACCTCCACCGGATGACTTCCTGAGGTTTCAGGATGCAGGGCATCCAACCTATCTCCCTTGAAATATTTTGCTTTTCTTTTACGTTTGTAAGTCATAAAAACTCATAAGCACTGAAAGCAGATAGTGTGATACATTTCAACAGAGGATGCACCAAGGGCTTTCATTGATTTACACAGAAATGGCATAGTAGATCCAAGCATTTGCTAACATAATCCAAGCTCCATTAGCCTGTTGCAGACTAACATGCAAAAACAATTTGACCAGGCAATCAATTGAAATGGGGGAGAAAGAGAAGGTTTTATACTATGGTGAAGTGCTTAACTGGAAAAGGAAGTTAGGAAGTAGACTAAGACAGGAGAAGGGTTAGAGGGCGAGAGAGCGGGAAAGGGAGCAGATTCATTTTAAATGTACTTGAGGAGTCTCAGAGATTTATGAAACGATAACAACTAGAACTAAAAGGCAAAGGGAGCAGAAGGTGATTTATCTCCATCTCAGGTGCATGGAGAGATGGCTTAGTGGTTAAGAGCATTGGCTGCTGTTGCAGAGGCTGAGTTTCAGTTCCCGAAAGCTGATAGCTCCAATTCCTGGTGATCCAGTGCCTCTTCTGACTTCTGAGGGCTCCTGCACACACATGGTGCACATACATACACCAAGACACACAAACATACAAATAAAATAAGTATTTTCAAAAGGAATGCTCATCATAAGTGATACCTGCTGAAGTCATGGATTGGGTGAGATTGGTACAGAAAGAAAACAAAAGAGAAAGCTAGTCACTAAGATACACAGTCATACTTTTGGCTGTCCCATCTAGGCACATCTTTAATTCTAAAAAGCTAAGCAATAGTGCTTAGAGTTTAGAGTGACTAGAAGGACAGAATAGGACAAGGGCTGGAGTGAGGAGAGACAGTTCAGCTAAAGAAGTCCTTCTGCTCTCACCTCTGTCATTAAACGTTAAGTTTCTAATTTAAAAGCAATCAGAAATACAGTAGCCATTGTACTCTAAGATAAGAAGTAGCTATCCTTGCTAAAATTACTGACTGGAACAGGGAGGAGCAGGGGTCACAAATCTCCACTTCTCATGCCAAGTCCCTGCACTTATGGTGATAAACTTCCCTGATCCTTAGGGTCAAAGAGACAGGAAGCATCTACTACGTTTGAACTGTGACTGAGTAGAATTGTTATTAAGGCAATCCTCAAACTTCCCAAGGAGGACAGGTCAGCAGCCAGTGCAGGTTTAGGCAGCATCCTAATAATACATATTAGTAACTGCCTGCATCTGCTTCTCAACTCATCATCACAGGAGCTTTGTAGCTTTTGAGGTTGTAGAGCAGGAAAAGGTTTTATTTAATAAATGTCCATAGAGTCCAGCCCACAGGCTAGAAAAGAATAGTCACTATGCAATTATATAACAAAATGTATGAACTATGCATCAATTCAGCAGTTCCTAAATTCTGTAGAATTTTCGTAGAGTTCAAGTAGATATGAGTTTATCCATCTTACATATGTTTATATAAAAAGAATTGGGACAATAATTCCTTGAGAAATAATTTCTTTGCTTTTATGAATGCTTTTTAAAACTGTAATGAAGAAATATGGGAGGTAAATGTGCCTGCTAGGCATAATATGTTACCAGCTATTTTTTTTTTTATTTTTGGTGGGTCCCAAAGGCCAGTCAGCTAATGACATAAAGCTCTCTACACTATCACCTGATTTCAGAAGCAAATGCATCCACACACAGGAAAAAAAGTGGGCACTAAGTTCTATGTTCTCACTCAAAAGCTGATGATTTCAACTGAAAAAGCCTTCTATTTCAAACTAATATTGCACAAATGCAATTTTTTTCAAAATGTCTCATTTGGAGTCATCACACTTTGTGCAATGCCAGCCACCCACCGCTGCTGAGATTCTTCTGAAGACAATGGCGGACTATCAAGCATAATAGGACCAGACACAACAAACAAATTAAAATGTGTGTCTTTGTCCAGTGATACTGTTCTGAGGATGGTAACTGACGGGGCAATTAATGTCTGGGAACAGCCTCTTTAAAGATTAAAGAAAGCGATTGCTTTGTCCTGTTCATGTGCCGAGATGTTCACATTTTATGTTACATTTCTGTGAAATATTGTAGATAAAAGCATGCTGTTTAGAAATTTACCCAATCATAAACTAGAATGGTATTTTGAAGTTTTAAGAGACAAGTTAGAATTTCAACTTGTCACTCAAAGCAGTGTATTGCTGCTTATGTGATGTGGAGTGGGATAACAGCCTTGTCAAAGCCTAATTTGGTTCTTAAACCATTTGATTACAAAGAATGATAATGATACTTGTCTTGATAGAGAGAACAAGAGAGAGAGAGAGAGCAAGAAAGAGTGAGAAAGAGAGAGAGAGAGCACCAGAGATAGAGAGGGAGAAAGAGAGAGTATAAGAGACAGAGAGGGAGAAGGAGAGAGAACAAAAACACTGGCTACAATGCATCAAAGGGACATTTTTACCTGTCCATGAGACACTTTGCCCTAGTGGTGCTGCCTTGTAGGCCCCCAGTGTATGAGGAAGCTCTTGGCCCTCATATGACTGCTGAACTGGGGCGGGGGACTGATATGTAGGGACACTCCATTCCGGAGGAGTGGGTTGGAAGGGATAGGGGGTAGAGGGTAGGAGGGTGGGTCTGGGAGGGATGGAAAGAGGGTACTATGATGGAGATGTAACCTGAAGTAACAAATAAACATAAAAAAAAAACACTGACTGCTGTCTCATATTTAAAGTTGTGCCATCAGTTTCAATGGGGGTGAGTTTCTTAATGTCATGATGTGAAAAAGAAGTCCACTGTCCAAAAGTCAACATCTACTTAAAACTAAGTGTCCCCACTAGACCAACTACATTGATAAGCTCTAGTATCCATACTGACAACATCCCAAAAGGATTCACCTGTATAATTTCAAATCATTTTTTTTCTGTTTCCAGTTTTTATGTAGGTTGCCACATATAGGCAGAGCCCACAACCACCACCAACAAAACCTGCGTTCTTGTAGAGACCAAAGATTAATGTCAGGAACTATTCCAAATCAATCTTCTACCTGATGAGGTAGGTTCTGGCAATCAAACCCAGAACTTGCTGTCATGGCTACCTCATGACGCAGCTTGCTCTGGGGATCCTCTCAGCAATCTGAGGCTAGAATTACAGGAAGGCTGCCACCTGTCATTTGTGTGGATTCTGAGGACCCCAGCTCCAGCCCCTGTGCTTCCAAGTGCTTCAACCACTGAGATATCACCTCAGCCCAAACTGTAAGGACACTTTGGACCTTGTCTTGAAGGATAATTCTCACAATGAAAGAATTTCCTATTACCCTAAGAGATTTACTCCTTGAAATATGAACCCAGTTCCTTTGTACGATATATGTGGCATATGACCCAGAACCACCCTTTGTATGATATATGTGGTATATCACCAAGAACCACCTTTCCCTCACTTCAAAGATACTCATATCCAAATTGCAGTTTCATATTGACCTCAGCTTGACACTTCAGCCAGCCTGAAAACTAGCAAGTTGCTTCAGACACTGTCACTTGAAAATGTTCAGTGTCCCAGAGCCTTTATTATACTTCAACACATACAAACATTTATAGAATCATTTTTCAATTGACCGGACAGAACCAAGTTCCTTAGGGTCTCTGGAAGAATGAGTGAGGATTACAAAGGTCTGGAATCATTCCTGAGCATCCACTGAAGGAGTGACACAGTACGTTTCCAAGCACTCTAGTAATAAGTCACAAAGAGAAAGCTGAAACCCTGGAATTCAGTACAAAAGAGACCTGTGCTGGCAACTGGCTGAGGAAGTCACCTCCCCAGAACCAGCCAAGTGCCACTTCCTGCCCCGTCACCATAAGAGGTGATTAAACACCTGAAACATTTGTGACATTTTTCTATTGTTTGTAAGAATATGACCAATGAATTGACCTATAATCATTCAAGACCTAGTTTCAGATAGGCCACATAAATATGCAGTACAAAGCATGTATGGCTAAGGCTTGTATTCGTTTATCATCTGTTGCTTTGATAAACATCATGACCAAAGCAGCTTGTGGAGGGAAGAATTTGTTTCATCTTACAATGCTCAGATCAGAGTCTGTCAGTGAGGGAAGTTGGGACAGGAACTGAAGCAGAAGCCATGAGGGGGGGGGTGTTGTTCACTGGCTTGCTCCATTGGCTAGCTCAGCCTGCTTATACCACACCAGACCACCAGAGGTGGCACCACCCACAATGAGTTGGGCCCTCCCATATCAATCTATCAATCCCAATTAACTCACAAAATGTCTCCACAGGCCAATCTAATGGAGGCATTTCTCAGTTGAGGTTCCTCAATGTTTGCATTAAGTTGACAAAAAAACTAACCAGGACAAGTCAATTTCAGAAATTGTTGGAAATTCTGTCCTAATCCCAAGCTAAAATTCATTGAATGATTTTTTTTAATAAAAGTCAAACTGACTCAAAAAATTATTAAAATCAAATTTCCTAACATAAGAGAATCCAAAGATATTCTAATTTGAAATGTAGTGCTAAGGAATGATAGTACAGTAATATTACAAGTGTAGGTTTTCCATAATTAAGTCCTTATGTTTACACAAGCACAGGAAACTTTGTATGTTTGGTAAAAAACACTGCAACTCATCACATGCAGTAGAGTTGGATCTGAGCTGAGGTGTTTTGTACAGTGTTGTTGGTGTTGGCTGCCAAGGTGCCATGCTCAGTGAAAAGCACACACATTGTATCTTCAGAGCCAAGGCTGAAGTGAAACTGCATAATACAAAACAGGAAACAACACCAGAAACACCTGTGATTCATACACATTTGATCTTCAACTGATATTTGGTTGTTGTATATTTGGAAAATAATTGCTGTTTCCAATTTTTTCAACTCCAACATACACTTGCATAACTTCATATGAAATAATAACCTGTAATCTAAGAAACTAGCCTTAGAATAAAGACTACTGTGTGACTTGTTTAGAATGGACACGGTATGAATGAGCAATGGAAGCAAACAATGGGTTATGTGTCATAATTTTAAGCAAAGAAATTCAAATTGATGAGGAAGGTAAATTCTTTGGTAGGGGTTAAGGAGTAGGTGATGATTCAGTTGGTAAATTCTTAACTGGAGAAATAAACTAAAAAATATAAAAGCCAAGGAGATGGGTCTGTGGGTAAAGGCACTTTCTGCCAAGTCTGACCACCTGAGATCAATTCCTAGAACCCACATGGTGAAAAAAAAAGAACCCATTTCCACAAGTTTCCTCTGACCACATATACACATGCAAAAATAAAACAAAAATGTAAAAAACATAATTTTTAAGATACAGTATTTTTGAATAATTTCAATCCTGAGTGAAGAAGAATGGAACAAAGTCTATAATTTTAGAAACAATGAGAATGAACTCAATTCAGAAGATATTGCCACTCATCAACAGGACCTAGAAACCAATCAGAGAGACACTGAAGCAAGCACTATCATCAAAACAACCCCAAAATTTCCAGCAAAGAACATGCTGG